>JAODKN010000001.1:42520552-42534361 GCA_026774425.1 Petrocephalus zakoni | reverse complement strand
GTTCCGAGCTGACTGCTATGTGCAGCGACCCTCTACCCCCTCGCTGAAACGTCCACTTTGGTTTGGTGCGCTTTCATAACCTTTTTCCCCCCCCGCTGATCAATTTATTAGGATTGCTTGTATTCTGTTGTGATTTAAATTTTTTTTTGTATTTTTTTTTTTAGAAATTAATTAAAATGTTAAAATTGTTATAATTTATATTTCCCGTGTTACAGTTAAATGGTCTAGATGGAGTTCTCCCTGTGCACGATTTTATTTTTGCCTAGCTTTTGTACTCTTTCTTGTCTGAAATTGTGCTGAGGAATCTCATCACCATATTAACTTTTTCTTTGACTTTCCGTCGCACGTATGAGAGACACCAGAATCGCCCGGGAGTTTCTGCAAAGCTGTCCCCCTTTTCTGATCCATGTCACTTTCTCTGAACAGGGAGTGAAATCGAGCATCGCAGCATGAAGAAGTTTCGGAGGGTTTTGGACGGCCTGACCACCTCCTCTCCGGCCGGCGCCGGCGGCGGGGCCGCCACCCCTCCGGCCGCCGGGACGCTCCCCAGGGAGCTGGAGGTGCGGGAGACCTTAGTATCCGACAACTTTCAGATCTGTAAGGTGAGCAGCACCGCCATCTATCCGTCTCTGCTGCTTCTGCTTTCAGACACCTGTTCCCCAGCACACTTCCAGCCCAAAAGACGCTATATACAAACGGGCAGTAAAGGTGACCCGTTAGGTCATAATTTCTCCCACACTGTCATCAACTGACCAGTGCAAATTCCTCCGCTATATTTTCTATATATAGATTTTTTTTGGGGTTCTACAATTATTATTATATTTTTTACCCATATCACTTTAACTGCGGCACTTGATTTGATCACGTACAAAACAGAGGACAGCTTTCATTTTTCATATTTGCACGTTCACGGAGCAGGTCCTAATACGTGCTTCTTTTTATACCGAAATGTTACGAAATAACGTTCTAAGTGTGCTTATTTAAAGCGGACCCATCCGGTGCCATTAGGCAGGCGCTCGGCTTGTTAGCTCCCCGCTTCCTCCGCAGCCTCGCAGGGGTTTTAGTTCACAGACCCTTTTTAATCCACATAAGTGCCCATTGTAGAGTAACAGCCGAGAGGATTATGTTAAGAACTGCCGCAGGTGCAGTCAGATTTCCCAGAAGACCGTCTTTTATGGGAAATACAGACCGCTGCCTTTTCCTTCCATACCGTGTCCGCATGTAGTGCGCCCGCCTGTATTTAGAGCTGTGATCAAACAGGTGATATTCCCCGTTTGATTATATATTAGATTATAAATCGTTATCGGGGACTTCTTTGTGGGCGAGACACAGCTGACAGGGTCCGGACCGGCGGACCAGGCTGTCCTTTAATGCGTCTCACATGACTCCACATAGCTGTGCTGGTTCCATTAGCTGCCGTGTAATCACAGCTCCAAACGGGCACATCTTTTAACTTTCCTTCAGGTGACCATTTAACACCATGTTAACTACCATATTCCGCACCACAGTCCTTTTGAACCTATACCCCAGCGAGTATTTATTTGATATTAATTAGTGTCCGTGTTTGTCCTGTCGGTAAGGACAAATGGCAGAAGCAGCAGGAGGATTATGACGCTGGTGGGGGGGCTCCATGCCAATTTGGTTTGTACTTTTCCTCCTTGTGGCTCCTTCCAGGTGCCTCGTCTCTACTGCTGCTCCGAGTCTCCACAGCTCCACTTTGGAGCGGGAAAATGTCTGTTTAAACGCCAGTACATCCTACTGCAGAAACTCAGTATTAATATAATATTTCTGTTCCCTTTCCCCTCAGTGTGGCATTTTCCGTCACTTTTACCCTTGTTTTTGAAAGTCTTTTTACAGACGGAGTGTTAAGCATGCGAGGCCGTCTTCCGAGAGCGGAACCCTCGCTGTCTGGCTGTAGCTTTCGCATAAGCCACACAGGGTTTCCTTCTGTGTTCTGGTTTCCCTGCTGTAACTAAGCAGAGCTGAGCAGGGTGCTGCCATGACCCTCTGGCTGAATCCAAAGCCACAGGTGCCCTGACAGGACATGCAGTGCTAGCTGGGGACAGTGACTTCAGACGGAGCGCTGGCATTATAGCACTGAGTCAGTGCTCCCCCTGTGTCTGCCTGCGGCCGGGGCTGAGTGCTGATTGGTAGCAGCCTCTCCTGACACCATGGCCAGTGTTTTCTGTTTGATTTGCCACTGCATTCCCCCTCTTCCTGCTTCCTGTCCCTGCAGGAACTCCCCGTTTAGACTCCCTGTTCCACCTGCACACCATAATTGCCTTGTTGGAGTCGTTAGCTAGATATGACACCACCTGTATTTTCCCGATTCCTAATTAGCTGATAATTAAAAGGTTCCGTAAACACCGGCAGATGAATTTATACCTGCAGGATTCATGCAGTGTGTGTCTGGCTTAAACGTGTCTTTTCAGCATAAGCTGCCCTAGCGGCCTCCAGTGGGATGAAATCGGCATTCAACCTAAGGCTGCATCAAAAATAGGCAAATTGCCCACTTTGTTGAGATTGTATTGTTTATATCATGCATATTAACCAAGCCTTTATTTGCTCACCAATTCAGAATAGCTGGAAAGTGAAAAATATTGTAACACCATTTTGTTCTGCTGAATTGCTTTGTGAAACATTCAGGTAATCAGAGAATACTAACAGGGTGCAGATATGCTGTAATACAGAAGATCTTTTTTAAAAAAAAGCTCTCCCTGGCCGAGTTTTGATGTTGGCTCTGATGGCCACAGGTCAGAGTTGACATTTTCCCAGCTCCAGTAACATGAGTTGTTAGATATCTGTCCGATCATGGGTGGGACATGTTTGAACGAGCTCAGATATTTCCTGTTGCCTGTTTATGGAGAAGAATGGCTGGGTATTGAATGGCAGTTAAATATTAATGGCAACAGAAGCCAATGAAAAAATGAAGGCAGTAGCCGGAGTTTGAGATGCGGCAGCTGCGTTTTCTGGTCATGGTCTTTCCACTTCTGACTTCCACGGTTAAGCTAGAGATGTGTGAACAGAGCGATGCCGCTTGTCGGATGCCCACATTTCTCCGGGCTTCAGCACAGGCACCTAAGGCCTCACTCACTGAGACTGAAATGTTATGTATGCCTCCGTATTTAGAAATCACCTTTTAAATTGTCAGGCAGGTAGTTCCTTCCAAAATTCATTCATAAAATTACCAAAAACATCTGATGGGCTGATATTACGATGAACAGAAGCTTTACTGGCAACTCAGCAGAACTTTGGCAGGATTTGGTTCTGCTATTATGTTTTAGGTCCCTCTGCTCGTTATTTCGGCTTCATGCCACTTCGCCTCTCCCGTTAGCCGTGACCCATAGTGCCCTCCATGCATGGCATTCTGACCCGGCACTGAACATGTTCATTTTCCAGACGACACGGCACGGATTCCCGTTCCAGCCCACCGCTCTCGCATTCGACCCGATTCAGAAGGTTCTGGCCATCGGATGCCGTGCAGGTGGGATGAGGATGTATCCTTTATTCTGGGGGTGAGAACCCCCTGGCGTTGGGGTGACACTGGTTTTCTGTGGGAACTTCCTTCGGGGGTTTCTGGGTTATCATCCTCATTATAGCTGTTGCTTTTTAGGGGTATTTTTAAGCTTCTGATAGCCTTGGTAGTGCATGTGTCACTGAAAACACGAGGAAAGGAGGAAAAGGGAGAAGGAAACTGAATGAAAGAAAGAAAAACAGGAAATTATCGGTTGCTGTGTGTGTCTATAGAGGTGTGTGTATATCTATAGAGGTGTGTGTGTCTATAGAGGTGTGTGTATGTGTGTCTATAGAGGTGTGTGTATATCTATAGAGGTGTGTATGTCTATAGAGGTGTGTGTGTGTCTATAGAGGTGTGTATGTGTGTCTATAGAGGTGTGTGTATATCTATAGAGGTGTGTATGTCTATAGAGGTGTGTGTGTGTCTATAGAGGTGTGTATGTCTATAGAGGTGTGTGTGTGTGTCTATAGAGGTGTGTGTATATCTATAGAGGTGTGTGTGTCTATAGAGGTGTGTATGTCTATAGAGGTGTGTGTGTGTCTATAGAGGTGTGTGTGTCTATAGTGATGTGTGTGTGTCTATAGAGGTGTGTGTGTGTGTCTATAGAGGTGTGTGTCTATAGTGGTGTGTGAATATCTATAGAGGTGTGTGTGTCTATAGAGGTGTGTGTATGTCTATAGAGGTGTGTGTGTGTGTCTATAGAGGTGTGTGTGTGTGTGTGTCTATAGAGGTGTGTATGTCGATAGAGGTGTGTATGTCTATAGAGGTGTGTGTGTGTGTCTATAGAGGTGTGTGTGTCTATAGAGGTGTGTGTGCGTCTTTAGTCATGTACGAGAAGCTGCAGCCCCGCTGGCACTGAGCGAAAGCGTAACCCCTACCCCCTCCTTTCTTGTACCCAAAGCAGCTCATGCACTTTTCACAATCACAGAATAGGCCTAAGTCATACACATATAGTATAACAAAGACAGCAACATAAAAAACACTGAGAGTAACAACCTTGGCTTTCTGTCAAATGTATCACCTTTGTCGATACTATCGAACACATTCAAGAAGTTATGCTCTAGATTAGCTATTTAACAGAACTGTAAGCCTGTCCAGAAGTAGTTTTGCTCATGAGAGTTCTTCTTATGCAAAAAAGTTCTGAGGACAGGACGAAAAATAATTGGTTCAAGCAGATAACCAATCAGACTGTAGAGGAAGCAGATCCAAACAACTAGAGGACCAAGACATCTGATTGGTTGGTCTGACATCTGACACGAGTCGATTGGTTATGCCTCTGAACCAATCAATTTCCATTCTGCCCTCAGAACTTTTATATGTATGTCAAACTCCCATTAGCTAGAGTTTCGCCCTAAAACCTGATACATTTCCCTAAACTAACTGAGGAACAGTATTTATCTTTTTGTCTGTGTTTGAATCTGTGTTCCTGTAATCTGAGACTGTGTTCCTGTGCCATGTGGCCTGTGTTTCCTGGGATAGGCTCCAAGCTCACAGTGATCCTCTATTGGATAAAAAGCTGGAAGATCAATGGATATAATATATAAAAATACGAATATGTAATCAAATCCCATATTACAGGAAACTCATTCATGGAACACACCTAGTTTCAAGAGCTGCCTCAGCTTGGTGGAGCGGGAGCATTTTTCTGTCGAGATGTGAAATATTTATGTTGCATTGCTAAGACTATGCTGACATAATATTAGGACATAAAGCATGGAGAAACAGTGATATAATCCCTGGACGGTGCCGGAATTAACTTTTGTAAAGTGAGTCTCCAAAGCACACAAAGGCTCAGTGTTGAGGGTGTGTGTAGGAGGGTGGAAGTGTGCTTCTGGGTGTTTCTCTTCTGGTGGTGCTGTAACCCCGTAGTCAGGTGACGATATCATTGATCATGGTCCATGAAGAAGACTGGTAGAGGAAGGTCCCAGCACATAGACTTGCTAAGTACCTGGGTGATGTGGGTTGACCTTCTGGTTCTGTGGCGTGATATAGCTGCTCCGAAACTCTGCACTTTAGCCGTGGGCTCTGGTGGGACCCGTCCTGCAGCCTGGGGTGTCGGGCACAGTCTGGTGCGGGTCACGCAGAGAGCACGGTAAGTCTCCTCTGTGAGTAACCTTTCCAGGTGGAACCGGCTGGCCACATGCCGAAAGGCCTTTGTCTCGTGCTTGGCATAGCAGTGTCGGTGTCTAAGAAACAGGCCCAGGCTTCCCGCTGGGTTTTTTGTCTCCACTCATTTAGCCTTATCGACAGACGTTTCCTTCTTTTATGGCGGTCGGCTCCCTTCTGAAGGAGCTCTGCAGTGGCCGTGTGGGGGCCGGCAGGGATCAGGCCTCATGCCGTCAGGCTGACCTGCGTGTCTGAGTCTCTCCGGCGGGGGCCTCTCTCTGTCCTCCATCTATCAGCACCTGCAGCTTGACATTTTCCAGCTTCTACATACTCTCATCTCCCACTGTCCTGCCCTCTATCCATGGGCAGTTTGCAGTTGCTACACTGGGACGTCAGTAGAGAGCACAACCTCAATTCCTTCAGGCTGGCTCTCTTTGGAATGTAGACGGAACTCCAACAAGATAGTGCCTGTCTGCCATCTTGGTGTGTATCTCTTTGACTGACGGAGACTGGGTCAGTTTGCCACTTTGTGTAAGAGTCTCTGAGCAGTTGGGCCTGTAACCAGTGCTGGTTGAAAGCCCTTGTGGAACTTTCCCCCCACCTCCCATCCAAGGGCACAATAGAGGCATGGATATCTTGGCAGATTCAACTGGCCCAGCCCTCTACAGGGCCCTTCAGTATGTAAAGATATGGATTTTATTGGGTGGGGGGTAGCCGGGTACCCTAAAGGGGCCTAGAACTTCTACCTACAGCCCTACCTCTTTCGCCATCGTCATGTGGTACGTCCATGCCAGCATTGCAGACGGCGCAAGTGCTTGTAGGGGCATGAGGAGCACGTAGAGTGCTGCACACACCACCCTTGACAGAGTTTCATCGGCTTGCTGAGTCAGTGCCCGACTCAGACCATTCTGCCCAAGGCCCCGGGTCGCATAAGGTGTTGACTGGCACTGCCTGCAATGGAGGGGGTGACATTTGGCGAAATGTGGCAGTCGCGGCTGGAGATGCTCCCTGGCCAAGAGTTCAGAGTCAGACTCTCTTCTGTTGGGCTTCTGGCCACAAACTTAGAGACACCCATAGACACATGCTGGCACACAGAAACACACAGCCATACACACACACACACACACACACACACACGCATGCATATGTATGTATATGTATATACAGACTCATTCCAAACTCTGCTGCCCCTTTCCGATTTAGTTATTCAACTTTTAAAACAGAATAACTGCTTTAAAAATATTTAAATATTTTGTGGGATGGTTGCAAACATTCACATTTTGTCCAGATGGAGGCTATGAGTGTTACACTCATGCTGATATGATTTTGTTTATACCATACTTTTTTGTTTTTTAAATGTATTTTTTTTTATCTGTGGGCTGTCTTGCCAGTCTGGTTTGACAGACTGGTCTCCACGGTCAGCCCCATTTCATACATTCGCCTCGCTCCCAAATTCTCTTTCGCTTCCATCCATTTTCCACACCTGCTGCTTTCATAATGATAAGCCAGAGCTTCCATTTGTGCCGAAAGAGACCCGTGTGTGTACATCTCATCTACATGTCCGGTGAGGTGAGCGTGAGTCTCCACATGTGTTTGTCTAAGTCTGCGTCTGTTCCATCTGCACACGTGTTTGTGTCTCCTTCTTGTGTGAAGGTGTCCATTGTCAGGTGTGTGTAAATGCTTCTGTTTTTGTCTTATTCCCATGTGTGCATACCCATCTTAAGTATCGTTGCTGTCCTATGAATAACATCTGTCTCCAAAAACCCATTATTTCATGAGCATGAAAAAAATGTATTTTCTCAGAAACTACTTTACAAATCCAAAACAAATAAGAGACCCTTAGAATCACAAACAGAAACCTATCTTTACACAACCATCAGTAAACGGTTTAATGCTATAAATGACCCTACAGGGATTGTTGTCAGCGTCAATAAGCCGCAAACTAGTCTCAATTTAAATAACGATGTTAGTTAGCTATCTAACTATCAACTTTAAATAATTAAAAGTAGCAATATAAAGTAATCCATATAAAGAACCATCTTAAATAAAGATATTAACTAGTACAAACATAAATGTTAATTAAATCATCTTCATAAATTTTTTCAGTTGTCAATTAGATCTCAAACATAGGCAGAGGAGAATAGGGCGTATTCCATCCGTGGTAAAAGTGGACATGTGTGGTTTTTATTGGACAAAGACAATATGCTGGTTACAGGCAGCTGAAACAGGATTCAAACTCGACTGAATCTTACCCTGACTTTCCTTTACTACATTCAGCTTTCCTAAGTGTCTTCTCTCCACATCCACAGTTCTCCCCTTATATGTCAAATAAATCCTGCCTGTTTGGATGCTCAGGTCAGCCCTGTCCTCAGTCTGTGTAAAGGAGACTTCCTTAAACAGAAAGAGTCACACTCAAGGAGGCAGAGGCACATGGCTGATGGGGAACAAGAGCCAAAACTAGACACCAGTGATTTGTGATCCTTGGTATCCACTCCTTCTGTTGAGGAATGTAGGTTTGTGTTAATGGACTTGAACACGGCTCCTTGCTTCTGGAACTCTCTTTATGATCTGTCTGCTTCTGCTCCCTCAACAAGGGTCTGAGATTGGTGCTCCAGTGTGTTGGAGATTGATGGATCTGTGCCTTAGGCGTCTCGAGGTTAGATGTATTTAAAGCTGGGCTGCTGGGTTCTGTTCCTCAGGCTTATGACTTTGGGGTAGCCTGATGAATGCTGTGGGATGGGGGTAGTGCTGATGAAAGGAAAGGTCATCAGTTATAGATAGCAGCACGAGGTATGCAAAAATGGCTGGGTCCTGCTATCGCATGCGTTACTGCGTCTGTGAGCCCGATCCATGTCATTCACTGGCCAGGTTTTTGCTCTGACCCTAACTCAGTCCATTCGCCGTCTCTGGCTCTTCCCTTTCCATTTGCGTAGCACCTACCAGCTTATTTCACTATTTGCTGTGCCTCCCCTGACCCTTTTAACTCGGAGCATTTGGCAAGGAAGGAGCTGAAAAGCCCCTCAGATGCTTCAAATCTTCTTTTGCAGGTCAGGGATGTCTCAGAAATACATGTAGGCTTCTACCTCCTGCACACCACAGGCTAACTGACATCGTAGGTATATTTTAAGAAACAAACATATCAAGTACATTCAGTAATGGGGGGAAACCTGGCAAGCGATGCCAAAGACAGAAGATTTAATGTCAGAAAAACTGGCCCCATGACGGTAGCATTTTCTCTGTTTGTACACGTTAGTTTTTCTTACCTTAAGTGAGCCCGGAACAATGTTTAAATGGTTTTCATGTCTGTGGAGCATTTTGGTGACACGCAGGGACTCATTGCAATACTCGTCGCATTTCGCAGGGTGTCTAGCGGCCGGCGTGGAAGCGCAGGTGCAGTGGTGCATCGCCTCGTGTGCAGCCTCCGTCGTACTGCGGCGCAGTTCACCTGTTTCATAACTGTCATTCAGCGCTTTCTGTTTACACCCCCGTCAGTATAAAGACCCGAAAAACTGTTTTCGAGTTGGCATGGATTTTAAAAAGCAAGCAGTGAGTCAGCCGCATGGCGGAAGGATGAGCGTGTTACCGTGGTGACCCAAGCTTACATCATAGCCTGGTTAAGGGGGGTCGCAGCTGAAGAATTCAATTGGTATCGATTCCCGGTGGAGAAACCCGGCATTTATTCTTGGCTGATTCTGTAAAATTCTGTGAAAGATATACTCCCTAACCATAGCCCTAACCCAAGAGAAATTAGTTATTAATAAATGCCTTTAAGGGCAGTGAATTAGCATAATCGTTAAGGATATCAAGTAGTAATGCAGATGTTGTTGGTGGAAGGCCCTCAAGGACCCCACGGTTGCATCCTTCAGTTTGGAGCTTGATCTTGCTACTTAAACTGTAAATTGCTCTGAGGGGGAGCACTGGCTCAGAAATAAAATAATTCTAAAAATGTTGCACTCATATGTAAATGTAAGGCGTGAGGAGGGCTTAGTAATTCTTTTAAGGACACTCATCTGTAGCCTGGATGTCGCTGCTTTTGTTACAGTTGTGGGAGTGTGCATGCAAGCCGGGATGGGTCCAGGTTCTGGGCCACTCCGCAGGAAAGTCTCCCCTGACACATTGACCAGGCCAGACTGGCACCTGTGTCTGCTTTATTAAAGCCCTGGGCACATTCTCCCCCCCACAGAGAGCCAGTCTTCTGACAGGGGGGGCTAAGAATGGCCACACACAGATCAAAGTGACACAGGACATTCAGAGTGGCGGTGTGAATGTCATACTGATGTCTTTGTACCATATAACATTTTGGGCACGTTTGTCTGTTTCCTCTTGAAACCCCCCGGTGTGAGTGCCGTATTCCCATGTTTCCTGACGGTGAGGTTTATGAACGTTTAGATTATAATCTGCCGCTCGCCAGCGATAAGGCTTGAGGGGTAGCATACGCATTCGCCCTGATAATTCCTACTCTGAGCATGTCGCTCCAGGGCTGTGAGAAGATCGCTCCCTTTGTCAGGATGGAAAGGGAGACCCATCACATCGCGTTACTGTGCAAACTGTATAATTTCAGTCACGTGGAACTGCTGGAGAGACACCATGACGATGGCTCATGCCTGCCGGCCCCTTTTCTTTTGAATCAGTGATTATCGCTTCCGAGGGACCCTGTCCAGATGTAGATTCCGTTTTCACGCCTGGGCTTTATTTTATTAGCTGTTAAAGAGTTGCGGTATTCACATCTGTGGTGTCTGTCTTGGTGTCGTGCTGCCAGTCAGCATGCCTGATAATTTCTCTCATGTGCCTAAAAAAGGAATTCGATAGAGGTTTACCCTGTCAGCTTATTCGCCTCACCAGGGGTGTGTTTTATTGGCCAGACAGGAAGACATAGACAGGCAGGATCGAGGCGGACTGAATTCCTCCAAATGGGAGGTGATAGAGGAGATTTACAGCCACCGGGAGTAATTTGGTTGTGTGGGTTAACGTGGCACGGACCTTGCTCTGAAGGTGACGAGTGAGGAGAGGAAGGACATTCGGGGGGAGGGATGGGTAGAAGATGAGGAGGAAAGCAGACAAGGAGAGCTGTCAACTGTATTAAGGTCCAGCACTCTGTAATTACGAAAGACTGGATGTGTCTTTATCACTGAGGGCACATTGCCAGCTGAGTCCCAACATAGCGCGCTCTTTCAAGCCAGCTGCAAAGGACGGCTTCTGAATCCAGCCACCAAACTGTGGAACATGTGGGCATATAATAATATGATAACGGAAGAACAGATTATCACTGTGTGACTGTCAGGCCTGACAATAGTTGTACTGGTACAGGTTACAGCAGTGTCAGTAAGAGAATATGAGGAGCTGAATCGATTTTTACTCGTGTGGGGTTCGTCCAAAGCATGGTCTGCTTATGACATCAAGGGTCTTCTAAGAGGTCTTCCAATAGATCTTGACTATGAACGCTGTTGTAAGTGGAGCTGAGTTAATCATCATGTCTATCAGTTAGGTCCAGTTAGGTAATCTGTCACTGATCAGATAACAGCCACACACGTGCTTCTAGGCATGTTAGTGTGGGTGTGTAGATCTTCAACCCACGTAATGACTCACTACTGGGCGGTTGTGTGGTCGGTGGTGTTGGAGTCTGAGATGGGCTATGGAGGAGAGGAAGGAGGATGCCAGAGTCTGTGTATGAAGCGGACATTAATACTGCTTACCGATTACTGAGGAGAGGTCATTCCACTGCTCCATTGACATAAACTAGTAAAATATGCACTGGAGTAGGGTGCAGCCTCCAGTCTGTGTGTCAGTCATCCCAGTATCCCCAGTATGTCTCTGCCAGTTATACTTGTACTCCCAGTCTGTGTGTGTGTCAATCCATCGTCCCATTGTGCATAATGTAACCTTTAGAATTATTTTTTTATTTTCATTATGACATTTCTCAGCGCGAATAATTAACATTCTATACTTAAAGACTTAAAGTTTATGTACGGGGACAAGTATTCACTATGGGCTTTCGAAGGCTCAACTCACAAAGGCTTTAAAAACACTAATTTCTCTTCACACTCCACTGTTTGGGCTGGTTTGTCGTTTTTTTTCTTAAATTATGATGTGATTGTGTTTTCCAATTTCCTTTTCATGGATGGCTGATTTAACAAGCCTTTTTCTTCTGTTTGAAATTCCTTCAACCTGCCGTGTAACAGTGTAATCATTTTGTCACCGTGGGTGAGCGTTTTCCGCGGCACTGTCAATGGGAGATGCGTCCCTCTTTACGAATCGGTTGCGTCAGACTATATCCCATCTTGTAGTGCTGTCCAAATCAGTAGCTCTTTCTCTGAAAAAGATTAGCAGAGGATGTGCGAGCTCGAGATCCCTGTCATTGCGTTTATCAGAATCAGAATTAAAACGGGGAATTTAATTGGGGGTGCCGTGCAGAACAAGCAAGGACAATCAAGACAATCGACGTAATATATTATATACGTAAAATTAAATAATTTGCCTAGTGCAGATAGTGTGCATAGTGCAATACAATCTAGCAGCAGGGGCTATGGGAAGTAATATGTTTGGTGTGATGTGGAAGCAGGTGGTTAGACGGGCAGGGGGATTGACAAAATCGGGGGTTGTTGATGCCATAGGGAAACTGTTCTTTATTATTTTGTGCATATGAATGAATATCACATATGTATCCAACAGCCCACCACCACTATCCAAATTCACTGTGATCCAAATCCACCAAAAAGGCTTTCGAAGACCATGGAACATTCAGTCCTAGAATCTTTAAAGCGGCAGATATGATTTGCCCTCCATCTTTCCTGCTTAGGTGGGACCCAGTCCATCCCATCTTCTGTTTTTTATAGCAACAGCAGAACACGCACCAGGACAGCAAACCCGCAACATTGTTTGTTCAACACAGAGACAGGGGGGAGTGTAAGCAGACTGGGAAAACCATTAATTAACCATTAATACTCTTCTATTATTAAGTAGATGTCGCCCATAGGTAATTATACCATTTTCCACCAATATGCGCTGCATTATTAAACTACTTTAGTACTGTTGGTGTTGATGAGTCTGGGGTTAGGTAACATCTTAATAAAGATGTTTAAACATCTTCTGTTGCATTTGCATAACTGTGGTACATACACTTCATACACTAATCACTACATTTGCAGTCAGACATCAGAAGGCTGTTTAATTAGGTTCTCCTTCTTCGGTCCCTGTAGGTATGTGCTGTTTTGAACAAGTTCAGTGGATTCAAATACATCGTTCCAGACATTAATCATAGTGTCCCCTGTCGCCCACATGGTTTAATTACATTATTTAGCAGACATTCACGTTAGGAGAGAAAGTGGAGTGACTGGGTTAAGGGCCTTGCTTAGGGGCTCACCAGTGAAATCACTCTGGTTTGCCTGGGATGTGACCTGATGGCCCTGTGACCGGCTGGTCAGGACTGGCCAGTACTGGGGGCTCATTTTCTTCTTTTCCAGTCCACCAGCAGGATTTTTCTCTGCTTCCTTCCATGAATGATTTGAATGAATTATGCAGAAAAAAGTATAATTTTTGCCAAGTTACATGTACCTTCAACATTCAACAGATGACATAGAAACACACAAATGCCCATTCACAGACTGTGCATAAATAAAGGTGTGTGTGTGTGTGTGTGTTGGGGGGTGTTGCTGTGACAGTGCACTGTTCAGGTTTTCATCAGGCCTGCTTCCTCTCAGGGATATTAATAATTCATTCGGGACCAGACTGAACAGATCACTCATGCTAACCATGATTCACATGCTCTGGGACTAAATGGGGATTATTTTGCCAAATTTAAATCTGCACAAAGCTGCTGGTACCGCCCCATCAGTACAGCACCTGTGCTCTATACCTGAGCTTACAATATACCCACCTGGGCTCTGTACCTGAGCTTACAATATACCCTCCGGTGCTCTATACCTGAGCTTACAATATACCCGCCTGTGTTCTGTACCTGAGCTTACAATTTACCAGCCTGTGCTCTGTATCTGAGCTTACAATATACCCGCCTGTGCTGTATACCTGAGCTTACAATATACCCGCCTGTGCTCTGTACCTGAGCTTACAATATACCAGCCTGTGCTCTATACCTGAGCTTACATTATACCCGCCTGTGCTCTGTATCTGAGCTTACAATATACCCGCCTGTGCTGTATACCTGAGCTTACAATATACCCGCCTGTGCT
>JAODKN010000001.1:42503449-42520452 GCA_026774425.1 Petrocephalus zakoni | reverse complement strand
CCCGCCTGTGCTCTGTACCTGAGCTTACAATATACCCACCTGTGCTCTGTACCTGAGCTTACAATATACCCGCCTGTGCTCTGTACCTGAGCTTACAATATACCCACCTGTGCTCTGTACCTGAGCTTACAATATACCCGCCTGTTCTCACTGAAAGTCCCTGTCTTACCGTTGTTCTTGCTACTGCATTTCTTCCTTTCTGCTTTAATCCCTTACTTTTCACTTTCTTCTCTCTACTACGCGCTTTTTGTAAAGTGATCTGTAGCAAAATGTGACACAAATTGAGGTTATAGGGAAAAATAGCTTGACTAAGACATTTAAGACAAGATAAGCATGTATTCATGGGCATAGGTGGATATTCTGGACCCCCTGACAAAATGTCACCTTAAGCCCCCGAATGGTGGTCTTGCTCTGTGAATCTTAGGCGCCTATATAAAGTGCTGAGGCCCCTGAATCTGCCAAGGTCTCCCGGCCTCTTCGAGTTCCCTGCACCCTGCCCTTCCGTTGTTGGCCATTGAAGGACAGTAGGGTAGCTTCCACCTGTTCGTCTCGTGTTATGTGATCGAAATTGACAGAAGCAGCAGAATTTTGTGTGACTGAACTTTGTTCTACAGTCTGAATAATTGCTCAGCCGGCTATGGGCTGACAGTGTCTTCCTTTTCGGGTTGTGTAGCAGAGCATTGGGTCAGAACGTTCTGATGTGCTCTGCTCTCGATGCACAGCTGTGTGTGGGAGTGAGGAAGGGTGGGTCAAAACCAAGTCGTGTCCACAGAACAAAATTACAATAATTAGCGTTGGAGAAAAGTGGAGGTCCTGTCTCTTTCTCATCTGTAGATAAACTGACTTTCGGCTCTTTGGAATGTCTTTTAAACTTTGGACCATGTGACTGCCTCACGGGGGAAGTTAGAGCGTGAGGTGCCACCTGATGAGGGTGATGAGGGGAGCGTGCAGCATGCCGACCAAGGGAGATGATGGATACAGGCTCTGACGCTAATGCCTCTTCATCTCTCTTTGTTCCTCTTCAGTTTCTCATGAAGGGCTCCTCTTATCACCTCAGTGTATTTCTCGTTATATCATGAAATCAGCGTCATTCCAAATAAACACACATTACCACAGTCAGATTATTCTCCAGATAGACAGAGTAAAATGCATGATTTATCATTATATTCTGGGGCTGTGGGATGATCGTTTTTGCGTACTTGATTATGCAGTGTCTTGTGTTGTAAGCAACAGATGACCTAAACGTAGCTCCCTCTGCAGTCTGAAGGCTGTTGGATGTTTTTAAATGCTGCCCAAATATCACACCCATAAATAACACATGTACCTCACAGATCCAGCCTTTTCTAAACACGGTATCCTTATTTCCCCTCTCTGATAATCTTTTTCTGTTTGGAGAGAGGTCGCCATCTGCATGATTCCCCCAGGGATCGTAAGCCTAAGGGATCTATCGCTGTATCAAGAAGATCCCATCTGCAACACATAAAATTCATCTGAACACTCAAACTCGTAAAACATCTAGCACTGGAATTGGAGTCTTGACTGGTCCCGGGCCCCTGTATAAATGAACTGGGACCAGAAGTGTGTATCTATGGGAAAAGCACAGAGCAGTGCCTCCACATTTAGAGAAACTCTTGCTGCTCAGACAGGAATCCATTTGGGGTAACAAACTCTGCGGCTGGCGTGCTGATAAATGCTTTTTCCCATCCGCTGTGTGGCTATGAGAGCTGGGAGTTTGTATCCCCTCAGAGGTCTAACCAGCATGGACATGAAACATTGTGGAGACAGACTCCTGCACTGCAAACAGGCACAGCACTGACCGGCTCTGCTACTTCCTACTCCACAAATAGACATTACTTAGAAGACTTTAATTACCCAATATAGGGGCTCAACCAGAGCTAATTATTTACTCCAATTTAACAAGCTAATCATTTTATTTTGGTCCCTTATGTACAATTCCTGTGGGTGAACATATAAAGATATGTCAACAGTGAGGGCTAAAAATAATTAGAACAGTAGCATAATTGTTGCTTTCTTAATTACAAAACGCTAAGTAGAGGCTTCAGGGCTGAGTGTGGCTGAGCATGGCTGAGCATAGAAACTGGTTTCCCTGCCTCCCTGCTCACCTGCCCCTTATTTTCCGTGGCGGCTGTGAGGCTAATAACTTTTTGTGACGCTCCCGTGGCACATCTGTGACCCTTCCAGCAATGGTGTTCTCTAGTCTGCTGCTTTTTCAAACACAGGGACATATACTGTCACACACATACTTACTGTAGAGAGATATAGGCTGTCACACACATGCATACATACAGAGACACACACACACTGAGACAGTATACATTCTCAAACATGCACAAACACACACTTAGAGAGACATTCACACTCTTTCAGAGATATGCTCTGTCTAGCACACTGAGACCAATGCACTTCCTGGCGCGCGCACACACATACACACACACACACACACACACACCTTTCAGAGCTAAACATGTTTTTTCAAAGCTGCATTCTCAACTAAAATGCTGGGCAGAATTAAAAGCTTTTTTAAAAGATTATCAAGACAGTTGGGCTTCTGGCAGGATGAGTCTTGATTGACGGCACGTTTTTGTTTTTTATTTCTCTACCACGGGCTGTTTACACGTGTTTTCTTCACAGATTTAGAGCACAGTTAATTGCCCATCAAATACTGCGCTCCTCTGACCAGCTGTAAAAGACATTAAACTTGGTTATAGAGCAGTAACAATTAACGGCCAGTAAAATGAGACCAGGGACGTGCTCCGTGACAGCCTCAAAAAAGTCTTCAGTATAATGGAACGATTCCCCAGTCGTGTCAAAGCGCCCTTGTGAGAAAGCCTGATTAAGAAAGGGAAGAACCATCTGTCAGATTGCTCTGCTTGCTGGATGAAGTTCACTCATCTCCAGTTATTTATGTATCTCCTGATAATCCTGTCTGCTAAGCGGATGAGATCTCAGCCATACAGGAAAGTGAACAAATAGTAACAGGCTCCCCTAAGGGTGTTGTGACAGGAGAGTGGAGACGTAGATGTCACCACCAACCCCCTCGTTCCCCAGTGTCCATTGCAGAGCAAAACAAGGAGTTGTCCAGAAGGGCATTGACCTTAGTAAATGTAGGTGGTTGATCTGTGAAGATTCCTGGGTCAGTGGCGCATCCCAGGACGCCCCCTCCCCCTGTGAGTCAGTGTGCCTTCCTGACTCCGCCTCCCCCTGTGAGTCAGTGTGCCTCCCTGACTCCACCTCCCCCTGTGAGTCAGTGTGCCTCCCTGACGCTGCCTCCCCCTGTGAGTCAGTGTGCCTCCCTGACTTCACCTCCCTGACTCCACCTCCCCCTGTGAGTCAGTGTGCCTCTGACTCTGCCTCCCTGACTCCGCCTCCCCCTGTGAGTCAGTGTGCCTCCCTGACTTCACCTCCCTGACTCTGCCTCCCCCTGTGAGTCAGTGTGCCTCCATGACTCCGCCTCCCCCCGTGAGTCAGTGCCTCCCTGACTCCGCCTCCCCCAGTGAGTCAGTGTGCCTCTCTGACTCCGCTTCCATGACTCCACCTCCCCCTGTGACTCAGTGTGCCTCCCTGACTTCACCTCCCTGACTCCGCCTCCCCCTGTGAGTCAGTGTGCCTCCATGACTCCGCTTCCCCCCGTGAGTCAGTGCCTCCCTGACTCCGCCTCCCCCAGTGAGTCAGTGTGCCTCCCTGACTCCAGCCTAAAGCCTCTGTCTCACAATATTTTCGCTCCTATTCTCTTCGTCTTCTCCTTCCCTATCACCTCACACTCCTCGTCACCTCTCAGTACTCTCCCACACCTCGGTTTGCCAGCTTTCTGCTACCTACAATTTGTCCTTCCATCATCCCCCCCCCATATCCCCCTTTTCTCACTACCCATCGTCTTTCTTTGTCCCCCAGCTCTGACTCACTGCTCGTCTCTGCATTACCCGCTTTCCCGCCCTCTGCCTCTGAGGAGACCTGCTGCTATTCACCTGACGTCAGCATCAGCATCAGACTGATGAACGGGGGGCTGTTCTTCCGCACTGAGTCACTGGTTTATAAAAATGAACCGGTTATGGTATGATTATGTGGCAACCGTGAAAAGTGCCAGAGAAGACTGGAACGCAGAGCTGGAGCGGAACTAACTGGGAGGATGAGGAGCCTGAGTTTTTAGCATGGTCCCAATATAGAAACCATCTTCTAAACTTTGAGAAAACACAACTTCGCAACTACAGGATGATTCGAGAGTCTTAGGGGATGAGAGTACAATACATGAGAAATTGTGGGCTCGTCCCATGAATCCCAGACCGCGCAGCTCTGAGTATTTTTCTGCCTCTTTGTGGGTGCAGCGAGTCAAAGGAAGCAGTACCTGGGGATTCACTGAGGCCTGCGATTTCAGAAAAATGAATGTTCAGAAAATGAATGGTCACACCAGCCAGGCTTCACGTACAATCCAAGCGTGTGATTCTGCTGTCAACTACGCTTAAACAGTGTCGATTGAAAGTTTGCGAGTGAGTAAAAATCCTTTTGTTTGCGGCCTCCATAGAAAAACGGGATGACAAAGCCGTTACTACATGGGCCCGCCTCAGCTTCTGACTCCAGTCAGTGTTCAGTAACAATACAAGGGGATTCAGATCATTAGAGTCTGTCTCACTGGTCATGGGGAAGTTTGGGTTATATTTTAAAAATCTGTTATCTTTTTTCTTATTGCCCGCACAGTTCACCACTCAGTGTAACGTTCCGCCTGTCATCTTCCCCTTACTTTGGCCATAATGTCCTCTGGCATTCAGATTTATCGTCATGAAGACTATCGAGCTGAAGGCAATTAGCAGGCATTCATGCATTGCAGGTTATTAACTCGGTGACCTCAGCTTCCATTTTGATAGGGATTATGTATGACTTCCTAATTCCTTAAACAAACGGTAAGGTAAAATATTTTGGCAGACGCTTCCATTTGAGGAATGCTGATTCATAGCTCCCCTGTGTATAACTGAAAAAAATTGTGAATACAATAATGACCGCCCAAATAATTACATTTGAAGCCTGCTGAAGCTTTCATGCCTATTGGCTTAACATTTCATGCCCTCAATCAAAGAAAACATTCATGCAAATGTAAGGGCATCAAGGTTGTACTTAAAACATTCTATTTTTCATGTGTTCTGTGTTATCTCAGTCAGGATGATGACATGTATTGGTGGTAGGCCAATCAAAGACCCTCATCTTTGTCACATGGCTGTAATGTAATATCTTCCCTCTAGCAGCTTAGACAGATTAGCTTTAGCAGGTATTGATAAGCAGCCTGGCTAATAATGAGTGCCTTCATTTCATAATTCCCCTCAGTGGATCAGTAACTATGCTGCTTTTTGAAAGAGTAATTTCTTGTTTGTGGTAATATACCTACAAGTAGTGTTCCTTCAGTATTCAGCATGTTCCTCTGGAACCAAAGCCATTCTCCAGGATGATAAAGCTATTGTGTCTGAAGCCTTCCCTGCTTGATGCATGTGTAGACACCAGACTTCATTTTGATTGTTTTGATGTGTAGTAAGTACACGCCTGGTTTTGTATCTGTCCTGTTTTTGCAGAAATTTCTCTTTGCATATTTTTGAGAATCAGTTTATCTAGTCTTTCATTGCAATTAAAAAATCGATTGGCTAACAGTTTACTTGAGGGGGCACAAATAACTTAGTTACTCAGTCACTACTACAAATCATATGTAATATAGTTCCTGTGTGAAATATATGGGTTGTAGTAATTGATTATTGATGAACACTTAGTTACTGGTTAATTAATACACTAAGTAAGCGTGTACTGCTACTTTATCTGCCCCCCCCCCCCCCAAAGGGTGACCAAAAATTTTCTGTATTCATTTTTGCAGTAGATCTCTTGATTAAAGTTCCATTTTCAGAATCGTATGTTTTCAGTGTCCCCCTGATGCAAACAGTGAAAGAGAATGTTAATGGGTCAGAAAACAAGCTTCTGAGACTTTCATCAGACATTGTTTGCTCAGACGAGGAAGGGGCCTCAGAATGGAGGTGCTCTACAACCTTCAGACGGAGACTGAGCACGAAGCTGTTTGATGACCCTCCTTACTCTCTATTTTCTTGACTCGTTTTAGCAATGTTCAGCCAATCTGCGGTTGTTCTACAATGTTTTGGATCAAGGACGTAGATTTGCTCTGGACATTGGTGGGGACCTATGACGAAGTGGATTAATTTATTGGTGGGGACATTTCAATGGTCGGAGGATATTAGTGGGGACACGTCCCCTCCGTCCACCCTAAATCTGCGCCCCTGTTTTGGATACACCCTAGTGCAAATAAGTTAGATATTAGAATTAGACAGACTGGAATTCTTTTATAACACGTCCCATCCTGCTCTCATATGAGATATACATGTACAGGTCAGGTTTGGGTGACAGCTTAGGGCCAGTCATTTATCTGGCACCCCTGGAGTTGTTGGGGTTAAGGCCTTGCTCCAGGTGATACCACAACCAGAGTAACCAGCCAGTGATATAATCCTTTGGTGGCCTTCCAAACAGAGGCACAGCGTCCTAACCCTCAGAGCCACACACCAATGTCATTGTCAATGTTTGTAGTGAAGCTTTCATCATATAATGCTGAAAAGGTCAGAATGGTGAAGGGGACAATGTGTTTTAGAGAATAATATTACTAAGTCTAGTAGATGAAAGGGCATGCATGTCAGTATTCAGCTAGTCCCTGCCTGGTTTCACCGCTCCATGTTTTTTTTTTGGACATGTGGTTATGGGAACCTCCTTAACTGAGAAATGCCATCAGACTGGGGAGGCCAGGCGTCGACTGTCACTGCCAGCATGAGAGCGGAGCCGCTGTCCTTCAGCTGCAGTTCCTCGTCAATGAGGTGAGTAAGTATTGGTGAATAAAATAGTATAGGGGAATATGATCAAAGAGGTAAGATTAGAAGCATGCATAATGAGGAGAGTATGAATATGGGTATGTTGAGTGAAGCTTAAAGTATGGAATAAGTATAGTGGGCCACGTAAAGTCAAGAAAAAGTATGGGGAGTGAGTATAGAGAATTTAGTAAGTATGGTGAGGGAGGTAATAGTATAGTGTGCCAGGTCTGAGTATGAGTAAGTATAATGAGTAAGGTAAGATTCTTCTATTGTCCATCTCAAAGGGTCAAAAGAATTCCATGTCTCTCGATATTGTTATAGAGATCGAAGCTCTACAAGGGATAAGTTATACTTTTCCCTTTAGACTAGGGGTGGGCAATCTTATCCGCAAAGGGCCGGTGTGTACAGTATGCAGGTTTTCGATGCAACTCCCTAATTAGATCACAAATTAGAGGTTTGATTGGCTGAAGAATTCTCACACCTGGGTTTGAACAGCTGACCTTAGGGTTATCCCGGAAACCTGCATACACACTGGCCCTTTGCGGATAAGATTGCCCAACCCTGCTTTAGACTGCTCCCGTTAGACTGTTCCCGTTAGGCTGTTCCCTTTAGACAGTTCCCATCAGACTGCCCCCGTTAGGCTGTTCCCTTTTAGACTGTTCCCATCAGACTGCCCCCGTTAGGCTGTTCCCTTTAGACAGGTCCCTTTTAGATTGATTCCGTTAGACTGCTCCTGTCATGCTGTTCCCTTTAGAATGTTCCCGTTAGACTGCTCCCTTTTAGATTGCTCCTGTGAGACTGCTCACTTTAGACTGTTCCCGTTAAGCTGTTCCCAGACTGCTCCCGTTAGACTGTTCACTTTAGACTGTTCCCGTTAAGCTGTTCCCAGACTGCTCCCGTTAGACTGTCCACTTTAAGACTGTTCACTTTAGACTGTTCCCTTTAGACTGTACCCTTTAGACTTCTCACTTTAACATGAAGGAAAGCAGCATGTGGTGTCGTTATTAGTGCTTTCATAATTGGCTGGTTATTTAAAGCATATGCTCCAGAGCTGCCTGCCTTCCCAATGGTGCAGCTTCATGGTACTATTGATTCAGCCAGCCACCCCCCCCCCCATTCACCTTTGTTATCAGCAGCCAACAGAAGCTTGACGAGCAGCTATTGTGAGCATTCGGTTCGTGATCACATGAAAATGCAAATGACCGTATGGCTTGAAACTGTATTAATTACTATGCGACGGAAGAGGAATGATTGTCCCTGCACGGCACCAGTACAAGCACCTTATGTTCTACTCGTGTCTTACTCACACTTCATTCATGCTTCCTAGTACCTTACACACATGGGCATGTTTGTTTCTGGGGCCCCATTCAATAGGTCACTTTGGGGCCCCCACTCCCCAGTGAAATTACTATTTGTGGCCAAGTTGGGCCCCCCAAACCTCACCTATCCTGCTTTTCACCCCGGACACCCATACATTACATGTACATAACTCACACCCTGCACTCCACCACTTAACACATAATAAACTGATTCACTGTGCATGTGACTAGCGTCTTATTTTAATCTATTAGATGGAGACAGATGTTTCTTAATGATTTTACACCCTTGCTGATTATTTATCAGCTGCACTTAATGTAAACATCACCTAAGGATCCTGATCGCATAAACAGATCGGCGTATCAGTAGCATTGAGTAGGAGAGGTGCTGAAAATGAATGTGAGCTCCAAGATAGCCCAGCTGATTCTGGAGCAAATACAAGCAGTCAAGCCATCAAATCAAAATCCCAAAGCTCATCTCCTATCTGGCTTTCAAGGTGCACTGTGCTGTGAATTGTGCTCTAGCACCTAAAACTAAAACGGGCAAAACTACATCTGCTAACCTGAGAGCTGTTTACTTAGCAGGTACATAGACCCTCAAAGGAAAGAGTCAAAGTCCTTATTCCATTATTTCAAGCTTTGCAGAGACACACATATTCACCACCACACACCCACACGTCTGCAGACACAAAGAGACCTCCAGATTACAGACCTCATTCAGAAGGCCACCGTCCAGTGCTGTATTATCCTACACAATGCTCTGTGGGGGTGTGCAGCTCAGAAGGTAAGGGATCTATGGCCATGCCCAGAAGATTGTGGGTTCCAATTCCATCTGGCGTAGAGCAGTCATATCACCATTGTGCCCTTGAGAAAGGTCCTCAGGTCCAGCTACTTCAGGGATGTTGTCCACCCCTGCTCTATACATCAGTGCATTGCTTTGGACAAAGGCGTCTGCTAAATAACAAATGAGAATGTTGTCATAAACGCTATGCTGTTTTCTTTCTCTTCACCTATAGGGGGCACTAGTCACAGCATGTGCAGATGACACGCTTCACCTATGGAACTTGCGGCAAAAACATCCCGCGGTTCTGCACTCGCTGAAGTTTAATAGAGAGCGGTGAGTCCGTGTGTACACACGTGTGCACGCACATGCACCCGTGGGGATTTTCAGAAGGCTCTGTGAAATGTTAGCAGAGAATGTCCTTTCTGCCTATTGCATGGCTGCCCTTTCCTTGGTTTCTGACTAGCATCTTCTACGCAATTTCTACACTCAAGTGTGTTTTGTGTGCCTCACGTTGTGATTTGCCCCTTATATGGAAATCCGTCACCGGAGGGCGCTCAGGAGGTTGCACTTCCAACACAAAAGACGTCTCTCTGTTTAATGTGGTGATTCTTCTGGAGAAAAAAAAAGCTGCTTTCATGTTCCAGGTGGAGAAGGAGAATGAGAGAGTCCTTGCCGCTCTCGCTGTGTGGGTTGGCCTCTGACTGCTTTGCATAGTCAAGGTTCTCACAGACTGTAGAATTCTTCGCTGTTTAGAAATGTTTCCATCAGGAAATGTGAAGAACAGCCTTGTTACTTTCTGTACTGATGCCTTCGCTACAGAAGAGGGGAAATAATGACGGAAACATCTAACAATATCTGAATATCAATCGATTAATAATTTTTCTATTCTGAAGTCACCTTTGCCATCAGAATAGTGTAATGATACTTTATTCCTACCTGTAGAGGTATTATTGGGCGGCTTGTTTTACAATCCTTGAGAGTGGTTCAGCCAGAGGCCCTGCAGCCAGTGGGGTAAAGGCCCATTGCTAACATCACTTTGTGGCAGTGGCATTGTGCCTATCAATTTAGGTGGGCACATGCCTACCCAACATATTGTAATAATGTAACGTATAAATTATTCAGTCAAAAAATAATGTGCCTTCATCGACTGTGAATAAGAGGTTGTTAAACTGTTAAACTTGCAGTAAACTTAAACAAGTTTCCTCAGACAGATCACATCTCTTAATCCCCTCCCGCATGCCTCATCATTCCCGTCTTCTACGATAGCTCTATGCATCATCAACAAGTTATCATGACATTCACGACTCGCATCTCCGCGGCAGTAAACAAAGTTAGCTATCTTTAGCTGTATGCAACTGCTAGCCAAGTAAATGTTCTGCTGCAAGTACAAGAAGGCAACTGAATTGTTTTTGTGTTGTCCCACAGACATATGGTACATTGGCCTAAAACTGTCAAAATATATTACGCACGTCTGCTTCGGTAGCTATGTATTCAACGTGCTAGCACAGACATACTGTGAAGCTGCGTTATGAACTTATGTTAATGCTGGGTTGCCAACTTCGGTCAGCTGGCTGGAGTGAGATTTTCAATTCAAGACAAGTCTGCGCACACATGCACATGCATTTGCATGTATGCAATAGTTTTATTACCTTGTAAATGGTCTGTAGGGTTTGCAAACTACCCCAATGCTTCTGTAGCTAATTTTAGGTTTATAATAGTGTGATATAAATTTGCTGTAAGATGTAAGACCAACACAGTTTTACGTGTACAAATTATATTGCTAGTTTGCCACAAACACCAACACAACACAGCCTGTTTCCATGTCACATATTTGGACACAACTAGCAAATTATTTTCTGCCCAATACTAATTAGCTAGTCATCTACCTAAATATAATGCTGCCAGTAGTGGTTGTCATTTGCCGGACATGCTTGAATGTATAATAGTTGCATAAGGTTTTAAGAACATTAATATCTGCATAGTTTTATGCCTCGTGTGGTTTTGAAATGGTGCCTCCCCACAAATTTGATCTGCACAGCACCCCTGCTTTGCAGGCTATAGGATTTGAACCTGTGACCTTCTCAGCATATTTCAAATCCTAACCCACAGAGCCACATATAGCCATACAAATATATGAGTTTGGCATGAAAAGGAGGGCAAGTAAGAGGGTAGTGGCTGGGTACCAAAGTGACATCACGCTGTTGATTCTTTTCAGTCCAATTCAGAGAGTTTTCAGTTTTCTGCCAAGGGCAACAATTTAATGTTTCTCGCAACCAATTAGAACATTTGCATAAAATCCACACTTTTTGCAGGTGACTTTCAACCTTTTACTTCCTTCCTCCTCAGGTTAATTTAAACTTCACAGATTGAGGCCCAAGGCACAAGGTGTGGGCAGGCTTTGTTTGTGGACTGGAATTTTAGCTCAGCTGTAATGGAGAGCTGATTCACTTTACAGAATAATGCTGCTCTGCCCAGTAGGACGCGATGGATGTCCAACTGAATACTTACTCGTGACCTTTTGGCTGGTTACTCCTGTAATGTTAAGGCATGAGAGACTCAGCCTTCCGAGTGTGCAAAGCTTCCATAAAGGGAATACATGCTGATGATTCAATATGCTTAATTTCCTTGTATGTGTGTTAATAAACTATACTGACCCAGTTAGAGTCTTCCTTCCCCTGGCTTGACGCGTCCTCTCTTTCTTCCTCTCTCTCTCCCCAGCATCACTTTCTGCCATGTCCCGTTCCAGAGTAAATGGCTGTACGTGGGCACGGAGCGTGGAAACACACACATTGTCAACATAGAGTCCTTCATCCTCTCCGGATACGTCATCATGTGGAACAAGGCCATAGAACTGTGAGTAAAGTCGTGGTTAATGACAATGATGTCAGGGGTTTTGGAAATGCATTTCACTATAAATGACTGATGACTGTTGTGGTTGCCCCGCTATTCAATCATGGCTGATTGGCATCACAAAAAAGCATTTAACCGATTTAATTGAAGGCCCTTACTGGTTAGTGACATCATGCTCAAAAAGAAACAGGGTGATGCATAACTCAATGTTTTGTGTAAGAGAACAGTTTCCGAATGCGGAAGCATTGTCTAAACCAAGATTAAGGTCATTGGTGATTTCTCCTGTACCGTTTCTCATTTACACAGTATTTGCATATTCCAGTGTTTAATTGTCATTGCCATCGCAAACTGCAGTATTACTACAAACTGCAGTGGCCCATGTTAAACGCTAGTGCAGCTAGTGATTTTTCCTCAAGATATGGGTGTAGGGTGGCATATGGGATCTTTGTCTTCAGTCTCACTTCAGGCTCACATTTTACCTTCCTCATACATGACTTTTAGAAAACTATCAACCACGTTTAAGGGAAAAGCTAAATTTGAAAAAAAAAGTCTCATTAAATTCTACTATTTTGGTATATTCCCTTTCAGTGAGGATATTGGTACGATTCTTGTTCTCTGTGTTGAACTATACTCTACTATACTCCTTAGTCTTGTCTGGTCCTACCCTGGTTCAAACCCAGTCCTTTGTTTACTTTTCCTTTTAAGCTTGGAATAAATAACTACCTTTGTTCACTCTCTATCCAAATCACTTTTCTGTAATTGGAAATTATGAGCCAGAAAATAGCACACAAACAAACATCATGCCCACTGGTTGCTATGGTGATATGCGAGACAGACAAACAAGCCTTATTCATTCAGATGTACCCAACTGAACAGCAAACTGGCTTCTGTTTCCAAATTCAGCTCTGGGGACAAAATAAATCTACTAGCGATTAGAGTCTGCATGGTGCTGTGGATGTTGTCTTTGATAAATAAAGAACAAAGTGTTTCACAGGCATGTTTGTAACACTTCACTGGATCATCGAAAGTTAATGCTCTTTGGAACACTTGTATCAGGCATTTATACAAAGGAAAACATCCTCGGCATGTTATCGGATTGGTGGTACGTGCAACACGACTGTTATACCCCCTTACTGCTGTTTCCTTGTCTATACCTGAAGTGTCCAGATTACATCTGTTAACAAGAGAAACCAATAGTTACACCTTATGCTGTTATTACGTTGTTCTTGCATTAATCTGCCTGTCTAACCAGCTTCTCAAATACATGGGCCTTCATTCAGTCGCACATTATTGATCTGAACATTCTATACTTTATAATTACACAGTGGTCATTATGTTCCTTTCATCATCCTCAAGCGTTCTGCAGAACAAGAAGCATAAACCACATCGATAACCCATTTCCTGATTGAGCTCATGTAAGGTCGCAGTGGAGTGATTACTGGTTGTGTTAAGGACTAGCTAACGGTGGAAATAAAGCTTGACTCTAGCTGATTGAAATGGAAGGAAATGGTACTAGTTAGAGTTGGAATTACTGTAGGAAGAGTGTGTTCTCTGTATAGAAATACAGCTATAGCTGCTGGTGAGAGATAGATCCTGACACAGATGAATATACTTTTGCACTTAGTTGGCTGGGTCCCAAGCTGTTGTCATGGCATGTTAGAACCTTGGATTGTGTGTCTACTGTTGATGATTGACACTGAGTTAATGACTTTTGATGCTGCCTTGGTAAGGTGAGCTTAGGGTCAAGGAAACCTGTTACTTTCCAGTTTGATTTCCTAGTGTCAGTGCTTCGTATTAAGTGCACTCATGATGGTGGGCCCAGATTTATGAGGATAGATAATGAAGTGTTAGTAAATTTCTGTTGTCTACAGAAGATGTTTATTGAGACCAAAAACCCTTTGATCCAAAGCTTTACCTTCTAGAAAAAAAACATTTCGTTTGCTGTAATTACTATTATAAACTGTATGTCTGGTTGAATCAGGTGTTTCAACGAATCAAATTGCGGTTTTAAACAAAGTAAACTGGATTAACTGCGAAAGTGTTTTGGACACTTACTGTTCTGTGCACAAATTGTTGCAGCATCCAGTTGCAGACTGACATTCAAAAATCAAAAATGGTTATATGAAAATTGCAAATACCAGTTTCTTCAGCAGAAGATCCTTACTTGTGTGCCTAGCTCTACATCACCATGTTGTATCTCATTCCTAGGTCCACCAAAACCCACCCTGGACCCGTGGTCCATCTGAGTGACAGACCCAGGGATGAGGTCAAGGTGAGTATGGGAGCAAGTGTTTCTATATCCACTTTCTTGGACCTCATAAGGCCATGCAGTGACTAACACTTACTCATTACATCTTTTCTTTATTGTTGCGAATAAGAACTTGCTTTCCCAATTGACCTATTGACCATATAGCATTATTTAGCATAATTGACTGTTTGGCTTTTTACCTGTCTAAAATCTGCATACCGCCAACACCTTCCGCAGCTTTTGATCGCATTTGAGAGTGGGACCGTGGTTCAGTGGGACCTGCGTGCTAAAAAAGCGGACTTCAGGATCCAGTATGATGAGGTAAGTTTTGTCACACTCACTTGGTGAACCTGAAAGGCTATCCATAGATCAAAGAGGCTTTCATGGGAGGCTGAGAGAATCATTTCAGTATTTATTTGATAGGAGATATGCAGTGGCATGTTCTGAGTCCCCTTCGGAAGAGTAAGCAGGACACTTTTGAAATGATTGCTGTTAGATTAACTTCATGCTGGTTCACCTGCAGCTTTGAGAATCCATTGGTTTTGCCCCCTGTTTTACTAATACTATTATGTAAATATTACAACTGTTCTTAAGCTAACCAGCTGGAAATAATAATCGCATAGAACAGAATAATAAATGGAATAAATCCCAAGCCAGAAAACGACATGAATATCTACATTACCGCTGGATTAATTTAGTGACTTGTAATACTCCGTCCTCCACCTATCCCTGCCATGTCTTCATCCTGTCTCCACCTAAACTCCATCATAGGCTATCCACTCTGTCAGTTGGCACCACGAGGGGAAGCTGTTAATGTGCAGCCATTCAGATGGTAGTCTGACTACCTGGAATATGAGGAACACCACCAAACCCTTCCAGGTTACCTTCCCGCATGGTGAGAACATCTGCCCCCATGTCAGTTACTCTCATCTGCTGATCTCATCTGCTAATCTTACTGTGAGATGAGGTCCATCCATGGATGTGTCCCAGTTTCTGGATGTGATGCCCCTACTCTCCTTCTTGTTGTGCCCGTTTTTGCTAAAGGGTCCTACTGTTTCTCACCCTGAGTTTGTTCCAATCTAAAGTCATCATTAGTCAGTCGCCTTATTTTTGTTCTTGCTAGGATGTGGATTTTTAAGGTCACCGGGAACCTAGGTGATGGAGACTGAGGTTCCTGCATCTTTCTCTTCCCACTTTCCATCCAGGAAAAACTCAGAAAGATGGCAAGAAGCCGGAATCTTGCAAGCCCATCCCAAAGGTTGAGTTTAAGACATCCCGGAGCAGGTAAGGCCGTCTCCTGCATCCCTGGGTCACTATGAGGTCAACGGAGGCTAACGGGAGTCTCAGGAGATACGTCTGGCATTGAGCTCAGTGTCGTTTTAGGTCTGTCTTTGCAGGGGTTTTCATGAGACTCTTATCACAACAAAACAGATGCTTTTAGAAATTTGAGCTCATTATTAGCAAATATACTGAAGGTTTTATATAACCAAAAAACGGATTAAAACATTCTTTGAAGAAAGCTGCCTTTAGTGTCCAGATGGTTTGTTGCTATTTGTAATTAGCTATTATATAACCATTTCCATACTTCCATATAAACAAGCTTAAGCTCTGCCTTCCTTCAGCAGTGAACCTTTCGTCATATTTTCGGGGGGGCTGTCCTATGACAAGTCGAGCAAGCGGCCAGCACTTACCATCATGCATGGAAAGTCTGTCACCGTGCTGGAGATGGATCACCCCATCGTGGATTTCCTGGTGCTCTGCGAGACCCCATACCCCAATGGTTAGTATATTTGCACTGGTTTTGTGAAATTCTATATCAGAAATCGACTATGGGCAGGATCGAGAGGGACCGCAGAGTGCTTCCACCGTTGGGCCCTTGAGCGAGGCCCTTAATCCCAATTTGCTCTCTGAGCAGTAGATTTAAAAGATCAGTGTGCTGTACTCAGAACTGTGTTTGGCATGTGAATATCCTTGGGTTTCCATGTTAGATTTGCATTATAATCACAGTTTCCCCCAGGCCCTATGCAGGCTACAGTGAATTTACAAACAACCATTTACACTCAAAGGAGAACAGAATTAATTTTGGTTTCAGGCACAGCTAGTTTCAGCACAAATCTGGATTCCATCCGGCCGATAGAGAGATATTATCTTGTATGCTCAGTCTTTATCAGAACTAATCCTGGGGAAAATGTAATTAAAATAATGTAAGGGCCTGGTGACACACACACTATGTCAATCCACACCACTTTTTCATTAATTTTCCAATGCATTTTCAGAATTGAAGTTGAGAATTTAAGTCACGTTAAGGCGTAAAGTGACATTGATGGCTCACGTCTTGGGCGTCTTCAGGAAGCTGCTGCTCTGTGCCTTTCTGATTGCAGAGGTGCAGGAGCCTTACGCAGTGGCCGTGCTGCTGGAGAAGGATTTCATTATGGTGGACCTGACACAGAGCAAGTATGTGATGGAGGGAGGAGACTCCATACACCTGCTGAGATGTTATGTGCAATCAGATCACCAGGGCTTCTGCATACAAACTGCCACTTAAGCTGCTGGCAGCCTGTAGGACTTTGTCATGCCATGTCTGATAGTCAGTGGCTTTGACAAGCCTTTCGGAAAGACAGCCTCACACTGCTTCAATAACACCTTATCAGTCAGCCTGGAGATGCTGCATCCCATCTGTCTTATCTAATTGGTCAAAACCAGACGCTGGTGTTCAAACTTATCTCTGTTATCTGATTGGTTGAAAAACCAGTCACGGCAAGTATCATCTGGACAGATAAAACCAGGAGACAAATTCATTGATAGTAGCCTTTTAGTGCAAATCATTACAGGCAGTCCCTGGGTTAAGAATGTTTGATTTACAGACTGTCATGTCCTGTCCGTTCGATCCTTCTGTGTGCCACGCCCCCTCATTAACCCCGTGAGAATCCTCCTGTTTCCGG
>JAODKN010000001.1:42490709-42503349 GCA_026774425.1 Petrocephalus zakoni | reverse complement strand
GTTTGGTGTTAATGCTTTTGTGTATTTAGTCCGCGTTCGAGTCTGTTTCCCTAGGTCGGTCATTGTCGCTGTCGATGTCTATGTTCGCTCGTAGTGTTGTTGGCTCCCGTGGTTACCCTGCTCCCCCTGTATTGCGTACTAAACGCCCCTCGAAAGGGCTAAACTCTGACTGCTGCAGCCACGGGTCGTTCCTCCCGTCGCCGCCGTCCATGACACAGACAACTTGCACTTACAGACGGACTGACGTAAAGTCTCTTATATTAAAAATTCAGGTCAAATACACTGGTTTGTAATAACGAACACATTCACTATGCTCGTGGCTTCAGCGGTGCATCGGCTCAAGGTACAGCAGAGTGCCATATGTACTTACATTTTGTATTACTCTATAATAATCACAGGCAGTCCCCAGATTATGAATATAATCTGATCCCTAAATCAGTCTTTAAGTAGAATTTTTAGGTAAGTCAGAAAAAAATAATACAAAACATAATAACAATGATAATTATTCAGTAATCTATTTAATATAATGCATTTTATGGTATTTATGATTGCTCAATGCAAGACGAAGGACGTGGAAGCAGGAGTCTGTTTGGGTTTGTTATATAAAAAAAGGGAGGACGGTGGGGGTGATAAGCAGGGGAGAACACGGGCGAACGGGAGCGGCAACGTCAATGACAGGACCATTTATACAAGGCTAACAAAGGGGCGGACGAGAAGCAGCGGGAGTGCATAACACAAGGGCAGGAACAAGAGGTAAAGCAAAGGTGGAAAAGGTGTGGCTCATTAGGTCACGTCGGGATGAAACGGGAAGGCCGGATGGGGGAAGTGTGACAGTCGTCCATTCGTACGAGTATGAGTCGTCCATAATTTGGACATTCTTAAACCTGGGATATTGTTATTATATACTGTATTATTACTTTACCGACTTTTCTACAAATTCACCTTAAAGACTGATTTAGGGAACGGATCTCGTTTGTAACCTGAGGACTGTCTGTAATGAATCTATATCTTATCTTAATTGAGGTACATTTTAAGCAAAACCAATACTCATCTACAGGTATGATAGCTATATCTTTCTGTGTTTGGGCTCTGCAGTTTCCCAATCTTTGAGAATCCATACCCCATGGACATCCACGGGTCCCCTGTCACCTGCACGGCCTACGTCACCGACTGCCCCCCCGACCTCGTCCCCATTCTCTACTCCTTGGGCATTATGCAGAAAAAGCAGGGTTTCAGCCACAAGGTGAGACCACCCTCTGCTGTCTCGGGAAGAAAGGTGTAAGCCGCATGAAATCCACAACAAATCCGTTATAAATCCAGTTTAAATTGACTATAATCCCAGTGTTAATCTCGCTATAATCCCACTCTAACAAGGGCTCTAAATAATGAGAGTTTTTCAGGGCGTATCAGTGAGGTGTTCCTGTTTCTTCAGCCATGAGCAGCACGTAAATCCTCCTGAGCTCTGCTGTGTCTGCTCTCAGAGTCAGAGTCATTTTCCATGTCAAAGAGGTGGAAAAGCAGGCATGTCCTTGTGCCTGGCTCACAGAGTCGGCACCCACACATATGCCTCTGTGACACACACACGCACATACACAGTCTGTGTGCTCCTATCTTTATGGAGACTCTCCATTCATTCCTATGGGCAAAATTCCAGCTATGACACCCTTAACCCCTACCCAGCCCTAACCTTAACCATAAGTAACCAAACAAAATAAAGGACTTTGGCCATTTTTACTTTTTTGATTGCATTCACAGATTAAAAAAATACATAAATAAAATAAAATGGAGGCTATCTTTGTGCGGACTGAAAAAATTCAATTTAATTCAATTCAGCTTATTTTTATATAGCGCCCTTCACAACAGGGTTGTCCCAGGTCGCTTTACATGGGTGTAAAATACATTGATATACATTGATGGAAAAAAAAAAATGTCTCCACAAGGTGAAAAGTAACTGGTTTTTGTCACAATGTGGGGACACGGGGTCACCACATTGTAATAATTATAAATCCATGCACTCTCACACACACACACACATACACACACAGAGTTTATATATTCCTACGATTGTGGGAACTTTCCATTCATTTCTATGAGCATAACCCTAATCCTAACTATGACAAACCTAACCCTTACCCGGCCCTACTTTTAACCATAAATGACTGACATGAATAAAATGACTTTGTAGTAAATACTAACCCACATAATTGTACAGTTCTATATTTCAAAGCAAAACTACGCTGAGTGCAGCACATATTGAGGCCCCCTATGGTATATTGCGTTCTGAACCTAGATCAGGCCGATATTCTCTAACTTGATTGGCTAGCCTGCCTCATTGTCCTGCTAGACCTTTTGACATCGTTCACCCTGCTTGTGTGTTTATTCTGAGAGCAAGTCTGACTTAGGCTTCTTTGTGTGTGCTATGTGTTGCATTTACCCATGTTTTTTTTAGGAGTGGCCAGTGGGCGGTGGAGCTGCAGGGGCCCAAACTGAGCCAGAGATCATCCTGACAGGGTAAGAGCCTTTATACCTGGGACACGGTCGGCTTCACCCAGCCCCAGCCTTTCCGTACCGACATGCGCGGCTCTGACGTAAATCGAAGGTGGGGTTTGTGGCTCCTGGTGACTGCTGAGCTCCCGGAGAGGTCGGCTTCCTGACGGCCTGTGTCGTCACTGGCCAGGACGATTGCTGCTGCTGTGCTATAGTGTCAGACGGAGTGTGTGGACTGAGCCTGCAGACCCCCTGTGTTGGTATCAGATGGTTCCTCTCTACTCTAATTATCACGTTGGACCTGCAGTGAAGACCGCTCCTGTTTCTCTTAGGCACGCCGACGGCTCTGTAAAGTTCTGGGACGCATCTGCCAGTGAGTCGAACCACTCTTCAATTCAGTTCAATTCAGTTAATTTTTATATATAGTGCCACCCTGCTGCGCTTTACATGGGTGGGCTGTAATGCATTACTACATCATATATACAGACTAATACTACTTGGGAAGACAAGAAAGGTCGTATAAATAAAAGAAAGCCGGATGACATCGGCTCCTCAGCCTTTAGTCTCCATGCGGCTTGTACCCACTTTGAATGCCTTGGAGTCTGAACTGGGTCTCCTTCTCAACAGTGACCTTGAAGATGCTCTACAAGGTGAAGACGTGCAAGGTGTTTGAGAAGCCGAAGGTGGCGGAGGGCCGGGGCTCAGAGGCCATGGAGGAGGACCCTTACGTGGTGCAGGCTGTCATCTGGTGTCCCCAGAGCCAGATGCTGTGTGTGGTGGGGTTCTCAGCCTATGCCATCCTCTACCGATTCAACAAGCATGATGCCACCGCGGAGATAGCGGTGAGTAACCTGCTCCTACCACTCAGCGGGGCAGCAGAACCAGAATCAGCCACCTCGGGGGATCATCTCATAAATATAACTCTCTCCTTGTACCGGAAATATTTGTCACAGAGAATCAGCAGTCCAACAATAGCTAAGAGTAAAATATCAGCCAATGGATTTTGTGTGGGCATGATGTAAGGCCAGCTGGTCAGTTCTGCCTGGATATTGACAGCGTGCGACCCAGGAGCTCACCGGCAGAGCCACTGACAGAGATTCACTGGGTCTGCTGGGAAATTTTGAGTGTGAAACTGATCAGCTGTCTGGGAGGTCATGGACAGGTCAATGTTTAGAGAACTTTGTCGTGTATTTCTATACATTAAAATCCCTTATGAATACCAATCATATACATAAACAGAGCAACTCATAAAGCCTATACCTGAAAAATATATACAATGTGTGCCTGTGTCTATTAACCAGCACACTCTATGGGTGTCGGTGTGTCCTGTACTTTCAGTGGGTGTGTGTTTGCGTATGTCTCTGGCAGACCGTATTTAATGAGACCCTCACCTCCCACAGCCCATGGAGGTGTATCTGCAGAGTGAAGCAGAGGACACCATCTCTCCTGCACCAGCTGATGTCCATCCTGCTGCTGCTGATCCCAGAATCCGCTCACCCCAGCCCTTCCCAGGAAATCCTGGGACCACCACAGCTAGTAGTGTGCGAGACAGCGCCCCCTACCTGAAGTGAGTGACCAGAGGCCCATGATGTCATTACCCTGGAACCCCCCCCCATGTCTTTCCAGGCTGCCTTGTGTCATGTGGAAATGTGTGTGTGTGTGTATCACCACACACCAGTGCAGACAATCTCTGTTATGCCAGGGTGAAGAGCCGCCCAGTGCGGATGCCCGCTGGGTACCAGGCCCAGCTGGTGGTTCAGATTCTGACCACAGACGGGGAGCCTCCTCAGCAGATCACAGGAGCAGATCTCAATTCCGCGTACGGCCTGTGAGTGGCGCTGGCTCTCTTTCTCTGTCCTAAGCCTGACGGAGATAAGAATAGTAAGAATGAGTAAGGGGCATTCTGGGAAAAAGTAATAGAGTGTGTATGTGTGTGGGGGGGTTCCCAGGCTGGCTCTAGGGGGCAGTAACAACTCACGTGTGTGTTTTCCCAGGCTGGCTCTGGGATGTGGTAACAATCTGGTGCTGGTTGACTATCTTCAGAAGAGTCTTCTGTTCTGCATGAATATACAGGAGCTTCACAGTGACACCTATCTACGAGTGCGTTCACCTCACAAGAGCAAGCAGTTTAGCACGGGTATGTATGTATGTGTATATATATATATATATATACACACACACACACACACACACGTGATTGTGTTCACATCTTTGTGAGGATGGGGAAAAACCCAAATTCCAACAATGAATAAATATCTATTTAGTTATTATTGTAAGTATTGCAAATTGACACATTTTGTGTAAGTGTTGCATCTCATATTAGTTTCTCCTGAATTAAGCTTTTATGCTTCATTGTTCAATAGTCCTGCTTTAGCACTTATGGATTACGCCTTTATCAGCTATCGTTTTTCAGTCCTGCTGAGCCTAGCTGGAGTCTTCCATAATGGAGTACCCATGTTAGCTTTATGGTCTTTTTATAGTCCTTAGCCATCAACAAAAAAGAAGCAAAATCACTGAGCTGAGGTTCAAGAAACGGCGAAAAAAATTACCTCCAGCGGTATAATGACATTCTCTATTCACGTCCTCGTCATGAGAGGATTTATGTAATATTCTGTGTCAGTTTGAAAAAGTCGCCTTACTTAGGTAATAAGAATACAAGCCACAGGTCCTTTTCCTTAAAAGGAAATTTAAAATACATTTTCAGCAGTATCTGCTGTGTGACACTGAAGCGTTTAAGATTATGAGCACAGTGGAATATTTACATGAAAGTATATTTGCTTGAGCAGTGCCTCATCCAACCACAATGCCCTGTATTGTATTTGGAGGTATGTGCTGTGCTTATTAGCCTGATTATGAATGCATTATTTCCCTGTTAATGACTGCCTTGCCTATATAACCTACTTTAGTCTATGAAATGATGCTCTGTTTGCCGTTTGTTCTAATAGGAGGAATGCCTCCTTTCACAGCTTACCCATCTTTTTGAGACATACATAGTTGAGAACGAACCTTGGGGTGTGTGGGTGGGGTCAGGCCATTCCTCAAGGGCCCCTGGAGAGTTTTAATGGGTTAATGGCCTTGCTCAAGGGCCCCATGGAGATGTGGCTATTTTGTGGCAGGACTCACACTAGCGACCTTCCAATCACGAGGCACCCCCATTGGTGTTCACCAAAGCCCAGTGAGGTAGCACTGTTCAGCTGTGATGCTTCTTCCTGGATCTTCCTCTTCATTTACCTTGCCCTTTGTGTTTCTCTCACTTCCCGACCCTGGATCCGGAATGTCGGCTTGGCTCCTGACAGACCACTTTAGCGTGCGTGGGCTGGCTAACTTCTGCTCTGATTCCAAGAAAAGAATCCGTACTCCCAATCAAAGTAAGCTCAGCCTTTTTGTAGTGAAGAGATCTTTAATGGTTCGTGAAACAACCAGAGTTAAGACTGGTGATAGTGATTTACTGGCATTTTTTCCCCATAAATAACACGGCCTTGCTGACATTTTATCGTTGTGATACACTGTGCTCTCCATCATTACCCTTTGACTGATTGGATTACAGGCCTTACCGAGCTCTCAGATTCCCCAGTGCCCCCAGAGCTGGAGCGGAGCAGATCCCCCACCTCAGGTAACACTGAGTGAAAAGCTTCTCTTTCTCTCATATACACCCACTCTGACACACCTTCTATGTAAGACAGTAGTATGGATATTTCTTGGAGCAGCATTCACTTAACTCCACTTCGCTTCACTTCACGTGACTTACGTGGAGCAAATTCTTATTGCCCCTACCGAACAGGAGATATCTTACTCGCGTTACACGTGAAACTTCAGTCACGTGGAATATTATCCTTATAATAATGGCCTTTATCAAGGACGCTCTTTAATATTCAAATATGCCTCTGCGAGGCATCCATAATCCTGTGGATATTTTTAAGTCCTGCAGACACTCACAAGACAGACTGAACAAGCAGAGAAATTACAAGGAGGTAGGAAAAATACATGGAGAATGAAGGATGCCACAGGAGGTGTTGACAGCACCGTGTACCATGAAGGCAGATGTTTAATGTCCTGAAAAATTAGATGGTCACTTTGTGCTGTCACGGCCAATATCTCCAGACCAAGAAGGTCACGCTGTTCCGGCACCATCTATACTCTTAGTTTTTCTTGATTTTTTTAAACCGAAAAGTTTTATTGTGCTGTTAAGCTATTTTCAGCCTAAGCCTGCGTAAGAATTTTGCCCAATGAGTCACTGTGAGACTATAAAAGCTTTTGATGAGGAACTACAGCACTTTAAATTAATACGTATTTGTGACTCTGCTGGGACGTAGGCTGCCAGCAAGGAGCCCTGAGGAGGGTGGGCTTCCTTCCCACACAAAAGCACCGGAAACGCTCATTTTCAGCAGGAGAAAGAAGAACCAGGATACATATTGTCTCCCTTTGATATAATTTTATTGTGATTTAATGGTGAAACTGGATCCGCTTGATCCCATTTGGGTATCTGCATTTGTCTTTGGTCACATGTGATTGGCTCTGCCTTTGAAAGATAAATGACATAAGTGAAAGTATCTGTGTTGCCCGCGCTTGGTGACATCTGGTCACAAGTTAAAAGAACATCAGCTGGATTCAGGCACCCAGCTCACAACATTATTTAGCGAATGGATCCAGCTGTTGCAGTGATTCAGTGGCCCGGTCATGAGGGCTTCTGCTGGGCCTGTCAGAGTCATCTCTCATTAGGCAACAGGTTGGTCCGTCTGGCCAGCTGTCAGGGGCCGCCTTGGTCACGTCTCTGACTCAGCTCTCTGGGCAGATCCTGCATCTCGTTAACAGAAATGGCGCAGAATCATTTACCTGCTAATGAGCAGAGTACTGCCGCCTCCTGCCTTAGGCACAGGTAGCTGCTCTCTTCTCAGGTTTCGCTCATAATTGGCCCGGTTCCCGCATCGTGCTGCTTTTGGCTGCGCCGCTATCTGTGAGCGGCTGGTGATGTCTCGGCTCCATCTCCGCACACACTCGCTCACCATTGCATCTTTGTTAGCGTGGCTACCTGACAGTAACCTGCTGTGGCCATAAGTACAGGTATGCTGCTGTAGCTGACTGGCTATGAGACGCTCTTGTTGCTGTAGTCCTCGGCTTTAGTCTGTAAGGGGCAGATCCTCAGTATACAGGTATGCTCTCTCAGGATTACAGTAGCTCTACCTTCAGAATGAATCTGCCCTTTGTTATGTATTCTCTGTTGTCACTGTGAAAACTTTGCATATTTTTACCTATAGTTTTATGTATAATCTGTGGAAAAATGTCTTATGTAGAAATAAAGGGGGATAATCATTCATAATTTCATTTTATAGATGTGTTTCTGTGCAGTTGTTGCCTCGTTGCATCTTTGTGTGAAGTTTGGTCTGGCTTTTTGTAACCAGTGAACTCTGTGTCTCTCGTCTTATTCATGTCTCTGGGAAGACAGATAGCACATAAAAGATTAAAATGGACAATGTCTCCAGCAATACTCTGCTCTCATCCCTTCTCTGTGCTCACCTGACAATCTGTCCTTCGCTGATGAATGATCTCTGCTGTGCTTTGGGAGAATCTCCTCTGTGCTGATGAATGATGCGTTGATGGTGTTTATGGGCTGTTTCTGCTGCATTTCTGTCGTAGTTCTGCACTGTGTCTCCCCTCCCACTGACCCCGGCTGCATACCCGAGCCCGTCGCCACGGTGAGGGCCAATCACCACAGCTCAGTCTTGTACCTGCTGGACAGCGGTAAGCTTGCCGCGTGGTCTGTGTTTTACCTGCTGAGCAGCAATGATCATCTGTGCTGGTGGTGCACCTGGGGCCATAGTGATGACATCACCATTGTTACCACTGGGCACCCAGTTGGAAAATGGAAGCAGTCAGAGCAGAAACACACCTGTGGTCTCCACAACACAGTTGAATGTTAATGGATCATTTAATTTTGCCTCCTGCTCTTATCATTTCAAGAAGTCTGTTTCTATTTCCTTTCCCTATCGGTAGTGACCCATAGATCATATTTATTTTTGCATTTATTTATTTGACAGAAGCTTTTTCTTCTGCTGTTTCATTCATGGTCGCAGAATAGTAATGCATAATGCAGTTTTACTGAGGAAATTAAATTCTATTAAGGTATTTGCAGAGTGCAGTCTGCGGCTGCCTCAATCGTTAGCAAGGCCTTTTCAGGAATGGTGCCTGGCTTAATGATTTTTACAATAACATTATAATTTCTGGTCCATGTAGGTCACTTATTGGAAACATATGTCATCTTGCTTAATATAAAATGGATAAGGTCACATTTTGTCTTTTATTTATAATTTTACCTTAATTTAAGGGGCTATTCTCCAGAGGAATTGTCTCTCATTATAATAAGCAGCATGGTTTTTCTTGTGCCAACTCTATCTGAACACCCGTATAATGAACATTTTTATTTGCAGCTGGTCTCTGAACATTTTTCCTTTTCAGAGTTGAGTCGTCAGTTAAAGAGGGTGTTTTTCTTCATAAGTAAACTTTGTCAAATATATAAAGGCAATGATAAGTCCACAACCCTGGTCAGGATAAGGTTCCAGCAAGCTTCTGAATCTGATAAGTTATATGGTTCCAGGCGAGTGTTTGGCTTCCTGTTGCAGTGTGTTTGCTGGCTCACAAACACTGAAGGTTCACGACATGCAGGTCTTCATCATTCTGATGCCTGTGGCACATACATATACAGACCTTTCTTGTCATAATTTCATTGTCTGTGATTTGTTTACAATTTAATTTGTTGAATGTTTCATGCACACATAATACTTACTATGTTTGCAGTGTCACGTGTACACAGTGTCTAGTGTCAGTCTGCAGGGTTACATGAATGCATAGTGTGTAGTGTGAATCTGCAGTGTCACATGTGTACACAGTGTTTAGTGTCAGTCTGCAAGGTTACATGACTGCATAGTGTCTAGTGTCAGTCTGCAGTGTCACATGAGTACACAGTGTCTAGTGTCAGTCTGCAGGGTTACATGACTGCATAGTGTGTAGTGTCACTCTGCAATGTTATTTGTGCATGCACAGTGTGCAGTGTCAATCTCCAGTGTTTCATGTATGTGCACAGTGTGCAGTGTCAGTCTCCAGTGTTACATGTATGTGCACAGTGTGCAGTGTCAATCTCCAGTGTTTCATGTATGTGCACAGTGTGCAGTGTCAGTCTCCAGTGTTATGTGTGTGTGCATAATGTGCAGTGTAATTCTCCAGCCCTTAACCTCAAAGTCTTTCTGTTTTTTTTCAGGCTTCACTTCTGCGGCATTTTCAGCTCTTCATTAGAATTAACATTATGTCCTATTTGTTTTATTTCAGTTAAGGGGCCAGGCAGAAAATTAAGTCTGCCGACTGATCTTAAGCCCGATCTTGGTACGGTAGGGGGAAGCCAGCAGTTCTCACGTGCCATCTCACATGCTCTCATCCTCCCGGCCTTCTTTTTTCGACGCTATGAACTTCTTTCCTGCCTTCTGCTAAAGCAAGACTCTCTCGCTCTCAGTCTGGCCTCATAAAGCACGAGTGGATGCTGTGTGACATTCGTTTTCCATGAAAAAATAATGCGTTTCCAAGGCTACTCCGTATTCCATGCTCATAAATGGGCTGCTACCATCTTTGGCTTCCAGAGACACACCCAGATCTCACCGCATCATCATACCTGACTTCTCTTCACCTGGGCTGTGACACACTCTTATCACCATAAGTCAGCCTTTCCTGTCACGTGTCTCCTGGATGTGCCGTGTTTATCACCTATGTGAAATGTTTCAGACCATAATTAGTTATGTTAATTCTCTGGGACAGCCCTCTGGATACAGACTAAAAAGGTTTGGCTGATGGAATGTTGCTCTGACCCAATCTGCTGCTGCACACACTGTGCAGACTTGTAGTCCTTGATAACGGGGCAATATCTGGTTTCAGCCAGTTCTTAACAGGAAGAACAACCATTGATATGAACAGTCCTGGGGAGTCCAGGGCAGTCAAAAAAAATGTTTTAACGCTATTTATCTGGTTAGTATATTTACTTAGACATTGCAATCTATGCAAATTAATTGTAACACACTAAAAAATGAACAAGAGATTCTCCTGTTCTCCAAAAAGTCACTGGCAACTTGTTGGATGGCTAGATGAACACCACTCTGGTTCCCAAACCTCTCTTCAGGGGCACCTCAGCCATTCCATGCACTTGTTGAATTTATTTAATTAGTTAAAGGACCTGGTGAGCTATTGATTAGCCAAACATGGTATACGAGTGGTGGAGTCAAAAAATGCATGTGCACATCAGATGGTTGGTGCAGATACTGGGGTGACTTTAGGAGAGGTTTTGAAATAACAGGACGATCATTTAAACACATCTTCTTTGATTGCCTAAGACTTCTGTACAGCCCTGGACATCCTCGGTATGGTGTTAGTGTGTGAGCGTCTGAGTGTTTCTGAGTATAATGTAGGATCACATGGTTGCACTGTTCTGTGCATGAACACAGTGGAGCAGTTAGGGACAAGCAGAGTTGAATGAATGTATCTGTGGGATAGAACACCTGATGTACATGTAAGTGCTAACACAGATGGTACCTGTAAGAAAAGGTACCGCAGAGCAGATGGAACAAAGCAACATTCATTTGCTCATCACAGGTGGTATTAACAGGTCCAGTGACATACCAAATGTGATACAGTGATGTAGAAAGCTGGGCTCCAGCCTTGGAACTCATCCATTTCCCTTTGGTTCTTCTAACCTGTTTGGATCACACTTAGCGTTGTGGCTTTAGGCCTGATTTATCCTGGTCTACCCTTGTTTTCAGTTAAACCTTTTCCCTTGGGTAAGTATCTGCTTGTCTCTTTGCTGCTACACTTTACTAACCCTATTTGCAAGAGCCTGCAAGCCTTTGCACCTAGAAGGCCGTGGTTTGACACATTGGCGCTGTTGCAGATCATGTGAACGGCCAGTGCTCTGGCACTGGGGCCCAGTCCATGGCCTCAGTGAAGCTCCCTGGGAAGCTCTCTGGGGTGACCGGAGCCACTGGGCCCGAGGTGGGCAGGCTGGGGCGCCGTGGACGGAGCCGCCCGCCCTTTCGCAAGGCTCAGTCTGCTGCGTGCATGGAAATCTCCCTGCCTGTGTCCCACTCGGAAGGTAGGTGGCTCTGCCTGTGCACACGGCCACAAGCTGTATACATCCACTCTCACTTCTTATTTCCATAGCTTCCAGCACACGTAATCTCACATCTTTTATGGCATGAAAAATCCCATAATACCTAGAGCTGGCACCTTTCCAGTTCATTACATGATCATTGCGTACTGAAAAACAAAATTCTGTGTCCTGTTTTGAAACAATATAGGATGCATTTTGTCCCACATTTTTGGTTACATTGTTTCATATATATGCCAGGGAGCCTCAATAGGTGGCTTTCAGTCCAAATCCTGACCTGAAAACAATTTAATCCACACTGTGCGATCGATCCCCCGCTCAGCCAATTTTATTAGGAACCTTGGTGGGAGGTCTTATTTCATTTGATTGAAAGTGGCAATTCTAATTATACCTGCACTGCCATACAGTTTACGTCCATAAGCTTGAGTACACAGGGGTTGCGATTTGTTTCATGTATGGGAGATTTTCCACATCTTTTCTCCATCCATTGGTCATGACAATTATTACTATGATACAGTCTGGGATATTGACAGGGTCCAGATTGCCTCCAGACACCTTATATTTATTTCATTTTACTGAGTTTTTTTTTCAATGCTGCTTAATTAAAAGGAGATCAAATGTCCTTTTTCCTGATGAAGTGTGAAGATTTCAGTCGTAGAAAGGAGCAAGAAACATCAGGACATCAGGAGAATACCTATGAAGTCTCTCACTGGTGGAGGCTGTACCAAAGCCAGCCCATGTGTTCAAATCTGAAGACAAAATCCTCATACACCCTTGTGCAAGTTAATTGAAACAAGCAGTCACACAGAAATGCTTGCAGTGGCCTAGGACCTGCTTGTTTGCACAGCCAACAGGGCAGAGAGTATGCTGAAAGGATGGACAGAGGAGGCACTGAGCCCACAGACTGGCAGGCCTGCTCGGGTGGCGTTAGGACTGGGTGGTATGACTGAGTGGAAGGGCAGAGGAGGCACTGTGCCCTCAGACTGGCAGGCCTGCTCGGGTGGCGTTAGGACT
>JAODKN010000001.1:42466860-42481055 GCA_026774425.1 Petrocephalus zakoni | reverse complement strand
TAAAAATCTTTCGGCCAAAAACCGAAAATGCACTTTTGGGCCATTTTCGGCCGAAAATTTTCGGTGGCCGAATATTCAGTGCATCCCTAATATAAATGTCTATATTCTATAGTTTATGAGAAACGCATCTTTGGTAATTTTGCATGTGAGTGGTATTGCATGTGCATGGTGGCTTTTGAACTCAGACAAACAAGCTCATCTTATTCAAGACACTCATCTCCCATTATTATTTATGAACATTGATGGGATATTAGAAGGTAGGAATAATGGATATTACATGCAGCTAATGGGGATATAGGAAGGTATTAGTGGGAACTGATTAAAGAAACTGGCCAGAGAGGAAGAGCACAGTCAATAAGTTAGCTGGGGAGAAGGGGTAGAGAAATCTGTTTGTGTAAGCAACAAGTGGCACCTAGAATGCACTTTCGCTTAGCAGACATATTTATTGCTTAAACATGGAACATTCCTTTCTCACTTCTACACACAAGACTTCCCTTAAAATTGTATGCAGCAGCCTCTGATCTGTGCAAAATGCAAACTGCTGTGGCATTAATTTTAGATACAGAAATCCATAAAACACATCATGTCCATAAGCTGAGAAAATCTCTGGCGAGAGCCAATAGTACTACAGCAACAAACAACAACGACAATAACAATAATAATAATAATAATAATAACAATAATAATACACACATTCATAATAAAAATATTTTATTGGATGTTTTGGTAACAAATAAATATATTGAAAACTTTAAGTTATATTTATTTCTGAACAAGAAAACTTTGTCCTAAACGTGTTACAATAACTGGTCTTTAAACATAATTGACATACAGTACAGGATTTTTAAATGCAGCTACTCAGCTATTTTAATAGAGTTTACCAAGTCCCACCTGGTAAATATTCAACATAAATAATACCATACAGTTAAATGCATAGTTTATGTTACATCAGATATAAGCGCTGATGATTGTGCCAGAGTATTATTTTTCAGTGTGACCAGTTTAAAATGTAAAAAAGACCTTCTTCTTTTTTGGTCTAGGTATTGTGTAGTGAAAGTTATTGCACAACGATACTCTGTGTGGCACTATGCTACATCTACAATTTATAAAGTGGGTCACAGTGTGGCGATCCTACAGGCCAATCAGGGCAACAGATGTACCTCAAGTTCACCAGTCAGATGTGCAGCTGGATATAGGGCAACAGAAAACCTGCTCCTGCTGCAGACCCTACTTTCACATGAGTGACCTCATAATTCGGGGCCTCTCTATTGGCTGAGGAGTTAGGGCGTGTCTTTCTTCCCTCACAGATGGGTCAGCTTGGCCCCAGTGTTTCCATTCTCATCATACTCAAAGCCGCCATTCTCCAGAGAAAACTCCTGCTTTTCTTTGGGTGCAGACTGCACACTCCCACTGCTCTGCCCAGCTCCTCCCGTACACCTTCTCTTGTATACCTGGTAGACTGGCATAGGTAAAAAGCCATTAATGTGCTGATGTTATATGCACTTTTTCACACCCCAAATATTTTTGGATTCATTTATTTAGCATAGACTTTGAGCAAAGCAACATGCAGTTCAGAAGGCCAGTCCCTGGAGCATTTTGGGGCTTTAAGAGCCTTGCTCAAGGACCCAACAGTGACAGAGACTTTGTCAGTAATGGGATGTGAACCAGCAACCTTCCAAGTCCAAGCCCGCAGAGCCACCCAGCTTTTGATCTAATGCAACTAGAAACTTCAACATAACCTACTGTCCTTTAGAAATCATTTGTGCTTCTATAAAAGTGATTTTTGCCTGGAATCTGGCGTTTTGTGGTAAGTACCCCTATTGGAGACAGTGTGAGGAAGTGTGCATGTGTGACTCACCAGCCACGGCGCCCATGGCCATCACCAGCTGAAAGATGCTGTAGATGAGAGGAAATGCAAACATGACCTCCAGCTCCTCTGTTCTGAAGGACAGCTGTACGATAGTGCTGCATAGCTGGGCGTTCTGGAAGCCTGTCTCTAGTGCGATGGTACGACACCTGGACACAGGATGACCATGTGATCAAACAGTTCCACAAAACCTCTGTATGTTATCTGTATACAAACCTGCTCCATGTTAAGAGTCCGCAAGGGCCTGAATCTGTGTAGTGGCTAGTTACCTGTACCAAGGCTGTCCCACAAATCGAGCCAGCAGGAAACCCAGGCTGAAACCCACGAATGGGTAAATGGCTCCGATTATCCACAGGGAGTATGAGATGACCCAGGATGACTGGTAGAGCAGGCCACCCACCACGGCGATGATGACGATGAGGAAGATGCCCATTATGGAGCCAACCTTTAGCATCACACAGACAGAGCTGCTCACACCCTCCTCTCCAAAAAGACAAAGCACCCCACCCGCTGACACATACCCCTCCAGGAATCTTACTTTTAGGATCTTCTTTGCTGTCCTGGGCCACTTGCTCTTCACATACATTCCGCAGCCAATGGGGACCAGGAGTGAAACCAGCGTGATGCCTGGATATTGGACATATGACCTGGTTCTACTTGCGTGCTGGTACATTATATTGATGGTTTGTTAGCAGGAGGCTTACCTATGCTCTGATAGGGGATGTGGACAGTACCAGCAGAGGTCCAGGTGGAGGTGTAGATGAGCAGGCAAAGAGGCATCATGCCCAATGCCAGAATGGAGGAGCAGGCAGTCATGCTAATACTAAAGACAGAGACACCCAGCTTGACTGTTTCTCTCTGTTCACAAATTTGTCCCAGCCAAAGATCTTCACACTCGCTCACCTGAGGTCCATGTCACCATCCATCCAGTAGGCCAGAATGTTGGAGCTGGACCCCCCAGGACAGCAGCCCATAATGAGGATGACGACGGCCTGAAGAGGCAGCACGCCGAAGGCTAGCGCCAGGGCGAAAGCGGAGAAAGGCATGATGCCAAACTGGCAGAGGAAGCCCACCGCGATGCCCCAGGGCCGGCGAATGTGGCACCATAGATTGGCAGCGTCCACAATGCAGCCCATGGCAAACATGACCATGGCCATCATGACTGTCATGACCACACTCAGGACTATGCTCAGGATCTGGTTGAAGTTGTCGGGGGGCTCCAGGCAGGAGATCCCTGCACAGATGGTGGAGTTAGCCGGGCACCCGGCTGGGACGGCAGTGTCGAAAGGCATCCCGAAGCCCTCGCTGAAGCCGGAACCACGCCGAGAAATCTGAAGCGATCAGTTGACCTCAGAGCAGGAACCAAAGCCCGTTGGCGATCTTACTCTCACACACTCACACACCACTGCACACTCAACACACACTGCACATACGCTCCCCAGCACACCACGCAACTCTGCTATCCTCCAGCTTTAAAACCTTCTCAGGGACTCTTATATCAGACTACAAAGTCATCACCACTAAAAATTAACTTGTATCTGTACTTTTATGAGGCTAACTAGTACATAGGTAAAAAAATGAACATCATTGTATCGCGTTTAGGTATAATAAATGAAATTGCCATGTCTTATTTTTTTATCACCCTTAAATTTTACAGTGGTTTTACTGTCCTTGCGGCTCAGCGTTGGGCTTGCGTGGCGGCATCAAAGTGACAATTCGGCACCAACCTATTTGTGCGTCACCCACATCATTTTTCCGGAATGTAAAGTAATTAAAGCCAATGAATCGAAAGGCTTGAGTATATAGCAGGCAGGCAATAAGAGTGTGACTCTCGGAGTCATACACCTGAAAGTTAAACTTTAAATCTGGTGCCGGTTGGTGTCTCCATAGCTCGGCCCGGGCCCCATTCAGCCGCTACTTGACTCAATGTCTTCTGATGTCTTACGGTAAATTTCATCACTTTCTCTGCCTTCCGGAATTTGCATTGTTTGCTTTTTGATAAACAACAGCCAACGAGATTTTGTCTTATATTACTGCTTAATTCAATGCCCCTCTGACCTCACCGATTGCTGCTTTTGTCCGGAGTTTCCCTGTGGACATTTCTTATTCAATTCCGTCATGTCCATCATGTCCTATGACCAATTCTGCTTGATGTTTTTAATTGTCTCTTTCATGCAGGATTTATGAATTAACCCAAGCTCTGTGCAGCAGGTGCTTATGATGTTCATAACCACCATGTTACTTGCTAAGATCACATCTACTTAGAAACACAGGAGCTGCTTCTATAATACTAATAATATTCTTATATTGATTTATTATATATAAAAGAGCTCTAGTCTTCGGTCTTAACTGTGCCTTTGGTCAGGGATGTTATAAATAGCCAGTTATAAATACAATTTCGACCTGACATAGGCTGTGCATGTGTAGTGTGGGTCATGGGCAAAGCCTCTGTGCCTGTTATCAGAGGGTCACCAGTTTAATCCCTGGCCTTGGCCGAATATTCATAGCTGTGGGCCTTTGAGCAAGGCCCATAACCCCCAGCTCCATGGGCACCACTGCAGGTGGCTGGCCCTTTGCTGCCAAGCTTGCTCTCGCCTACATGTGAGTCATGGACAGCAAGAAGGGGGTGGTGAAGGGAGAGCTTCCCCACCGGCATGTGTAAGGTGTCCTTGTTATTATTAGTGTGTGCTGTCCATGATGTCAGACATGCCTTCTCACATTCTGGTCAATGACTTGCTGTGTTGTTGCAAAATTTGGAAATGCACCCCAAGCCAGGCCAGAACAGCCAGGCTGCTGATGGACCGGGCAGTGCTAGAGTGTCGAATCAAAATCACGAAACCCCAGGAAACACAGAGCCTGACATTCCGAAAGTGACAAGACTGAACCCTGAGGAAAACCTCACTGCTCTGTGTTCATGAGAAATGGATTCCTATTTCCTATGTGATACAGGGCCCGGAGGGATGCAGGGTCTGCTGTGTCTCAGCTTTGAGTGTGGTCAGTGTTATCGAGAATTTCACATGCAGTAAATTCATTATCTTCAATCTGATTTTTTTGATGACTTGAAGGCTACATCCTCATCCTGGGTTTGACACACCAATAGTAGACATCTCGACTGTTTGTTTTGCCGAATTCCCTTCGGTATATTTCTGTGTCTTTGTGTTAAAGTGTATGCGTCCTACTGTGTCTCTGAATTCTGAATGCCCTCGACTCCTCTCCCCTGTTCCAGGTCTGAGATATGAAACAGCACAAACTCAGTAATAACTGCAGGATGACGTTAGCATGCAAGCACACAGGAAGAGAGCTCATTCAGTTTTGGTGATTTGCTCTTAATGACAAAAAAATGCATAAAATATTAATGAAATGCATAAAATATAAATAAAAGGTTTTTGATTATATAGTGCACATAAATGAAATAGTGATGAAAATGCTGAAAATTTAATAGCTTGGCATACTGTTTTAGATGGTATGTAATAAGATAAATCAGGGTTAAACGAGGTAACGATTCTGTGGTTTGAACTTTGCTCATTTCAGTTGCATCTTTGCTTAATTATAATCGAATGGCTCCTGGATCATAAATGGTCATATAACAATCATATAAAATAGAGCGCTTGTGCCCCCTGTTGTCTAGGCCTAGCTGTAGCCCATGATAATACTGTAGGCCTGCAGGCCTGTAGGATGTCGTTTGATGTCCCTTGGCCACGCCCTCTGACCCCGCAAATTGTACTTTTGGTGGTTGACAGATTAGCTCTGGTGCAGACACTGGTCCAGCAGAACAATACAAGAGATTGTGTTTGCAGGGACACTTAAAAATGGCATTAGCAAACTGAAGGAATGAGAATTAAATGCTTTCAGAGCATTGAATTAAACAGTAATTGGAGGATATTATGCATGCAATTAGAGCTAAGCTCCAGAATCAATAAGCAGGCTAAAATCTTATTGAAATTCTAATTGTTTATGTCCCTGCTAAATATCTAGTATGAGAAATTGTTGTTCATACTGCAAAAACAAAACAGGAATGGAAATAGCCCTCTCCACTTGATATGTGATGTTTAAAAAACTCCTTGATGGGAGTCTATAAAAACCTCCAGCGGCAGGTACCCTCCAGAAAGCAGTTCAAAACAGAGATCCAGACTGCAGCCACAGGGGTGTTTTTCAGGCAGTGAAAGTAGAAGATCACAACTTGGGTTAGAACATATGTATGAGAATTTCAATACTGGTTTGTTCTCTTTCTTTCATCCATCCAAGGCAAGGCGGAGAACAGCCCAGGATGGGGAGCCACCCCATTGCAGGGCACACTCACATACCGTTCATGCACACATTCACACCTACGGGCCATTTTGACATTCCAATTAACCTCAACATGTTTTTGGACTGTGGAGGGAAACTGGAGTACCGGGAGGAAACCCCACAGTGACACGGGGAGAACAAGTGAACTGCACACACATGGAGTCCGGTTCTTTGTAGTCATTGTAGTACTCTGTGTTTGTTCCAGCTTGTGGGTAGTTTGTGCATATGTATAGTATATATATATGTCTCTGCCCTTGCCCTGTTCTTCGTTGATCGTGTTAGTGTTCCCTTTTTGCTCCAGCTCATGGGTGGTTGGCACTAGTGTGCTCAGTTACTATTTGTCCTGCTTCTCGCTGTGTTTAGGTCAGCTCAGGTCCCTCTTGAGTTATCCACCCTACCTCCTGTTTTGACCTTTTGTTTGTTACCCAGTGTGTGTTCCAGTCTTTAAATGAAGTCCCCTTTGGTTACCTTAAGCTGCATTTGGATCATTGTTCCTTCTCAGTCTCCGTCATAACACTTACTCACAAAGTCCTCAGCTGCTAGGCTCTTTCAGTGCTGAGAACCAAACTGGACAAAATCTCAGCAGCATAAAAAATTAGACCACTAGTCCAATTACATTTACATTTATAGCATTTGGCAAATGCCCTTAGCCAAAGCGACTTGCATATGTGCTTAAAGCCTCTATTAGTGAATACTTTCTGATACTGGTTCAATAAAACCCAGGCTACAAGTACTACCTGTCAATTAATGGGATTCCGTGGCACAGTGACTCAGTGGGAAGTGCTGCTGCCTCCCACCACCAGGGTTAAGGGTTTGAATCCCACTGCTGTTTGGGAGTTTGCATATTTACTCTCTGTTGTCTGCCTTTCCTCCAGCCTTCCTTCTGTTGTGCAAAGACTTGCAGTTAGGTTAATTGCCCATAGCGTGTGTGGTGGTGCACTGGCACTGCGTCACTGGCATTACCCCTGCAGCGTATTCTGTGACCCTGACTAGGATAAACAGTTGAATGGAAATAATGACTTTAAATCTGATATCAGGTGATCATGAAGGCAGGGACAGCATGTGTAAGATGATAACCATTTCCCTGTTCTCCTAAAAACCTATATATGTAAGTCACAAATCTGGCTTGGTGGTTGTGTTTGATCTTTGTCTCTACTGCAGACAAAGTATCTGCCTGTAACTTCAAACCATAATGTTCCAATGGATTATTTTAACTGTGAGCCTGGTAGTATACGAATATACTACATCACAGGTACACTACATCAGACAGGAAACCATTTCACCACTATCAAAACATTAGTGATTGCTGGTATGAAACAATGGCGTCAATTGCTTGTACATTTTCACAGATAGGCTTTTCTCCCAAAAGCTGACTCAGCTACTCATGACAGCATTTTACATTTGTATCAGGATACATAGAGGAGGAACTGATACAAATAATTGCAAATCAATACATCCACAGATAAATATAGAGCTTTACAATGGGCTGCTCTAGACGGGATGACAGGAGTAGAACAGAAATGCATCTCTCCCCACAGACATCGTCATTTGTTCACCTTCATCTCTCTGCAACGCCCTACTGAAATGGAACACAAGCCTTGCATTCTGATAAGTGATTTAGCTTCAGATGCCAAGAATAGCAGCATTCAGCTTTGATACTTTACAAAGAAGAAAGCGGGCGTGAAGCACTGTAATGTAAAAGAGGCATTAATCTAGCAAACATTAATTTCCGTGGCAAATATGGGCACTGCAGCTTAATTAAGAAGCAGAGGAATACTGTGCGGTGCATTGAAGAATTGTGAGTATATGTTAAGAGTGTGAAGATACAGAAAATGTATTTGACTTGTTTTGTGAATAAGTCACCTGCAGGGGGCAGTATAGCACTGGCAATACATTCATTTCAGTAATTGACTCCAGCTGCAGAGTTATTGTGAGGCTGATGGCTGGCGTATGTCACAGTGGGTTTCTACTAGGTGTATTAGGCTAGAGTGCTTGTCTCACCCAATGGTACTCATCTCTCCACATTTAAGCATAGTCATAGAGATAGTTACACATTGAGTGCAAGTTTACCCTGCAATATACTCAATACCCAAGTCATTCTGAATGTAAATTTGATTTTCCTTCCTTTGGAAGGTGGGGCCTTCACCAAACTAACTGTCACATTTTATACCTCAGCTGGGCTCACCACGCTAACTGTCACGTTTTGTATCTGAGCTGGTCTCACCACACTAACTGTCACGTTTTGTACCTGAGCTGGTCTCACCTCACTAATTGTCATGTTTTGTACCTGAGCTGGTCTCACCACACTAATTTTCATGTTTTGTACCTGAGCTGGTCTCACCACACTAACTGTCACATTTTGTACCTGAGCTGGTCTCACCACACTAACTGTCACGTTTTGTACCTGAGCTGGTCTCACCACACTAACTGTCACGTTTTGTACCTGAGCTGGTCTCACCACACTAATTGTCATGTTTTGTACCTGAGCTGGTCTCACCACACTAACTGTCACGTTTTGTACCTGAGCTGGTCTCACCGCACTAACTGTCACGTTTTGTACCTGAGCTGGTCTCACCACACTAACTGTCATGTTTTGTACCTGAGCTGGTCTCATCACACTAACCGTCACGTTTTGTACCTGAGCTGGTTTCATCACACTAACCGTCACGTTTTGTACCTGAGCTGGTCTCACCACACTAACTGTCACGTTTTGTACCTGAGCTGGTCTCACCACACTAACTGTCACGTTTTGTACCTGAGCTGGTCTCACCACACTAATTGTCATGTTTTGTACCTGAGCTGGTCTCACCACACTAACTGTCACGTTTTGTACCTGAGCTGGTCTCACCGCACTAACTGTCACGTTTTGTACCTGAGCTGGTCTCACCACACTAACTGTCATGTTTTGTACCTGAGCTGGTCTCATCACACTAACCGTCACGTTTTGTACCTGAGCTGGTTTCATCACACTAACCGTCACGTTTTGTACCTGAGCTGGTCTCACCACACTAACTGTCACGTTTTGTACCTGAGCTGGTCTCACCACACTAACCGTCACGTTTTGTACCTGAGCTGGTCTCATCACACTAACTGTCATGTTTTGTACCTGAGCTGGTCTCACCACACTAACCGTCACGTTTTGTACCTGAGCTGGTCTCACCACACTAGCTATCATGTTTTGTACCTGAGCTGACCTTGTTCTATACCGGGTGTGTCTTAGTGTGATTATGATGACGGTAAGGACTAACTGTTTTAAAAACTCAACACTGTGATGGTTGAACTAATTGAAGCATATTAAACCTCTATTTGAACCAAATCCTACCAATCCTCTTATAGAATTAATTTGGATTAATTAGATTACTGCTGGCACTTCAGCAGTCAGGATAATATCTATCCTTTCAGGGCCCTGTTTCTCAGGTCAGGGCTGATCCACATCCTCCAGCTCTGCATTCATCATGGGTTAAAATGCTTATCCCAGAAACACAATAAACAGAAACTCATATCAGAGAAATGACACTGTGCCTTTTATGTATTAATTCAGTATAAGGAGGATGTTAAAGAAGCTTTCTATGAAGCCCATATGCATAAAGCCTAATAATTGTTCTTATAATTCATTGTAACACATTCATAAAGATTTTTAAACATGGCTATAAATGTTTATAAAAAGGCATAACACATTATAGCCAATTTCTCATGCATTATGGTGTTTATAATGCATTATAGATGAGAGCTTCAGAGAGCATTCATAATGCATAATACACATGATATATACTGTGTTACGCGATTTTAAAATATAGTTGGGTTTATAATACTTTATGAATGCAGTATAATGAATTATGACGGTATGTGTAATTCAATAATATGACTGTGTTACCAAAGTTTTTTTTTTTAAGTTCTTCCGGTAAACCATTTCTTGAAGTTTACAGCTTCCATAGGCAGGATATAAAAATGTACATGGAAATGGTGCCTCAGATGCACTCCGCGTGCTGTTCAGGGTGTGGAAAGCGACTGACGTTCATCTGTCTCTCAGTGATGAGCTGAGTCCTGGTGACTCAGCACTCCATAGCTATGTACAGTTAAATATCACAACATTTCATGTCACATTGTATTACTGTTAATGTCATGTCACACTGCACCTGTTTTGAGGGGATGCATGAAGCCTGCGTAGTAATGCTTCCTTACTCCTCAGTGTGCATCTGCTTGTCTTTCTGCGCTCCTCAGTTGCACATCTGTCAGCCAATCAGCTGTGGACTGGGAAATGTGAGTATGATTGTAGCTGCATCAATTAATGTGTGATTTAAACTTACAGCCAAGTCGTGATGACATCCTAGGAGAAGTCAAAAGACGTTTAGGGCAAATGTTTAAAATGCTCAAAAAAGTACTGAAAGTACCCCGTAATCAGGCCATAATTCCAGTGTGGGCATTTTAGTGTCCGTAATCGAGCAATTTGCCAGATGATCCTGTACATTGTGCTGTGGAATGAAAGAATGTATTTTATTGCTTTTGAATTGCTTATCTGTAAGTTTACGATAAGATCTCAGTCGATTGCCTTGCGTTATGTGTTAACATTTGTTACACCTACATTTATCTCTGTCACACAGTAATTTGCACATTCATGACGACAGCTGGTAGCAGTGATGTTGCAATGGATGTGTAAAATATATTAATAGTGTTAATCGGAACAAATAAAACTTTGTATTAAAATGAAGGACACTAAAGAGAGCACATGACCAAGAAATGCATGCTGGCTAGACACTATACTTATTATCTAAGTAATTATCTAAGATCGCTAGAGACCTCTTGGTAGGTGTTTAACTTGTCCAGCTAACAAGACATAATACTGAATGATGGGCTTCTCTGATGCCACTGACATGCATGAATACTTAACAGTTAACACCAGCTTCCTGAATGCCCTCGAGTTATGTTTGACTTTCCCTGGTTAGATTCAGAGGAGCCTGCCATTTGTATGCTGCAATCAGGTGCACTGTAATCTTCAAGTTAATAACAATGATTAGTCCACTCTGACCTCTTTTGGTTCTGTGTCGAATCAGTGCTATTCCCTTAGCATTGACATGCTTCCTGATCCCAGTTAAGCTCATAGGTAAAGTTCATGCACCATTTTATAAAGTCTCTCTGAGAGTTTCTGATTGGCCTACAGGGTGGCTTACATCCAATCATGTTGTGGCATAGAATGTATATCTGGCCAATCAAGCAGATTCTCTGAGCTGGCCTTTTTGGCCTTCAGGGACCGCCTTAAACAGAGAGCTGGAATCTTGCTTCGTTCTTTGCTGTGGCTGAAAACAGACATGATTAGTCTTTATGTACCTTCCCGTTTAACGGCTCCCGCCATTCTGCCTCTTTTGTTTCTCTCAAACATTTGTGCGGGTTGCGGCAAAGCACAATGTGGCCTTTTAAATGGTTCAGTTGTTAAACCACCCTAATTATAGTGCTGCCTGTCCTGCTCTTCAGTTCTGTCAGATGCTGAAAGACTGTGATTACCAACCTGATTATAGCTTCAGCGAAAGTCTTTTCTGGGCCTGCTCCAGTACCAGATGCTGTGTTAACGTAGAGTGCCGTTCCGTGACGTCTTTCTGATGGGAATAGGATATTGTGAACTTGAGAATATGGTGTCATGAACAGACTCAGCCGTGTGAATCGTACCCATGGTCGTGTCCTGCACTCCGTTCCTTTCGTGATAGGTTGATTTCGCACTTTTCTGAATAATCGAGCCGTAACATCACTGCTGTGTTGAGCAGCACGCATGCTGGTTTTGGGGAACGCTGTCCATCCTCTATGGCACCCCCTAAAGGAAATTCATAGTTTGCTTGCATATGTGCTCTTCAAGGTGACTATGAGTACGTCTATTCGAGCGGTACTTTTCCCCTGGCAGTAGCAGCTACTTCGTCGTGTGAAGATATAACAAAGTGCAAAGCTAAGCGGCAGTGAACAGGATCCCTACACAGGTATCGAGAGTTACTGCTGAATCCCCAGCAGGCAGCCATGATTCCACATCTGTCACAGGTCTGATCCCATCTATTATGTGAAATTCTGCCGTAAGCCATAACTCTAGTACATCTGTAATATATTGAGATCTAGAAGGCTGCTACTGAGTTATTAATGCCAATCTCACACGATTCCACAACCTTTCAGGTCCATATACGGGGGATTTAACTATGGACTGCAACAGAGGGAAACTTCCACAGGAAGCAATGTTCTTGCGACACTTTCATTGAAAATCCTTGTGATGTTGTTGTAAAGTAAACTTCCTAAAATAAGGAATAGTTAATAAGGCAACAAATGTGGGGAATTATATTTTTTCTTAGTTTTTTTTTTTTTTTTTGCAGCTCAACTGAGTAATTGATCTTCAACCCATTAAGAAGGCATCTGTACTTGTCATGGTATTTAGCCAAACTGGTCCCTTGACTTTACCGTCTGGTCGCCCCAGAATTTAATTAATTTATTTTTTTGTTTTTAAATCTGTCCCGCATGCCGCCCCCTGCTTGTCATAATGACTCTCAGCCTTTCCTCCATGCCATATTTGTCTGTGATGTTTTAAAGGCTCCCTCTGCCAATCCTTCCTCACTCTGTGTGTCCTCCAGGCCTCATTCAAAAGACCATGGCTAATGAAGAAGCTTCTGAATCTTCAGTCTAGTGTAAATGCCCAAAGAGAGTGAGGGAGAGAGTTATATTTCTAACCTGAAGGCAAAGATTAGATTTATCAGATTTATTCAGATTGTGCTGTTGGTCTGGACACTCCTAGAGAGCTAGTTAATGTGTGATCAAAAGCGTGGAACAAGATCTCCAGTACACAAAACACAAAATTATTCACTTTAAAGATCGACGGACACTGAGAGATTTCATGTGGTCTTTGTCAATTACATTCACATTTGTAGTATTTAGAGGATTAAGACAATTCATTATTCATTACTCTGTTTGGTAAAACTAGCTACTACAAGGGTGAACCCACCTTTTCCCTCAAGCGTAGACATGTGGTGTGTTCAGAGAGGCCTTGCCATACTCCGCTAGTGCACTAACCTGTTTTAGCACTCGTGGCTTCCTTATTGTCCATTATCTTACGACCACTGTCATTAAAAATGTGTTTTCAGCTACATAAATACTGAAAGATGTTCTTTGTCTGTCACACCATTGTCCGTAAAGTTCAGGAAATGGCTTTACCGAGAATCTCAGGAGTATGGCAGATTCTACTGTTCCAAAACCACTTCATATGGCACCAACCGTCACACCACATTCAAAAATGCTTGGATGAGGCACCTTGACCTGTCATATCCTCAGTGGAGCTGAATGTGAACCTCCTGGCCCTGCCTGTGTGGTCTATCTAATCATGCTTCACTGTTTAGAATAGAAGACTAAATTAGCAGATTTACCCAATAATCTGACCACAGAGTGCATGGAAAAATTAGCTTCATAGCTTCAGGAAAACACTAAAGAGTCAGTCAAATGCAGTTACTGCTGATTATTGTAAAGACTGGACAAAGAGGTTTTCAAAGAGTAACATTTTTTGGGGTTTGCAATTTAATCTTAATCAGTTCAGGATTTTTACTTCTAATTAAGACAACGGCTGGTACTTAACCCAGATGGAGTATTAGCTGAATATATTAATAAATGAATACATTTCTGTGTACAGCAGATGATCCAGCGTTCATCAGAAAATGTTCAGCTGAATATCTGATTTTGAATTTCACTTTGAGAGACAATGCAGGTTATCCAGAGACTTCTAAGGCCGAAGTGAAATCAGCATGTTTAATTGCTTAATGCATCCCTCGAATAGCGTTTCTTGAGCATGGCCCAAATTGCTGTGGCATGTTGGGCTGAAATGCTAATTAGAGAGGCAATCCTGGTACACGAGGCCAGGGGCATGGGCGTCGCCGCCATTAAATCTGAGGGGGACGTGTCCCTCTCACATTTCATAATTATTCGTTTGGACCCCCCCACATTTAACATAAAATATTAGTTCACCTCGCCAATGTGTCCCCTCCACATTCAAAATGCTTCTAACGCCCCTGGCCAGGGGTAATACAGC
>JAODKN010000001.1:42411659-42427337 GCA_026774425.1 Petrocephalus zakoni | reverse complement strand
CTGTCATTACGTTACTAATGTTACAAAAGTCATTTTTCATTTCACAAATTACACAAATTCTTATTCTTCTTAAAGCTAAGGAAAGCTGTATTTTTTTTAATATTACACATTACTAGGGCTGAAATAATAAGCTTATTCATCCTGGAATTTACATATATATTTTTTTACTATTACTGTTACTATTTTACATATATTTTTCTTTTAAGTAAGAAATTACTCGTATTTTAATTAAATGCATTTTTTAATTGAATTTTATTTTATTTTTGAGCAAGTATTTGTAATTTGGAACAAGATCCTTTTGGATGTATTTATGCCCATCTCTGATAAAGCCAGGGTACACCCTGGATGAGATGCCAATCTATTGCAGGGCACAGACACCCACCATACTTTACGGGCAATTTCAGAGGTGCCAATTTTCCTAACTGCATGTCTTTGGACAGTGGGATAAAACGAAAGGAGGCCTGTGAAGGGGGGGGGGAGTAAAATGCTGGGTTCTGTGGTGCTATACTGCTGTACCTGAGAAATCACAATGATCTCTTTTCAGAAGAATTGAAAATGTAGAAGAATGAGAGAAGATGGGCCACAATTACATGGCTGAAATGGAGGGCAGATGGTGTGCAGCCTTAGTTCAGTACTTACTTTTTGTGATTTATCACCGGAGGAGCTCTAATTAGCTTCCTAATTTTGGCTTGTAAACTTTTCCAGGCGAGTCTTTTCATGCTCTGATAACCATGTGGTGCCCATCAGTTTAACAAAAAACACCATCAGAACAGCCTTTTATTGTCATGTTAGAGTCATAATTATATGCTTCCTGTCAGTGGTGTTCCTGAATAATTCTAAGCCATTTTTGGTGTAGGCCTAAATCCCAGAGTTTGGGAAGTGGTTTGATAGGTAGGAAGAATAGGTCTTACTATTTTGGTAGCGCTATCAGTGAATTCTAGAGAGCCAGATGACTGAAGAGCAAATTTCCGCAAGTCACTCAGTCCATTTTTTCTTGCAGTTGAGAGGAGACCGCAACTGAGCTGAAGTCAAGCTTCCTCATGATATGTTACAGTACTGGGAACCAAAACTTAATCAGTGCTTATATAATCCAACAAAGAACTTTCAAAATCCAAAACTCAGCTAGTCCGCAGAAATTTCTCAAATGTATCATATGGAGTTGTGGAATTTTGCTTTTCAATTGTTCAGAGGGGAGTAGATTGATCTTCAAATCTCATAACAGCAGCATACCAGTTCTACTGTAGAGGTGCTCTGAGTAACCACAGAAGTAGCAATGAAGTATTGTGTACTGGGCAAAATAGCAAATCTACTGTCTAAATTAGTGCTAGGACCATACCGTACCAGCCATTCTTCATTGCTAATTTTTTATCATCTAGTTTGAACATAACTCATTCATATAACAAAGGCATTAAATGCAGGTGCTGGGTGACAGAAAGTACAATATACTGTATACTTTGCAATATTTTTTCATTTACAGGTAATGGTGAGCCAGCTGTCCACCTGTGAAAAAAGCCACTGATATCCCATGATACTACATCTATCCACACTGGTTCAGCACAGCGGGTAGGAATATTGTTTTGTGGTTTCGTTCGTTCATTCCTCAGTGGATTGTGGGCTGTTAGTGATATCCACACCCTCCCCTACACCTTATTTTGTGCACAATGCAAAATCTGTGGTAATAAGGCAAAGCCTGCTATCTGGCTCTCTGCCAGGCTCCGGCTGCGGCCTGGACATGCGCAGTTACGTCTGTGACGGCATTCTCTGTTTGCATCTACCGCCTATCCTTACCCCCATAAGCCTGGAATAAATCTGTAATCGCCTTTTCCACTGCAAGTACATATAGAACAAGCAGCGTAAAAAGAAATTGAAGGAAACAAAACTGTTCTCAAGAAATAAGAAACTAAATCCAGCAAGTTTTAAAAATAAAAAATGTCTCACTTTGGTGTAACATCATGCTTTATTGGTATATATTTAGCTGTGTGCATACGTATCATCACTTAAAGAGCCAAAAGTCCTCGGTTTCTCGCATTCCTCAAATCCAGCCCTTTGCCGGGTTGGAACAGCCCTGTACTTCTCATCCAAAGGCTTAATGATTTTTCTGCAAGCACAGAGGAAAGTTGGGTGAAGACAGAGTGACGATACACAGACGCTGGACTCTATTCCTTAGCCCCCCCCCCCCAACATTCTACAGCTTTTCCATTGACATACTGTACCCTAGCGATGCAACAATATAATTTTTCTCAGACCGATTATGAGTACCGATACTACTTGCTTTCAGGTATTCACTGATGCTGGGTAACGTTGAGATAATATGCAATGTTTTAATTTGGACTAACAATAATATTGCAACCCCGCACACACACACACACACACTAAAAGGCACACACACATCCGGCCCCAAGAGGGTAACCTTAATTTTATGTTGGAAAAAGAACCTACTGTAATTAGTGCCAGATCCAACCAGCAGGTGAGATGATTTCCAGTAGGGGGAGCTAGTGTGCACATGCATAGATAATACGTATTGTTGTAGAACACACGCGATTCTGAGTTTTGCCTTGACTAGCACTCACCAAACACTTCAAAACACATATTTACAGCTCCTCTCTCATCTTCTACTAAGACAATCCTAATTTATATGGCCCGAGAATCATAGTGGCTGGGGCATTCTGTTCATACCATACCAGTTTGAAAGCAAATCACAAGGCTAATTATCCATATATCTAATGAGCCAGGCATTGATTCTCAGTCTAATGCATTTTTGAAGGTGCTTCTGGGACAGTGGGGCTCTGTGTGGATTGAGGAGTATTCATAAAAGCCTGCAGAGGATTCAGCTCTGGTTTTATAGTAACCAATATGCATTTTCTAGATAGGACTCAAATATTAGTCTAAGTTGGCATAAAATCCTTCTTTAATATGCAACCACTTCAAAGGTATCTGTGGATCAATGAACACTGATCATCTTAGCCTTCTCTGAAAGGGAATTACAGCTCTGCTTAGAGGTGCTGATTCGTGGGTCTCTCAGTAACATGCTGACTCACTGGGTCCTGTGTAAGTAAATCACTGGGTGTGGACATTTATGACCTGGACTCTAAGTGCCTTATGCAACCTCACGGCAATGTCACGGTCACCATGGTGATGATATGGCCACAATGCCATAGCGAGATCACAATCACCATGGTGATGGCCAATGTTGTGAGGCCACCTTAAGATGTGAAAACTGAGCAGCTCTACCGGGGACGCAGAGCAGGTATGAACCGATCATATAAAGGAGGACGTGTGTGAGTCGTGTTCTCCATTCCGGCTGTCTGACTCGCCACATTTATGTTTTATTCTGTGGGAGCAGAAAAGAATGAATGTTTCTGATACTCCTCAACTGTGATAACTGCCCTTTGTCACTCAGCTGTCTCATTTCTTTGGTATGTAGATGTACCAACTAGTCTGGACCTCCATGGGGTCCAAATGGTGCTAAACCCCCACCCAGCCCCCAGGCAAACAGGTACGAACACACATCGAATTAGAGGTCTTGAGGGTGTAGGGGAGTGAATATAGGATACCTGATTCAAGAATGTCCACTGTGATGCCATGGTCTCACATTCTGGACATGGCGTCCCATGCCTCTGTACCTCTGTAGCTTGGGATAGGATCCCGATCCATTTTCCTGTACTAGCTAAGCATTTGGCAGATGGATGGATTAAAAGGTGCAAGATTTAAGTTTCAAAACAGGAACAAAGCCTTAAAAAGTTTTTCTTCTAGAACTTCTTTGGCATATTAGTTTTGAGTTGGCATATGAATGTATTTCATACACTGAGGGAAATATAGTTCAGGAAACATAGTCAAACTTCTTCTAAGTTTATAGTCAAGGAAGTGGAATGTTTATTGCAATGCATTTTGGGTAGCATAATAACAGCTGACAAGATGAACACACAGCTGCAGGATCTAGAGGGATATATAATCCATTTCAAATAATCCAACCTGATTCTGTTTGCTTGTTGCATGGCCATCCTTAGAAAACATAATATTTTAATAAAGTACGAAGCAATGGAACAATGCAGTTTTGTTTTCATTAATCGTGTTTTAGGGAAATTAATTGAGGCACAATGAGAGGAGGGAAGATGCAGTAATTATGTCAAATTTATTCATATAGAGGTTTCAAAACTGTTTGGAAATGCATGGAAGTAAAAAAAAGAAAATTAATTTAAGGAAAATCAAAATGGAATAGAGAACTAACAGAACGACACGTGGGACTCAGAGCCTTTCATCAAAGCAGAACATTTCTACAAAGAAAAAAAACTGAATTAGCATTCTTGAAACTCTGGTCTTTCTTCAAGTGATATCTTATTCTTTTCTCAGACTGCCAGTCATAATATTGAAAACAACCAAAAATTTAAGGGGTTAACTCGCTAACCAGTTTTTGAGTAATTCTGAGGAAGCTTCCAATAGCCATGTGGAACAGTTTGAATATTCCTGTAGAGGACACAGGTGCGCTGTGAGTCTCCTTCAGTGAAGTTACAGTAAGGTGTCCTCGAAGCCCTTTACGTCACGTACTTTGATAGAAACTCGTTAGACCTGAACCACTGCTGTTCAACTGCAATGATGGTTGTACATCACAGCAGAGCACAGAGCAAAGGTTTGTCGCTTAGTGTCCAGTTTGGCCATGGACACTCAAGGTGGACAATTACTATAGATTTAATGCAAGTGGTCTGTCAAACATCTACAATGCTGAACAGCTTTCCACCTGCATCTGTGTTGTGTGTTTTTTATTTTCAATGCAGTTATATTGTGGCATAATATTCAGCATTCCTTTGGAGAAGAGGCTTCTGAACGCAGAGTTTCTGTGGTGTTAATGAGTAAAAGGCGATAACTGGCTGTTGAATCATTGTATGTGTTTCTGTGTTTGCCTTTAATTTTAGTGTTTATGGTGCAACACAGTGATAGAGGTCAGGAAATCATAAAACAGTGAATCATAAAGACCGTAAGAGAACAGACAAGATGTACTGATGAGGGCGGTCGGCTTCACTGAAACCAAATGACTTCTCCTCCTGATGAGAAAAGCTTGATTTTCCAATTCAGATCTAACACACATAACTATACCATAAGTGGTCTTTCCACTTGTGGCCCCAGCATTCATCTCCTTAATCAGCACGACGACTGCCTATTTCCAACATGAAAATCACCCTATGATCACCCTAAGGACCACACAGTCCCTGCAAGTTGACCTCTGCACTTGCAATGCAAAACTCACCCTCTCACCAAGATGAGATATATTCCTCACTGGTGGGTTCAGCTATGCACCAGCATCCTAATGCTCAGCCCAAGATGAGCCCCATTCAGGTCCATTTCTCTTTAAGAAAAACAACACTGCTCTCCTGCCTGCTCAAGGAAAAGCTTTATAAACTTTATGTAAAATTATTCATTATAATTTAAAAGGATTTTATTTTGCTATACTGTTAATTACATGCAATGCAACCCACAATGAAACCTGCCAAAATAGAATCTCTTCAATAAATAATATTGTAAATCTAGTCGACTGCAATGATGCGATGTTATACAGTCTGTAGGACATGCACACTGACGACTGCCTTAGAGATGATAGTCTTATCTCCCAGGCTGGAAAGATCTGCTGGAGAGAAACAGCAATGGCTCATTTGAATTTCATCTAGCAGAGCTGTGCGGACATAGCAGCACACAACCCCCGACCACATGCATCCGTCTTCCTGCATTTGGCTGAGCATTAATTTATGTATTCTTGTTTTCCGGGGGAATGAACATTTCTGCAAAAAGTCTTCATACAAGACAAATGGAAAGCTGCTGCTTTGCTGGAACTGAAACAACGAGCAAACAAAGGAAATTTGGAAAAAGCTCCTTCCGCACATAAACGGACTAGGGTCTGTGGTAACCCCAAGAACCAAACATCTAGAATAAGTAAACACCATTCAGCTGTAGCAGGGATGAGCTCTGGCGTGTGGCCCCACCCCCTGCCCTGGTCATATACTGACTTATTTGACTATGCTGTGTGATGTGTTTCAGGGTCTGTAAGCTGAACAGTAAACTAAGGTGAATTAGCTTAATCGTGTGTGCCTAATTCAGGATCACAATACATTACACTCTGTAAAAAACACACTATTCATAGTGCGATTGAAAGAAAAGGTCAATAATAAATAAGTAAATAAATAGAAACATCTTTGTACCCTCTTACTAACTATAAACATTGTATTCATTTCATTCTGAGAATCACGCACAGTTATGACAGAAGCACCAAAGTCACACACCCTCGTACTTCCAGAAAAGATAAATGACATCTCATTGAAATGTTGTCATCACTAGCACATTGTTGTGAGTCTCCTGTCACTCACCACCCAATGAGAGTCTGTCACGTATTCATCTGACCCGCTGCTCACTGATCATGCCACCTTTAACACACCTGACAGAGCCCAACGCCCTGCAGCTTAATCTGACACATAAAAGACCATCCTGCTGTTGTGATTAAGGCAAATTAGAAGCCGTAGCTTATTGAGTATCTTAACGAGAGCTCTGCACGGCATCGCCAATGGATGATATTAATTATGACACTTTTGATTAGAATAAGAGGCCTAATCAAGAGCTTGCAGGATGAAAGACACAATAACAATTCATTAATGAGGCCACTTCAGGCTCTCGGGAGCAGGAGATTGAGGTGCCAGTTGAAGCTCGGCGTGTAGATGATGAGCTAACCGGCCCAAAGCTGAAGGCCACAGAATCCCGAGGGTGAGCTGCAGACAGCCCCAGCACGTCAGCCTAATCCCAAGGGTTCACCCCTTTTTAGCAGTTTAGCATAAATGCCCTTATCATAAATGTGCTCAGAGCCACCAGGAAAAAACACACCAAAAAAAGGCTAACAGACCACCGTCCCTGGCCTCTCCTCCCCCTGTCTGCACCATGTGTTTCCACAAGGAGCATGATCTGGGCAGCATATGCCAGTGAACAGGAGAGCAGGCATATTAGTAACAAACTGCAAAGTCTTTCTATTAATTTGTGGGCTGTAGCATGGAAGCGGAAACTCCTTTGATCACCGGCCAGTAGTTGCCATCACCCCCATTATCCTGCTGCGTCTCCCCGTTGACCCCCCACCATTACTGCTGCCAGATAGTCAGGGGCGTTTTCATGCATGAGCTTACGCTGACGGACGCCCAAGAGCCCCACTAACCCTGTTCAATAAAAACTAACCCCAGCCTCCCATCAACGCCTACAGCATTATCACTTCACCCTGGTCGATAAACTTACACCGTCGCAGAAAATAGTATGGGGGTCTGCCACGATGTTAATGTGCCTCTGCAGATAGTGCGAGAGCCGTTTCTCAAGTAAAGGAATATGCTTTTGACCAACTATACCTTTTTAACTGAGCTAAGAAGCAAAATCAGCACATAACTGACCATGATGGCTAATCGCTTGGATTTAAAAGCTCGTTGTAGTGTTGGACATGAGATAGCAGTGGAGCTTGGCTTTCAAACAGACACTGACCGCCTTGTACATTTGTCTGAAGCATTTAGAGTGCTTTACAAAATATGACTTAATTTTCCAGATGTCCAACAAACAGCGGAGCTATTAACCCGCACTCATTCAAGTACAATTCCTCCTCATTTTCCTTCAGAGCGGTATATGCTCGCTGTCCACTTATACAAAAGAGTGCAGGTTGTAGCAACATCAGGAAAAGTAGTACTTTTTTATACTACATACACCAAACATAAAGTGAAAAAACTCAGAGGTGCTCCCCTGCCAATCTGCAACAAAATGTACCAACACGGCCCAGCCACCCAATCGGAAGGTAAATATATCAAGCAGGAAATATGTCAGCAGCAAAAAACCGGCTACAAAATATACCAAGATACCTCCCTGGTCAGCGGCAATAAAGTATCAAATTGGGAGCTGCTTTTTCCAGCCAGTCCACCCCGTCTGTCTCTCTATATAGCAGTTTATGGGCGAGGCCAACCAGGGAAGTTCTCTGCACTCTGGATCCCCAGATGCTCTTTGCATGAGCCATGCACTTCACTCAAAAACATCAAGAATCACTAGGAAACTTAAGGAAAACATGTTAAATATTTGAATGTAATTCATGTTTCAGTTGTTTTTATTTCAAACTATGGAGTGCAGGGGGACTGTGGCAGGGAGCTGTATCAATGTGTGATTAGTTCTATTATGTATTAGTTCTGGCCACCCCTACATAAATATTGGTACGTTCTGTTTGGTTCACATTCATACCAGTCCCAAGATATGGCCTCCTTCAATGCCATTGTTTTTTTATCTAAGTCCCACATTTGTTTACTCATTTTTTCTCCATCGATGCATTATCCCAGCTACCCCATTAGCTGCAGATAAGTTTCTGATGATCTTTTATGAGACTGGCCCTCTGTAACGAGGGGAACCATGTACATTCATTTCATCCCAAAAATGTTTTCAAATTTCTTTTCAAGAGTAGCCGATCTCGCGTTCATCTTCGTTGAAAAGCCGAATGTTATAAAACCCAGATCAGAGCTTTGTAAACACAAAGGACGAGGCTGAGGGAGGATCATGAAGACGAGCCTTGCATAGAGTTGTGAGCCCCAGCATATCACAGATAAATAATGTGCTTTCTCAGTCCGGCCTGTTGATCCTGCTATGCCCTCCTCTGGAACAGCAGGCACCTTTCTTTCTACTGAAGGAGGCAGATGATCAAAGGTCTACTGTATAGCAGGATAGAGACTAAAGAAACATTTGTTAGGAGCCAATTATGCTTATTGTGGAGCAGGAATCAGACACATGCATCCATGTGCACGTCTATTATTCATGTATCACATTTTAAAGCTACTCAGGGTTTCAGATTTTTTAAGGATGAATTAATGCATAATTCAGATGAGGAACCTTTTGCCCTCATTCTTTGACATAAAAATATCTCGCAACATTGTTCTGTAGCTTGTTTTGCAGCCCTCTGTATTATTGCTGTCAAAGGCGGCTTGGAAGTATGAGGAACTGCAGGAGTGATAAATCAAGGTGGACGTGTTGGGCGCTGCTTGGCAATGAGGTGCCCTACTCGCTCTGCAGGGGACAGCGCGCTGCCTTCTGCTTACATGAAGGTCTGACTTTCCCCAGAAAGCGGGGAGTGTGGAAATCGGCGCGTGGAGCAGATTTTATTTATTATGTACGGATGAAGAGAACAGAAAGTGAGTGTGACAGGTTATACACATAAGTGCACAATCAAAGGTTTATACGTTGCCTGTCCTATATGTCAATAAAGACTGGGGAAATGCATGACTGCGTGGGCTCTGCCTCTTTACCTGTAAGTGGAAGGTCGCCGCTTTGAGTCTGGCCTGGCTGAAATAGTCACGTGTCTCTGGGCCCTTGAGTAAGGCCCTTAACCCCCAGCTCCATGGGCACCACAGGTGGCTGACCCTGCACTGTCACTCCCCAAGCTTTCCCTCACTGTCTGTGTGTCTTACGGAGAGCAAGATGGGGTAGGCAAGAAGAGGATTTCCCCATGGGGACCAAAAAAATATCATGAGTCCCCCATGCTAGTTGGTAAGTTGTTGGTACGCTGTTGCAATGCTTCTCCCACTATTGTGCTGGGTCTGAGCTGTCAGAAAAACCCTGAAGCTGCCCACACCAACTTTATGCGTCTTTAACACCGGGAATATGCAGCATTCATCTACTTAGCTGTACATATGAATATCTGAACGCACAGCTCAGCCTGGCACTTTGCAGGTGGAAGACAAAAACATTTCATGTTGGTTCACGCACTGTTTCTGTTATTCCCAGAAAGGAGTTCTAAATACTTTGCCAACTGCAGGATATTATGATATGTAAAAACAGTCCCGTGATCCTTTCCGGCATAAATAGTTGGATTGTAGGATAGAAGCATGAATTGGATAGCTATATTTATTAAAATAGGACACAACTTACATTCCTCAAATCATAAAATGCCTATCAAGGTTAATCTGCTGGGTGCTCTATTACACACCTTTATTTATCATAAAAGTGCTTATTAATTTAATGCATGGTTGTATTACCTTGTTGTTAATTTGATCCTTGAAGATGGTTTACAGTGTGCTGTCATGCCTTCATTAGCCGGCGAGCACAATAATCTGAATATGATATAAAGAGCCTTTGCTCTCTGGTACTTGAGAGAGATGGCTTTTTCTTAATGGCTTCCTCCTGCAGACAGTGAAAAAGGTCCGTAGTGGTGACCTTATGTTTCGGCATCGATGCCATGGGTGTGATAAGTGCCAGTCGGTCGAAGGCGCAATAGAAGGTAACTGATCAATTCTTATGTGAAGAACAAGTTTCCTTCACACCCCATAAAGTGGGAAGATAGATCTCACAATGTGAGGTTCCGTCGTTTATATTTACCGCAAGAATAAAGTAGCAGAATGTACATAACAAACTGGTGAAGGGCTTTCTCATTAAGTGTTGGCTGATTAAGGCAAAGCAGTCTGTTTAAGAGCTGTTTACAGTGTAGCTGAAGGCTGAGGGTATCACAGGTGTATCTTCATTCATCTGTTTGTCATTGCATGTGGCTTATAGATCACAGTTGTTTGCTACTGATATCACTGTTTTTATTATTCCATTCATGTTGTTTGGCATACAATAAGTTACTGAGTTTTGAAGTCGCATTCCCTTAACCCTAATTTCCCCTTTGGATATGCCTTTTTTATTACATGATTTTAGTGAACATGACGTTTTTCAGGAGGGTATCAGTTGCTGTTGACCTGTTGATCTTATTTGCTCCAAAAAGTCACTGATATCTTGTTGGGTGGCTAGATGAACACCACTTCAGGTCCCAAACCTCTCCTCAGGGGCACCTCCGCCATTCCATGTATTTGTTACATTTCACTACCAGCTCAGTGAATTAATTCATTAAATTTGTTACATTTCTTTAATGGCTTAAAAAGTTTCCTTGTGATAATACATGGATATACTGGATGATCACAGCAAATATTGTTTTTAGGAGAGGTGCTGAAATGGCTAAGTTAACACACTGTGACATTTTATGCCAACATGAAGAACATTTAAATGGTATGCCTAACATTATTGCACAGTGCTGTACCTGAGTGGACATGTTCTGTGAAAGTACTTGAAATTATTAATTACATTTAATTACCTAAATGGGAGGCATTGGGAAGGACCCACAACTGCAACTAAAAGTACTGCATCGGTGTGCCTTGCACGAGGTTCGGGATGCCATGTCACAAACTGCTTGTTTCTATTGGCAACGGAGAGCATCCTGAGTGTTAAAAGAACAGCCAATCTGTGTGAGAAAGTCATCTAATCCCTGAATCCTGTAGAGCCTCTGAGAGCTACAGTTTTTCTTTGAAATACTCTAAAATCCACTTGGCCCTAGTAGAAGTGAAGCAGAGAATTTCGGTCTTAAGAAAAAAACAACATTGTTCACTCAATGGCACAGGAGAACAAACAAGGCTAATAGCACTTAGCAGCATTCTCCAGATATAATGGATAAAATGGAACCTTATAAGTAATGCATGTCTGTAGTTGAATGTGTGTGTCTGTGTGTATGGGGGGGGGGGCTGGTTTGCATCGATCACATTTGGGGACCAAAATGTCCCCAATGTGTGATAAAACCTGAAACTTCCTTACTTTTGTGGACATTTTGTGGACATTGAAATGGATGGATGGTCCCCATCTGTGTGAGTATGTGTGAAAAGATAGACACATTGTAACTTAAACCACTGAATAGCTCTTACCTTTGTGTTTGTTAGTTTAGATGGAATTGTGTTGCGTTGATACCGACAAAAGGCATGATTGCATACTCCTATAGCTAGGACATTTGGCAGTTATGCATTCCAAGGTCACAATGGAGAGTTTGGTATGGTTTTCCAGACATTCCACATAAAATCATCAGCACATATAAGTTGCCATTGTTACATCCTCCCCGTCACCTCTGCCTGACCCCCCTGTCTCCTCCGTGACGTGGCCCCGATGAGCCGCGCCTGTTGCTTGTTGCCCCTTATTAGTCTTTGTATTTAAGTCCCTGCTGGTCTCATCAGCCCCAGTCTGGTCATTGCCGCCGCTCCTTCTGTCTGCCCGTGTCCTTCCCCCTACTCGCTCTCTTGTTTTGACCCCCACGGTCTCGTTTGTTTCCCTGCTCGCGTTCAGTAAATAAAACTCCTTTTGCCTAACACTAACATTTGTGACATTGTATCTGTAGGAAAAAGGATTCCATATAACCTTATATTTCCCACAAGTAAATTCCCATTCACAATAAATATAGACACATATTGTATAAATTCATGTATATTCATTCTACTACCTTCAGTTTCATTTTCCAATTTGATGCTAGACACACAACAGCTTGTTTGATGACAGCTATTACCTGGAACAATGAAAACCAAAGCAATGGAAACATGGTGTCTATGTATGTTGAATAAATGTATCATTCAGCTAATCATGACAGGGGGAGATCCCACCCAACAGAAGCATAAACACTGTGCCCTCTCAATTCTAATCTTCAGTACTGTAGGATAGGGGATAGTATACATGAGAAGTACGTTCTAAAGAAATTAATTAAGGATTGCAATTTGAAAGAAATTCAGAATGGAAATTCCAATTCCTTTATTGTTAAACTACCTCTTTAAAAGCCTACAGAAGACCATATGAAAATGGAGAGTGTGGTCAATGATTTCACACATGGCACAGTGTTTTTAGTGTCCCTGAGTCTCTTCCACAGACAGTGAGTAATCTGGCCAGTTTTCAGGGCCTAGTAGCTTAACTGTAATTGATACATCAGAGGATGGAGAGGAGACTGTGGCTTTGGGCTGACAAGGTTAATGCTTTTTTCCTGCCTGTACATCAAAGCATGTAGTCATGACTCATGACAGACTTAAGCAATGCAAAATGTGCTTGTGTGCTACAAATAAACAACAGTAAAATGCAATGATTCAATATTTGTCTATGTGCTCATTGCTGGAATGTAAAGTAAGAACCTCTCCTCTTTACACATTCCTATTAGCGCATCATCAGCGGAATTCTCACAGTTTTTCAAATAACCTCACGGAGTGGCAGCAAACACAAAGTAAACAGTAATTGGCCCAAGCCTGATCCTTGAGGGACAACATACTTCATTGGTTGATTCAGGGGATTCATTGTTCTTATTTTGGAGCCTGTGGGTTGCATGATTTCTTGTTAAGCTCAACAAAGAATCAAATTGGAACCTAGCATTATTTTTGTTGTTTTTTATCATTCTGGAGCGATATGTATATTTAGCTACAAATAGGGCTTTTCTGGAAATGTTCAAGTTCAGAGTTATTGGGAATGCATCAATACAGCTCTGGAAAAATTTAAGAGAGCACAGCAAAGCATTTAGTTTCACTCATTCCTCAATTTGTGGGTATGCTCATGTTTAAACTATATTTATAATATATTTTTGCAAGCTCCAGCCAGGCTCTTCCCTGCTTTTCCTTAATGAAGGGCTTCTTCCATGCTTCATGGGACTTCAAACCTGCTTCTAGGAGCCTGTTAAGCACCGTCCTACCTGTGCACCTAACTACATGAACTTAATGTTTCCCATTCCTGTTAAAGGTCATTTGAGGTCATCCTCCAATTTATGAGGCACTGCCAGATAAGTTGACGGTCGTCTCTGGCATTAGAAAGTCACTTCCCCGTTCTACCTGGCTGGTTTCTGGTTGTACCCAATTGGTCCTGCTTCACCTTGTAAGCAGTCTGCTGCAAAGTGTAGCCTTCTGCAAGCAGAACCAGGATTAAACCAGGATTTAAAAATGCAGATTAAAAAGAAATATATAGAGTGGTCTCTTAATATAGCTTTTCCAGAGCTGTATATTGTGCAGTATGACAATACTAATAATGAATGATATATAGAGCATGCACTTTTTTCCTTCAGATAATCCGTGCACAGATCACCAGCAGGGCTGCCAACTTCCTCACATCTGGCATGACACTCACCTTTTCAAGCTCTATCTATATTATTTCAGGATAAATCTAAATTATTTATCTATATTATTTCAGGATAAATCTAAATTAGCTACATCAAAAGCGCTGGGGTAGTTTGCATACCCAGCTGACTATTTATAAGGTAATAAAACGGTTATTTACTTGTAAATTTGCCAGCTGACCCAAGTTAGCAACCCTGCACCAGTATCGCATTGTATTTTGACCAATGAGATGGCAGTGATGCAACCAGCTCAGTTTCGGTTAGGGTCAGGGTTAGGGTTAGCTAAGGTAGGCTTGGGTATGAGATGTAAAAGAACGCCATTACACTCTAATTTGCATGAGTCTTGTTTAGGTTCATGGCCAGTACACCACGGTAGAAACCTGAGCAGAGCAACCAGGTCAAAGTTGCTGTGAAGAAAATGCACTATATTCACAGATACTTGTTTCGCATGAGGCATCACCAGTCAATCTGAATGAGTGTGGAAGCGTGTCAACAAAGGCCGTCGCAGTCGATGCAGTAATAGAATGACCACAAATGTACTTTGGAGCTGATAGAGTAACAAACCTTTGATGTACCTCAAACATTGAGAGAATGAACTGAGACTGCAGCATGTGTAGGGAGAACTGATACATGCAGAGTAATAACTTTCGATTGATAATAACGGTTGCCAAACAGAAGCTGTCTCTCTAGAGACATGAGTGGATTTTTCCTAAATGACAGTCACTCGTCTAGACCTGCTTGTCTATTATTTTACATTTCATGGGTCGCATGACAAACAGTGAACTTGCTATGCATATGAATTTTTATCTCTGCCCTTAAACTACTGGGACAAAGTAGTTTAGTCATGCCAGAAGTTTGTGTGTGTAATCATCAGGTAATGTTGCTTACAATAAAGTGGACATGAGTATTATATATTTTTAATCATTTTTCAGCTACATAGGAGCATGTTTCCATGGATACCTGGGATAACATGCACACTCTGCTGGGTAACTGTCACTAACATAGCATTGCAGCTGTGCTCATTTACCAAATGGAATAAGTGTCATTTCGGTTTTTTTCCTGTTTTCTTCCTCCCCATACTTACATATAGACAGATGCTGGAGCATTCAACAGCTTTCATTCTCCAAAATGCAGAAATTACAACATTGTTGTTCAGGTGACTGGAAATTCTGAGTTTACAGCATTTGTTCTCATATCAATGTGATAATTAAATGCAGAAATAAAACGCAAAAACAGAAGCAACGATCCTTATAAATATATCAACATATTTTGCATTTGAATCAGTTTTCATCTGTGGGTGGTTAGCTGGTATTTTCAATTAAATGAATAACCCATGTAATCTCATGACAATCTCACAATTTTAACATATTCTAACCCCCAAAACTTGCCCATTATGTGTTCCTAAGCAGAAAAAGCATTATTTATGTTTGAGTGTGTTATTCCCTAGTAATGGACTAATGCTTCTATGGATTAGAATTGGTTTCCTAATTAGGGCAGATGTAACTGAAAGTGGAAGTATGGATTTTCCCATAATTAGTATTTATCCAGGGGTTATATTTTACCAGTGTTACCTAAAATGGGAATTAAATCTTTTAGACATTATTGCTTACTGATACGCATTTGAATTTGAAGAACTTTCCAGTAGAAGATTTGTAATTATATTTCTTAATCCAAACATAGAGGTATAAAGTGTCACGTTTGCGGCGGGAGGAACGACCCATAGTCGCAGGCTGCGGGGTTAAGCCCTTCACAAGGGCGTTTATTAG
>JAODKN010000001.1:42399030-42411559 GCA_026774425.1 Petrocephalus zakoni | reverse complement strand
TGAGGACGGGACGGATTCGCACGAGAGGAACGAGGGGGCGTGGCACACGGGAGGATCGGACGGGCAGGGCATGACATAAAGGTACACAACAGAAAGGTCCCTTTATAGCTTTGATGTCTGGCCAAATATAGGCATATGTTTATAGTGTATTTTTTGACAAGGTAGAGTATATTTCATATATTTAATGAAGCTGAATGGGAGTCAGAGGCCCGTCAGTGTCACTGCTGCTGTAGGAAGCTCTGATCTTTAATTACTTCTGCTGCTGCAGATCAGAAATATGAGTCCCGGACTCACAATACAGCAAAGTGATAAACATGAAGGAGCGCTGATGAGGTAGCCTACGGCGAGGCTTTCAAATGCTGGAGTTTACAGGCCATTACATCTCTAACTCAGGCCAACAAAGCAAATCACAAACCCAACAAACTGTATAATTATTCTGCTGATGTTTTTAGAGCGGTGATCTTCAGAAAAATATATCTGAATGGTTTTCCACATGACAAATACCAATTAGACATGTTGCCAATTTCAAGGTCACAAGGTGCATCAGTCTTGCCATAACTGGATTCAGTCTCTCACCCAGTTAGGGGTACCTAATTGGGGCCAGTCCTGTAGCTCCCTCCAAGACAAAGACAATGAACCAATGTTTAAATAAGCATCCTCAAACCCTCTAGAATTGCCTACATAATTAATATGTCTGTTTCTGTAGACCAAATTAATCTTCTCTAATAGAGAGAGCGACATAAAGTCTATTGAAACTTGTACAATCTCCAGAGCTTTGTTTTGTAGAAAACGTTAGGTTCAGGAATAGCAGCTCATACAAAGTAAACCATCGTATGTGATACTTCAGTTGGTGGCAGAGAGCTAAAGTCCGGTAGGCAGAGCCTTCACTATGAATGGCGACTGCAGAGTCTCCATCGTTCCCCTGAGTAAAGCTGCACTTTCCCTAGTTTTTTCTCCAGTGCTAGTCACTGCAATTCCTCATTCTGTCTCCTAAGGACAGCGACATTTGGCCTCTGATTTAAAGACATGCCTCCTCCAGCCTATTTCTTTAACCTTGTGGCTAATTATAGCCCTTTTCTGTTAGGGAGTAGGACTACTCTCCAAGGGACAGGAGTCTGCCACAGCTGATGCTCCATTATGGCTGGCACCTCACATTAACATCACGGCATTGTTCGGCGATGCATTGTTACTTGGGGTTACAATGATTAACTGAAGATGACTTGGCGAACGCAGTAACCCCGCCGTGTTCAGAATTTGGTATTCAGGAAATGTCTGTGTGCTTTGGTTCACACACACTCATTGGGACAACATCAAAGTTTGAAAAAGCAAGTCGCTGTCCATCCCTTTGTCCCTAAATACACCTCAGCAAGCTGAATGGTACACAGCTATGCGATTGCATAACCTCTTACAAATATGTCCGTCTCTATGGGGGCCGGAGCCCCTATCCATGGTGCTGAATTGTCCAACATAACTGGTTCTGAGCATTTATTTTTTTTTAGTAGATGCTTTTATTCAATGCGACATATAATCAAGAATGCCGGGTCAGCCAGTCCTGGAAGCAACAGGGGTTCTGGGCTTTGCTCAAGGGCCCAACAGTGCAAACAAATTCTCTCCTCCATGAGATTTCTAGCAGCGACCTTCTGATTGCAGGCCTAACCTACTGAGCCACCCGCCTTGAGCTCCTCCCCTCTTTTCTGTAGCTGCCCTCACGACATCCAAAAAACAAAAGAATCCCCATTTTTGTCAAAAATGGTTTACGGTCCGTTAGCTGCAGATCACAGCAAAGCAGCACCAGAACAAATCTGATGGGAGGATTTTACAGGGCACGGGGGGGCCAAGCCATACCAGGATGCCGCCTGATTGGGGGTGGGGGGGGGGGGCGTTAAAGCTTTCAACACCACAAAAAACAAAAGACATTTCACCTTTATTTTCACAAAATGTCTTTTTTGGCACCTTTGGGTGATTATTTTTGGGGGGCCACAGGCGGCCATTTGGGGGGGGACACTGACATTCTCCAAAGTGATGCCTCCACTCCCCACTGTTTTCTTTTCTTATCTCCTGATGAAACACGGACACCTGAGTTCCGCCTATCGGGCAGCTCCCACAGGCCTTTGGCTCCGTCGGGAGAATGCGGTGAGGAAACCGCAGACACTCCGCTTTCAGGTTTCCTGCTCAGAGAAAGAGAGTATGGACTGATTTCCAGCAGGGCTCCAGAATCAGACGTCGCTGCGACCATGAGGAACAGAAGGTCCAGAATTTGCTTCATTTAAAAGGCGGTGAGAGGCTGTGCAACTCTGGCCCAAGGCTAATGGTGTCCATGTCTTCCCTCCTCTGTGGAATACACAGTACAGGCAGAACAAATGAGCAACCTGTACGCTGCAGGGGCCCAAGAGGAGAAGCTCTACTGGAGGACTTCCGGGGGGGGTCCAGCTCTATTCATAACAATTTAGGAACGTCTGTGTTTATTTCCTGTGCTAGCCTTGTCTGCCCTCTAAAATCTTTCTGTTATTTACTCACAAATTAAGCCTAATAACCTGTAACCTATTAAGTCTATGTTGTGCCATGCTATACTCTATATATACACAACAACCAAATGAGTATGAAATCATGATCCACTGTCTGAGCGTTATGTAACGATGAACAGATTCATGTAATCATATGCCTAACATACAGCTTGCATAATAAACCTATTCAGTTTATGGATAATTACATGCATTCATTCGGCATTTTCAGAATTCAAAATGCAGAATGATGTCATTTATATGTTTTGCTTTAGTGCTCATACATAGGTTTAACCGCAACTCTGCCAATGAAAATAAAATATTGACTATGTGTGTGCTTGTTATCTTGACAGGACATTAGCAGTGTCGTTTAACAGGTACTCAGTAAGTTCTGCTACGGCAACTGTAAAATACACCCTTAAGACTTAATAGTCAGATCAGAAGTGAAGTAACCTTACTGCTTTACACATTCAGGGATGAGTGTTGGTAGTAGAATGGCATTTTTCTTCCCTGGCAAACAATTCTGCGTTTTGTTTTTGTAATCATAAACAGTGGTACATTTTCTTGGGTCTAATTCACTTACAAATCAATTTTTATTTTATTTTCATTCAATGCTTATTTACAGAGCTACCTGCAACCGGAACCCGGTATTATCAAAGTGCCCAAGCTTCTCAAAGTGATGACAGCTACAAGCAGCAAGCAGAAGGGGTCTTTGTGATGGTTTTAACAGAAGGAATCTCATTTGTACCTCCCCGCAAAGATCAGTCCTTCCTCGCTAATGTGCTGCCTTTTGAAACAGATAGAACCACATTTCAGTTTCACGTGAAAATATAGCCGCAGCTGTAGTTTGTCTCCACCTTTCACAATACCAACAGAAGAGTAAGATCCTTTAAATGCCTTTTAATGAGGATGCCACAGTGATGTAGACATTAACTGTTGTAGCACCTACATGCCCCTGTGCATTGGGAACAAAACAGGATCTTTTGGGATGCATGGTATTTTAACCACTCTAAAAATGAGTTTCCTTCCCTTTACTCTGGAGGAGGCTCCCTCTTTCCTGGGGCTTGGCTTCTTTCTCTTCATGGACGTCCTTTTTCGGAGCTCTTTCATGCCCCATATGTCCATTCTCCCTACCCGCATAAAGTCTAAAATTAACAGGCACCTTAGAGGACAACAAGCTGCCCCCTGTCCCATCTACCCATCTCTCTTCCTCCTCCTCCATCATCTCCTGTGTCAGTGTTTTCTCGTTTCTATATGTGTTAATCATCTCATACTGAGTAACATGTACACTGACAGTGAATACATAAGCCTGTACTACACTGATGTCTTTAGAGGGTAGCTAATTTAAACATCAGAAAGGAGAATGGAGGGAGTGAATAACATGAGGATAAAGATAGATAGAAAGAAGATTGTAGAAAATAACGACACGGTAAGCGTAGCCTTGGTCTCCTCTTATTCTCTGAAAAAGGTATAAGGCTTGAAGGTGAAACCCTTTGAAAATCCTCTGTGCATGTGCTTTTGAAAAAGGTCAAACATAGTTTGTGCAGCTATGATGTAAATAAGAGCTCACATGCCGCACTGAATTAGCCACTTGAAAAGCATTTTGTTGCTCGCCATTTTGTTGACCTTGTTTATCCTAAATACAGGAGAAATCAAGGGAATCCCAAAGCTCCCTGTTCAAGGCATGGTTTTTCAGCATCATTTATGATCGTATACAAAGTATGTAAATATTTCAGTAAATATCATCCAGCAAGTATTACCAAATGTGCATGTCTTGTCTGGTTAGACAGACAGTCCAATTATCTATCGATAGATAGATGCTCCATTATGGCTAAAGATAAATAGATAGATAGATAGATAGATAGATAGATAGATGCAAAAAAGCTGTAATGTGCAAAGAGTGAAGAAAGTAGAGATGGAAAAATACAGTTTAAATTGCACATCCAGTCTCCTTGGAGTATTTTAGTATGCTTAAAAGTCACCATGGTGCAGCCAAGAGAAGGTGGAACAGCACTCCAGAGCTGAATACTGCCCCTGTACCATAGTCGGTAGCCAGAACATTTTTTTTTACCTGCCTGACACATTTCGGTTTTGTTGTCCGTTGTGTACTGGACTGCTGTGGTCCATGATGTTATGGAATGCGCCCTCCCCCTCTCTGTCTGCATCCCCCTAATGCTTAATGTTCTAATGCCTCCTGTTTTTGCCCAGCCAAATCCTAAAATGAATAACCTTGGCTTGTAGAATATGTGCTGGAGATGAAATTGGCTGTAAAGTCTAGAGAGAGGCATTAAATACTGTTGGAAATTGCTGTAATCCATTAGAGTCTTGTGAGCGAAGCATAATTTCACGTTTATTTGCAGAGTAATAAAGTTTCAGCAGGAATATATGTATGATCGTGGTCCTACTATATAAGACACAGGGGTTTGAGGTGGAAATTTATTGTGGGACCCAGGCACAACAGAACCACAGGCACTGAACTCTCCTGAACAAAAGGATGGAACCTGTCAGCTCACTCAATGCTGCTTCCTCAAGTTTGGTTTTCCTGGCCTGGTTTCCATATTCTGATTTCTACTGGCATCCCTGGGTAGGAAGAGAAGACGACGGCATGACTGTTCAGTGTTTGTGGTTCAGAGACACTTCACAAATGTCCCGAAGGCACACAGATGCCAGCAGAATCTATCCCGTAACTTTAATTAACACCTTGTCTCATGCTAAATGAGCCCGCAGAGAGGCCTTGCCTCCCTAACAGGATACGCAGGTGGAGAGCACCAGCATGAACATGTAACATGTTTGTCTCACACCATGCCTTCTCTACGTCTCTCCCCTGACCAGAGGTCTGCCAGTACCCGCTACGCTGATGACTTACGTCAACCAGCCGCTGAACCCCATGGGGAAAAAAACACCCAGCTGAAATTTACCCATAAATAACCAAATGACACAGTTTGCTAATGATTTCAGGACACTGACTGAATTCCAAAAAAGAAAATAATGAAGAGGCGAGCATAGCTTTGGTCTTCGCCATTCAAAGAGAAAAAAAAATAAAGTTAGAAACCATCCTCAGGCAAAATTTTGAGAGTCCTCAGTACGTGTGCTTTTGAAAAAGGTCAGAGATAATATGTGCGGTTGTGGCATAAATAATAGCTCACATGCCATACTGATTTAACCACTTGAGAAGTATTTTGTTGCTCACCTTGTAAATGCCCTTCTTTGACCTTGTTGAAATCCAATTTTTTCAGCACGATTCATGATGTACATATAGAAAGTATGTCTAAATAAGGAAGGCATTTTAGTAAATATTATTCAGCAAGTACTATCAAATGAACTTTCACATCTTTTCTGGTTAGAGACAGACAGACACACAGACATAGAGACAGACAGAGCACAATCACAAAAAAGAGCAATTATGAGACAAAAGACAGGGTCAGAGAAAACAGGAGTATACAATAACAGTTCTTTTAGAATACAGATTCCTCCCATTGTACCATCAAGTCATCTTGATTCCTGTTCCTAGTGACCATCTGACAGCTATGTTACACTTTAGGGAAATTTGTGTATGTGACAAATGACGACGTTCACTATTCCTTTGACAGCTGGGCATAGTTTATGATGGCAAGAATTAAACTGTCCAGACAGCAGACAAAATAGCTCCTGTCATTTGCGCTGGGGAATCTCTCCCCGACTCAAACACTGGCCGAGTCTGTTTAAGCGCGGCCTTCTTTATACTGCTACCCTCTGTGGCCGAAGCCCAACCTACGAAACCCAAGCTACTTTTGTCAGATGCTGGAGAAGAACAGGTACAGTAATGGAGCCGCTAAAGCTAACAAACGGTGTGACATGGACTAGCACTCCCACACAGCCCTCACTCACTTCAGCAATACCCTGGACACCTCTCTCTCGGGACCGACCGCACGGGAGGGCGTCGAGGAATAAGACTCTGCATAATAAAGAGGGTAGAGGTGTGTCAACAAAGAGACGGGGCAGCTGAGTGTCTCCAACAGAGGCTTGGACTTCATTTAAATATACAGTAATTTTGAATCATTGCTTTGAACTTTGGTGCTCACTCACGAAATTATCATAAAAGTAATAACGTATTATTGCTGCTGAAACAATATTATTTCTTGACAATGCGCTAAGGGAAAGAGCAATGGCACTCTCTTGGATTCCAAAATGCAAAATGCAGAGAAAATTGTGGCTACCGAAGAACATGTAAGATTTTAGGCCATGCGCATTTCAGGTATATTCTGCAAGGGAAACCTTGCGACGATAAATGACATTATTATACAGATATACATTTGTGCAGACTAAGTCCTTTTAAGGAGGGGGATATAATAGTTTCATGCTATTGGTGTTTAGCGAATGCTAATTCAGTGTGAGAAAATATTTTATTGCATATTTAAATCCTGAATGGCAAGACTGGTAATTTCTCTTATTTTCCACGCGGTAGTTGGGCGTGAGAGACCCTTGAAAGGCGGATACTTGGAGTAGGGGAGCAAAGCGGAGCCCCTGAATGGAGCCCGTGTGAACTGCACACAGGGAGCTGGGATCAGCGGAGAGCAGGAATCAAGCTTACAGTACTGGAGATGTGGGACCACACTGCGAATCAATGTGGATTTAGGGGGGAAACCAAACAAGACAAACCGAGCACTGCAGTGAGTTATTTGCGCAGAGCCACAGCATAAAGGGAGCGGAGATTGTGCCGCCCACACTTTGGTTGCCATGGAATTAAATCCTAGAAACATTAACACATGCATTAGAACCATCAGACCACAGGTCTTTATCAGATGGTGGGGATTCAGGCTGGCAAACTGATTTTTCCTTATTGTCTGAAAGACATTTGTGTGTAACTCAGCCAAGGCCATTATAGTCAGTGATGTAGCATCTTAGCATCTTAACAGCTTACATTATAGCAAAAAGGCAGGGGCTTAAATCCCAGTGTCTGCACTTTGATGGCTGGGCATCCCATACCTGGTGCCCTGACATGTGCCCTGTTCACCCTGGGCTAGGCTCCTGACTCACTGTAAGCATCTATTTTGACAAGCATTTTGGGGAGCAGCACGGATGGATGAATCCGGGCTGAGTCACTTCACCTGTGATGTCAACATGTTGGTAGCTGTCTGCAGATGTATTCATGGGATGGAGTCAAGAGTTGGAAAATTCCAGTAGGCCAATGCCGCTGATGCTCCCTGTTCTTGAGGAGGTGCCATTGAACCCAGGATCTTAATAAAAGGAGGTTCACTGTACTGCGTGGCATTCAACTTGGTCTAAACAATGTTTTGTACGCCTCGTTCGCTCATATCAAAAGTTGAAATGCCCAAAGTGTAGTTAGCTTAGAATGGTATTAAAAGTCTTAATGTACACACTGCTATTAAGGAGTGACTCCCCGTGGGCAAGCAGCTGTTAAATATTAGGTATTATAATGTGCGTACATGACAGAATAGCACAGTGCTACATTACATCTCACCAGCATTATATTAGGGAGGCGATGAGCTATTATGTCTCTATGGAAACCAACGCGGAATACATACTTTAATTAGCTGGTGCTCTGACAGGAAGAAATGAAACTAATGATCATGGATGCAGGCTAACAGCAGTTTGGAAATAAATGGGTTGTCTTATTGTGTCTCCTCTCCTCCAACGCCTCCAGTCCTAGATGACCTGATGAAGATATAAATGGAGTGATGGGGAACCCCCATCAGATCCCTATGGTGTGACATCTGATTTGCCTGTGCTGTGGGCTGGTGTTTCAGTCCTTGCATATTTTCACTTGCCTGATAAGATCCATCCAACTCTCCATCTATCTTCTAACCACTTATCCTGGGGCCTGTATCATGAAGCAGGATTTATTGCCTAGCTGGATAACGAATCTGATTTAAGGTAGTCTGGGGTAAATGCAAGTAAGTGCAGATGAAGTCAATTTAAGCTGGGATGCCTTAAATTGGACAAGTTATCATGGTCACAGAGAGCAATGCAAAAGGCATAAGTCTGGGGTACACCCTGGGCTGGATGCCAGTTCATCGCTGGAAAAAACATGTATACATCCACACACATTATCATCATGCAACGCTGGAGGTGTAAGGTGGCAGTGCTATCCACAGAGCCCCTACACCACCCAACTATTATTATTATTAGTATTATTATTATTATTATTATTATTGTTGTTGTTGTTGTTGTTGTTATTGTTGTTGTTGAAGCAGGTATCAAGGTCAAGATGATAAAACAATGACTGTAACACATAGTTGGGTCGCTGTGGTGATGTAACACTACACACCTTTTATTGGAAAGCATGAAGAACGGATTGGACAGCCACACCTTATTTTAATTTACTTACTTGTTTTTGTTGTTCTTAAATAAACTATCACCCACCAACAAGTGATTCATCCTCGGGCCCCTTTAACCAGGGGGTTAGGGTGGCAGCATGCCAGGTCAGATCAGCCCAGACCTCAGGTTCCAAGATCACAGACTTTTGCTCATCCTGGTGGATCTCGCAACGCTTCCAAACCATCTGGGAGATATAATGCCTTCAAGCATGTCCTGGGTCTGTCCCAGGGCCACTGTCCAGTGGGACATGCACACAACAGCTCCCTTGGGCACTGACCAGATGGTGTCCTGATGAGAAGCCTAAACCATCTCAGTTGATTCCTTTTGATCAGTTCTATTTTGAGGCCCCTCTTCAACTCCTCACCCGATTCAGACCAGCGGCCCCGCAGAGAAACATCATCCGTGCTGTTTGCACTCACAGTCCAATTCTCTCAGCCATCACACCCAGCCCATGACCATTGGCAAGGACAGGGATGAATATTTGGCTGATAAACATAATCCATGATTATTTGGGGGGAAGAAAAGAATTTTCCATCTGAATATTTAATATAATAATTCTTCAGCAGAAGTCCAGGTGTTGTTTGAAAATGTAACGCAAACACTGATGAACAATGAATACGCCAAAGAATGGATTAAAAACTTGGAAACGGAAGTGAATGAGAGAAAGAAACCACAAATACGTCCTCCAGAATAACTGCCAAACGATGCAGAGTGAGGGAATAGAATTTCTGAACGACATATAAACTTGCTGTAGCCTCTATTGATGATGTTTCTGGTTGAGACTCTGCTGGCATGATTGTCAGCCTCTACTCTCTGGGGACACATTTGATTTCCAAAACTGCTTCTTTTCAGCCTTCAGTCTCTGATGGGTTCTTTTACGTTGCCGTTTTGTTGTGGGTAACAACACCGATCTAGTATTTTAAGCAGAAAGCTGGCACACGCATGCTGATCACTTTTTTCTTAATGAGATTACACCAGCTGGAGACAAAGGCTTGAAAACGCCTGTACTCGCCGTCGAAGAGGCGGACGGGCTGTGCTCTGCCGAGAATTTTCAAACTTCACACCGTCTGTGATGCCGCCTCCTGCTACGGAGACGTCCGGATGAATTGATCTGAGAGCAGCAGGTGAGATTCTTTCCATTACTTATTTATTGTCCTCCAAAATCAAACAGAGGAGTTATAGAAAGAACTGCAGATCTTCTGACTTTCTTAGATCTCAGTAATTAAGCCAAATCTACTTTTTAATTAAATTTTGTTAAATAGTTAAATTAGGTTTGATTACTTAACTGTACTTATTGTTTGAGATTTCAGCTTTCATGTTGATGACACTGGAAATTCCATGCCAATTCCCCTCAGTTTACAAGGACCCAAATTCTACAGTACCGTTTATCGAAAACAACCATGAGGACCCCCCCAGGTCAGCAAAAAACATTTTGGGGGGAAGGGCAAGGCAACAATCTTAATATCTCTCAGTTATCTTAGCCCTGTGTTAACTACAAGATGAGTGTTGAGCAGCTGGATAATGCCATAATTACACCATAAACCCAGTTCTTAATTCAGTGGCCCTTATGCAAACTCATACTGTGTCCTTCAGACGGTACTCAGCGTGGTCTACAGAAGATTCAGGGATTAAGACTGCAGAAACTTTCAAGGAAATCAGTCCTCACTGTACATTGAGTGGTCTTCATGGGTCATCAGTTGCACTATTCAGCTCGTACGGAATATTTTTCAACACTGTCGTACAATAAATGTTTTCAAATATTGTTTCACCAGAAACCTCTTCTATGTGCATGGAAAAATATCTTAGTATCTAGACCAGGGGTGAGCAATCTTATCCGCAAAGGGCTGGTGTGTATGCAGGTTTTTGGGGTAACCTTTAGGTCAGCTGTGCCAACCCAGGTGTGAGGAGTTTGGACACACTATAGCCAATCAGTCCTCTAATTAGTAACCAAATTATGGAGTTGCAGTGAAAACCTGCACCCACAGCAGTCCTTTCTGGATAAGATTGCCCAACCCTGATCTAGAACCAATTCCCACCTTCCTTTTTAAAGTCGGCTCATCTGCTCTAATTGAGTTTATTACCATTTTCATTAACAAATCACTCATCACTGATGAAGTGCCATCTCTGTGCAACATAACTGCTGCCATTGCCTTACTGCTGAAATCAAATCTCCATGTCAGATCCACTTATATGCCCATCTTCACCAACAGCTTAATTATTGCTAAGAAACTTTAAAAGGCAGTTGCTAATTACTGTCTCACATGATATAAAATCTAATCTTTTCTTTCTTATACTCTAATAGACAGCAATTTGCTTCTAGTACTGAAATTAAACCAGATACGTCACCTGTCACCAATGGCGTTTGAGCGGTGTGTAGCTCAGAGGTCTGGTGTCCAAATCCAGGAGGTTGTGAGCTCCAATCCTGTTGCTGAATTCTCTAATGGATCCTTTAGCAAGGCCCTTAACCCTATTTGCTCCAGAGTGTGTCTGCTAAATGAATGCATTGTAAATGTTTCCCCTAAGGGTCACTTTCCAGAACCACCTTTCATCTCACCTACTGCACGTGCCCCATCTGGGTGAGATTCTCGGTTACTGGGGTATCAGTTTTTTACATTTATGCAGATGACATGCAGCTGATGACTCCTCTATCACTGGTAATCAAAACAGCTGCTTGGACGACATTCTGAGCTGGATGAACCGTACCTTTCATACACTCAACAGCAACAGAACATAAGTCATATTAATTGGAACCCCTGACCAGGTCTCCATTTTCAATGCTAGACTTGGTATTGTTAAAAATGTTATCCCTCTTTCTCAATGACCCTCTAATCCTGGTTTGAAGCTCGATGCCTGTCTTGTTTTTCAGAGTGCATAGAAATTGTTTCATAAGTCCTCATGATTTAACTTAAAAATATCTCCTGGTTAAAGTGTCGGCTTCCCTTTTCCGGTGCTTAAAAGCGCGTCCGTGTCTTTCCTTCCGGTATTGCACTTTTCTGTGGCTTCCCCTTGTGTACTTGCAGGAAATTACAGCTGCTCCAGAATAGCTCGACTGCTTCCCATCAAAGAGAGAGTGAACTCCCACTGCTCAGGCTTCAGCCGCTTCTCAAGTCTCTAAGTGGCAAAGGCTCCACTTATCTTACTGACCTCCTTTCTGCTCCAACCTCCACGCGTCCTTCAAGACCTGGATGGTCTAATCTGTGACACGGGACCAAATTATGTACTATTGGTGGCTATGACTTAGCTGTTTGTCCTCCTCCGTCACAGGACAACCTTCTTGGTTTGCATTTAGACAAGGCGCATTCTTGGAATCCTTAAAACTCATACAGGATTATTGATTGCAAGGATTCCAGGAGGTTCGCTTCCATTTTGGAAATCTGGGTAATGAAAAGTGTGATATCTATCCATTTTACGAAACTGCATATTCTTCTGGGTCACGGAGGGTTCGGAGCCTATCCTGGAAGCTACGGGCAAGGAACAACGCAGGATGGGGGGGCACACTCAGACATGACCTACCTCCTACGGGCAATTCAATAAATACAATTAGCTGCAGCATGTTTTTGGGCGGAGACTTCGACCCCAGTCCCAGAGGTGTTAGGCGACAGTGCTAACCACTGCCATGCCACCCAAAAGGGCGATACATACACACACATTTTACAATCATTATGATCTATGTCACCCATTGCCATTATTGCATAAACATGGAAACAATC
>JAODKN010000001.1:42351577-42369771 GCA_026774425.1 Petrocephalus zakoni | reverse complement strand
CTACCTCAGGCCTTCTCACTCACAATCACAAATCTACTGTCTCACTACCACAGGATATCTCACTCACCCGCACAAATCTACTATCTCAGTATCACAGGCCTTCTCACTCACCAGCACTAATCTACTCTTTCACTGCCACAGGCCTTCTCACTCACAACTCTCTCACTACCACACGCCTTCTCATTCACCACCACTAATGTACTCTCTCACTACCACAGGCCTTCTCACTCACCAGCACAAACCTACTCTCTCACTACCACAGGCCTTCTCACTCACTACTTACTCTCTCACTACCACACGCCTTCTCAATCACCAGCACAAACCTACTCTCTCACTACCACAGGCCTTCTTACTCACTACTCTCTCACTACCACAGGCCTTCTCACTCACCAGTACAAACCTACTCTCTCACTACCACAGGCCTTCTCACTCACTACTTACTCTCTCACTACCACACGCCTTCTCAATCACCAGCACAAATCTACTCTCTCACTACCACAGGCTATCTCGCTGAGAGGTTCTGTTCAGCATGTGAATTAATAATAGAGATAAAACAGAAATGGGGCTAAATCTCCCGGTTCTTTAACAGAGCCCCCCTTCCTTCTTTGTGCACTGTCTCTCCTCTCCCTATCTGAACCCCTTCTTGGTACAAACAAGCCTGTTCGCACAGAACAGCCACCCGCCTTCAAGTCCCACCTCCCCAGCTTTCATTAAGTCTCCCCTCTTCCCCTCACATATACAGTCTGGTTTGTCAGTGTTTATTCTTTCCGTTTCCATGGAAGCAGCCTCTTTCAGTCCACCTTTCTCTAAAAAATGGGAGGATTTCATTTGCCTCTCCAATCCTTCTTTTCTCTTAAACTCTCTTGTTAATAACAAGCAGGAATGGAAGGCAGAGAAAGGAAGAGAGCGGAGAACTGGGGAGAATGAAACGAGCTTTTCTGTGCATAACAAATCAGCCTGCATCTCCTGTTATCTCTATGGCATTCGGAGCCCTCTTCATTCTAGTGGGATGTCGGTATCTTTGCACCTCAGCGCTCAGGTGTTATGTCTATATAATCCCCTTACATGCTACACCAGAGCGAGACGCCGCTGCATTTAAATAGAGAATCATAAGGCTTGCCTGCTTATTTGTCTCGAGATTGACCAAGAAAACTTCATGCAGTTCGAAGTGGGCCACAATGGATTTTAAATCTGAAAAATTAGCATGGTCAAAGACGAGGCCGTAAAATGCACGCACATACCTCAGCATGACAGCGACTCTTCGCTTCTTTACTACCTCATGTTTTTAGGACTTTCCATTATTGCATTTTTTAATGATGAAATTGTACGGTACATGCAACAAGAATCCTGTTGGCCGTCCCAATGAATCCAGTATAAAGTGTAAATATAATTACTAAATAATACACTTCCACTAGTGATATATAAAACCACTGAGTATGAGTACTTCTAACATCTGAGGCACTGTGCCTTTCCCAAATGCCTTCCTTAAAAGCACCCGCCTCTCAAATCTTAGCATGCCTCTCTCTTTGACTGGGCTTTATTCTAAAAGGCTATTCTCCAGTAATTTTGAAAGCAAAAGCAGAGTTTAATGCATTGTAATAACCATTTCAACATGTTTAATCATACCCTGTAAAGATAATCAATCTAATAATTACAGAGCATTCAGTCTAAGGGTATTGTGGGTTGCATTTGTTCCACTGTCACAACCCAGATAACCAGCCTGGTGAAACAAAGCTTTCCTGGTTCATATCACAATGAAGTATGTAAAGAAAACGCTGTAATGTATTATGTGTGTTATCAGATAGACGGATTAAAAATACAGATAAAGTGAGATGGTTTTCAGCATGAGAAAACATTTGCGATTGAGAAAGAGGTGCTTTAGACATTGCTATAAGACTTTTTGAGTAAAACTGTCTTGCATGAACAAAGTATTGATGCGTTTTCCAGAGCAGTTCTAAAAATATGTTTCACTTATGTAATGGGATTATAAGGTAAGAACAAAATTGTTTAGCATGATGTCAGGTGGAAGGCATAGATATGCTTTTCAGATTATTTTTATAGTACTTATTCTTACAAAGACATGTTCCAGTGTGATGTCCTTACGGCTGCACACAATATACTCGAGTCACATTCTCACCTGTGATATTCAGTCCTGCCAATTTTTATCCATCATTAACAGTCAGAAGATCCACAGTATAATAACCAGTCTGCATTTTAAAGTTGACTTTCTATGCCATTCTTTAGAACTTAAAGCCGATACTCTCATAACCATAATCTGTAACACTGCCCTGACAAAATGTAAAACTTCAGGTAAAATTAATTCATTCTTAATAGTTAAAATTAATTAAAAACTGCCAGGTATCGATCAAGAAACTGGTGCCATACTGTCTTTCTATCAATCGCCAGCAATAGCTTGTGTAGCTGAGGCAGGTCCTAATGTTTAAGGGTGGCTTAAGGCTCCTATGCTATTGCCCCGGCAGTTTCAGAGAGACAGGCACAGAGCAGTAAGACAGGCCTCCTTTCCGCCCTGTAGCGGCAGTCATGGCGCACGCCTCACCAGGCTCTCATTCATCGGAGTGCAGCAGATTGTCCTGATATGACACCGCACATAAATTCCACAAAAGTTGAAGCTTTCGACAATGTTATTTTGCTATGCGGCTCTAGTGAATGGCAATGTAGAGCTATTGAATCTGGGCCAGGATAAGACTATATATATTAGCGTACTCTCTTGGTTAGTTTATTCGCAGTAATAAGAAGTTAACAGTAACGTTTATAAGGAATTGTAACCACATTTATTGTGGAGCTGCCGGATAACATCGGTTGCAAATGTGAACTGGTACTAACTACTATGTAGTTTTTCATAAATAATACATAATTTAACTGACTGTTTTACAGAGATTGCCGGGGTGTGGTGAATAACTTTGTTTGTTTCCACTTTATTGCAAGATTATGCTTTACCAATCATTGCAATGCTATAAATCCTTTACATTTTAATCTTATACGGCTAACGCGTTATAAATCACCGCCGGGGGTTCCGAATTGTCATACTACACGGTAACGCATGCACCGATAATCATCAAGCTGTGCACTGAGTGTGCTTGTATACTTAATAACGCGAAATTTTAAACCGTTTATTATGTGATGTGCTCATGATGGAGATAGAAGTTTAAAACACCGGGGAATGAAATTTGCAGTATGACACTTGATAGACCGGGTGTTTCATTGTAATGGATGTGAAGGTGTGTACGTGCATTTAACTGCAAAAAAAAGCAATTCGAAAAACTACCGTTTCTAAAATGCATGACTATTTTAAATACTCAGTGGAAATTGTATTGCTTTAGTGTTTCGTGAGCATTTTCCCTGAGTGTGTATACAATTATTTTTGCAACTATTCACAGAAATGTGCGCAACTTTACATACGTTTAAGCAATTCACACATATAATTCCACGCGTCAACGATAAATATGGGGTACTCTTAAACTTACTTGGTGTTCGTTGTATTCCAATAGATAGACTCTAAAATAACTGCACTTGCCAGGTTTATCTTGTACGACATCATGAAAACTCCAAAATAATACTTCCACAAGCCCCCCATTACTGCTTTCACCAAAACCGAATTTAAAAGTCGCCTATAGGTTGCAGGGAGTTAATCAGATTGTAATCCCGATCCAGAGACAGAGGAAATAAGAACGATAAAAAACAATTTCTAACACAGAGTATCCAAAAGAAGAGAGACGTTCTGGGTTTAAGTCCCATCAAGGAAGGACGGTGTTTTCCGGAGTATGGCGCAGAATTCTCCTACGCACCGGGACACACGCAACTTTCCTCCGGAGCGCAAAAAGCAAAGCTGGCAAGGGGCGAAAGCGGAGACTGGCATTCAGATGGCATTCAGGGTCACATGCCTCGGAGCGGGGAAGCCCTCACCGCCGCCGGGGCTTACGTGTGGAAATCCCCGGTGTCCCCCTGAGACCGCAAAGACATTAAACATTCATCCGATTTCATGGGTGCTCCGTGTCAAAGAAGAAACGCGCGAGATTTATTCCACCGGCAAGCAACACGTTTCGGAGACTAGCATTACACGATGGGAAATATTAATCATAACAGATCATTCAATAAAACAGATCATTCCAAAAATGACATTCCCACTGGGAAAGAAAACGTGCCTTGGAATGAACTTGTTGTCAGTAGATTTGTTCTGCGGAACAAGAGCACCGAGATCTAAGGGCTTGTGGCTGGATAAGGAATATTTAAGAGCGGCTTTTCGCAGTCTCCGCCCCGGCTGCTCGTCATTGGGCGAAGCTCCGCGGAAAAAGCCCGATTTGTGTCGGAGATACGGCCACACGGTACTGAGGAATATAGTAAGAGAGCAAAGCAACGTGAACGGCGCAGTCATGCCGTGTGTCACACCGACTTCTCCGTTAATGATGAGAGCAGTCTTTCCGCTCTTTGAGAAATTAACAAAAGAACAATGATTACATGTCTTTACATAATTGCATGACTCTGTCTCCATTGTCTCCAGTACGAATTATTCATTAATTGTTACCTGCAGGACATTTGCTTCGTCATACTAAGCTTAGTCATAAGATTTAAAAAAAACAAGATTAAATAAAAAAACGTATACAAGCTGCTGAGAATATTTATTTTGTTTTTGCAACATAATGTTATGTGTAAGGTTTGACGTTATTCCGAAGAGCACTGCTGTGCGAATGGCGGCAGCGCCACCTAGGGGAAGGACGCGGAACACATTCTCACTTACGCGGGCAAAGAGGAAGGGAGAGGTGATGAGTATTGTTAGCAGGGCTGGCCTGGGATTAAAAATCTGCTCTGGACGTTTTCCCAGACAAACCCATCATGTGTGTGTTTGGGGACGGCTGGGGGGGTGGGGGCTTTGGGGGGTGGTGGCTCTAATTTTCCTCTAATAAAAACCCATCTGCCCAGTCTGCCAGACCCAGTTCTGAGAACTATACCCAGTAGGATGTGGTCATGCAGAACAACAGGGACGATATTACCGAAAAAATTATATTAATTATTTTGTCTGGAAGTTTTACTGACCCTTAATAAGACCAGTGGTGCTCTGTAGAGGGTGCCCTGTGATTCGTTGGTGCCCCTGTCTGGGTTGTTCCCTGCCTTGTGTCCATAGGCTCCAGACTACCCTGCAACCCAGAATAGGACAAGTAGTTACGATGGATGGATGGGGAACAACAGGCATGGGCACGCCACCCTCCGGTACTGCTGATTAGCTTGGGGTCGACTGAGCGGGTGGTCACGGTGTCCTGAATGAGGCACTCTACCTGCATTGTGAGGACACATCTATTACAGCACTACGGCCATGTGGCATGATTCCCAGAGGGTGATCTAGCTTGCTGAAGACCTAACCGGCTGGACCAGGCCGAGTGGACACTCACGTAACACCTGGCTGCGGCAGATGGCGCTTCCAGAGGGTCAGCCTTGGGGATGACCAACCTACAAGTGGGGCAAACAGCACATTCCAAACATTCATGCTGTCAAGGAGTCAAGTAGGCATAAGGACAGCTTTCAATAGCTTCCAATACTGTAAGTGTCCTGATACAAATGTAACAGTATTGGAGCAGGAGCTACACAGCAACTTCTAACAAAGCAAGAACCTAATAAGACTATTCAAGCACCAGACGTGTGACATAGGAGCATTCAAAGGCCATGAACAGGCATCAGGTTAGTAGTGCAGTTTATGGAATATATGGGTTTTGAGCCATTTTCTGAAGGTGGAGAGGGAGTCTGCTGTGGTTCAACAGCTCATTCCACCACCGGGGAGCTACACAAGAGAACAGTTTGGTGTGACACTTCTGGCGTGCTGGAAGGAACTCCATGCTGTGCTGGTTTGCTGCCCGAAGGAGGCAAGATGGGACATGGGTCTTGAGGAACCTTTTCAATTGAGGTGGCTGCCTGATCATTTATGAACATGTAAGCCAGCACCGAGGCCTTGAACTAGATGCGAGCACCAATGGGGAGCCGGGGAAGAGAGACCAAGAGGGAGGGGTGTGACATGAGGACGTTTAGGTTGGATGGATATCAGACATGCTGCCACCTTCTGAATCGTATGCAATGGTCTGGTAGTACAAGCTGGCAGACCAGCCATTAGAGAGTTGCAGTAGACAAGTCAGGAGGTCACGAGAGCCTGGAGCAGAAGCTAAACTGCGTACTGAGACAGAGAAGGCCCGATCTTCCTAATCACACACGTGCTACTTGAAATATTCGTTATGGTGAGTCCAATTTACTTGCAGTGTGCAGACTGCCCTTCAAGCTGGCCATCTGAGCACAGTAATCCCTTTGAACTCAACTTCAAAAGAATAGCTCCATTTACCCATTAGCAAAGCAAATAGACAGCCTTAAAATAACAACAAAAGGCCAAACTTTTCTGTCTTGGGGTTTCGGCATGTAGAGTGTAGAAGTTGGTACAATTCTTGCAACTTCTCATTAAATACATACTTTGTTTTGGGCTTTATTGCATCTGGGCTAACTAGTTAAACTGGGGAGGGGGGATGCATCACAACTGTCTGGAAGTCACATGATGCAAATAATTGCCATGACAACCGTACCAGCATGGAGAACAACCAGGACTGGTTTTATCAATTCAGGAACCCTAGGTAAAGCTTTACTTGGGAGGCCCCTCGCCAAGAGAACTGATTATTATCATTTGTGGGCCCTAGACCATACCTGCCAACAGTAGGTTGTGTAAATTAGAGAGATTTTCCAAGCATGGGGGGATAGGGGTATGTTCCTCATAAAATCTGCTAAGCTGGCTGTGTCCCCAACCAGGAAGTATCTGAATTTAGTAAGGAGGCATGATCCCCGCAGCCGTGTCACAGTTGAGGACTGATTGACTCCTACCTGAAGAGACACATTATTAATTTGAGGATGCGATGGTCCTGCGGGCACCATATAAACCTGGGTCTGTCCCTAATGATAAAATTTGCTGAGCGGGAGGAAATCAATTCTCACGATGATAAAAGTGTTGATACGGAAAATTGGGAGTTTATGGGGAGCTCAGTAGAAGGAGGAGAAATCAGGAGAAAGCCGTGGAAATTAGGAGCGCTGGCAGGTACGATTTCCAGTATTTCATCTGAATCCCATTAATGCTTTAAACTGAGGCTTGTATTACGACTTAAAAAATGTATGGCAACAGGACAGAGTTAAAGAATACTTAACTTTATTATTATATAACAAAAATATAAATCAATGGCCTCAGACTAATCAATTACAATTTGGAAAATTTATCGGACTTATTTTATGACTGATTAATTTTTATAGTGTATTTTGTACACTATTTATATTTATTGTATAATATCATATTGCTGATGTTATACATTTATTTATTGTATTTCTGTGTAGCACAAATGGTGGGCCCAAGGGAAAAGGTCTTTCAATGCACTGTTCACTTATGTTGGAATCATTGTTCTTGCCCATTGATTACAGCTAATTTATGTTTCAACATATGTTAGAAATCCTGGAAATCTGATTAAGAGGCCTTACCTTGTAGGGTTGCTAGCTTCTTGTGATGGACAAAATGACGCTTCATGAACCATTTGCTGTATTTTTCGACTCCACTAGGTGGTGCGTTATATTTTTAAAAAAATGACATAAAGCATGCCCCAGAGCCAACCAAAAGCTCCATCTAGTCAGGTCAAAAAATAAAGCAAATTGTTCAATCACTACTAGCTTCTATACGGGAGACATAGGGTTAAATCTCCCTGGCGCTGCCTCTCAACAAAGGCACTAAAAACAAACAGTAACTTAAGTATTAGCCAGGACTGTGACTCAGTACAGCACTATCCACAGGGGTATAGTCAGACTATTTTTAAGAATCACAAGAAAATCCTTCTCAAAGTCAAAAGAGAGAAAGCAAACAAATTATCCCCGCTACGACCACACACCCGCACTGAGTCCCGCAGCAAACACTAATGTGAGACAAAACGCCCAAGCTGAGGGACATCAAAGTGACTCTAGGATTTTCTCCCGGGGGGGGGGGGGTGCAAGGGGAGAGAACCCAACTAGTTATTCATACAGACAGATACATTTGTTTTTAAAAAGGAAATACATTTACAATAAAGTATTATAAGCCACATTTTCAAACAGAACTTTACAATACAATGTACGTTTGATTGACGTAGAAGAAGACCTGCATATAGAGAATACCCTCTGCTGGTAAATATTCCCCTAACCAACTTGAAAATTAAATAAAACAACCCCACTGAGAAACGCAGCAATAAATTCAACGTATGTGATCAAATGAACAGTAGCAGTAATGACACAAACTGCATCTACGCGACTGCAAGCAAGTAAGCGGAGCAAACTTATGGGCGCTGGGCTTCCTTAAGGCTACGACAGGGGAAACAAAGCGAAATCAAGGCTGGAGAAAGGAAGAGGAACGGACCTGCAAACTAGATTAAAAATTCTATATTTACTAGTTATTTTATTTAACTATTTTTTATTTTTAGTATAATTATTTTTTATTGTTATTTCTCTTTATCTAATTTTCCTTTCTTCCGGTATTTAATGTTTAATTTTTATTCTAATATTTAATTTTTATTTTAATTCTTAATTTAATCGAGCAACTGTATAACCAAGCCAAAGCAATTTTCCTCAGGGATTAATAAATTTTTTGGAATTTTGAATCTTGAAAAAAAATTACGAGCTGGATTAACGCGAAAACACTACTGACACTGGGGGGAACGGTCTACAAACAGCCAGTACACCCTTCTTCTCCCGTGAAGCTCGGAATTAGGAAGTTTGGGAGATGCAAATTTATACACTCAAACTAACAAATGCCTCCAGGACAAATCATTACCTGATAATCATATCTAAAATGCCCATACATTGTACATCGATTGATGGTCACTCAGATCGGACTTGTTGAGAATATTGCAGTATCTTTTTCCTACCACAAAGTGGCAGCATTGTGTAACATTTTCTAAGTAGTAAATAAATGAGTTATTTGCTCTCGAAACAATTTTAAACTTCCTAAATCACCTTGAACATTGTGAGGCCAATCAGAACAGCTAGCAGTTAATGGAATGCTAAACTTTTCATCGCAATCAGTTAAATGGAAATCTGTTTTAAATGAGCAGGTTTCTGTCTCTGCCAAAACAAATATAACACTGGCGTATGAGATTGAGACGCCAAGCTTCCGGCAGTTTTAATTTATTTTTTCGAAAGATATGTTTATTCGTTATAACAATTGAAAAATTATAAAATATGAAAATTCCTTCGATTTAAACGGGTTAAAATACTGTAATGATGAAGTATAAGAAACCCGTAGCGAAAGGGACAAGTTCACCTAGGCTGAATGAAAGTGTATTTTATCTGGCACTGTATTTTATTCGATTGAGTTACAATATGCAAAAGTCGCCCCATACTATAAAATGAGTGTTTTTAGGTTTATATGCTGATATGTTAAAACGTAACTGTTGCACGATCATAGTGAAATCTCAATGATGGCTTTTGAATAATGATCAATGCTTAAAGTCGCCAAGAATATACAAACAAAGTGATCAGTATCCATTTGCAAATGGATTTTGTTCATTAAAAACACACATAAAAACACATTAGTTCCCCATCTACAGACCGGGTGGTGTTTGTTTTTCTACCAGTAGGTGGCAGCATAATCACCCATCATTGGCAATATTACTATTCACTGTGCCTATGTACCTATGAAACCGATGAGTAAAGTGTAACATATATCTATATATAGTAACATGATAGTTTCATATACATACGTGTGTGTGTGTGTGCACGCAAAAGTCCTGGTTACTTAAGATGTTTCATCAAAATTGTGGCTTAGATGCTTACTTTAGACTTTCTTGAGTGTAACTAGGAAAGCACATGCTGGGGACATGTGTGTGGCTCAGTGGGTTGGGACTCTGTGCCTGTGTTTGGAAGGTCGCTAATCAAAATCCCAGAGCCAGCCAACCGATGCCACCCTGAGGCCCTTGAGCAAGGCCCTTAACCTCCGATTACTCCTGGGGGCACTGGACATTTGGACAGCTGTGCTGTGACCCCCAGGCTTGCTCTCACCTGTCTGTGTGTCTCAGGGAGAGAAAGGTGGACTCAGTAAAAAAAAATAAAAATAATACATTTCCATAAGGCAATGAATAAAACCTATCTGTTCAATTTCCAAGCATCCCCTTTGCAAAAAAATAAATAAATATCACAGCTTCATTTTTGTATTTTTTTTTTTATTTTGTTAAAGAAAGTAACATGATAATGCACCCCTTTCCAGATTTAAAACCTGAGGTCTTTGTAGGCATATAGCCCAGTGCATGATTAAACAGATACAACAAGCAGGTGCTAATGATCAATGACATCATGTGAAGATTGAAACCAACTGATTAAGAGAAACAGAAACAGCTGTTTAGCGGGAAGAAAAATGGGCAGGGGACAGCCGTCCAAAAAGGGCGCGGCAGTCTCCATGTGGCAGATTAACCTTCACATTTTATACTGGGAGTGCAGGGAAAGACACACACGGTGTTCACTCTACACCAGCAAGGTCCCAAGCAGATGCTTCATGGCATGCAGATGTTTCCAAATTCAGCTGAAGCATGGCAGTAGATGTGAATGTGCATCAAGCTTACGTTCCCCCTCAGATCTCCCATCAACTGACAGAAACCACTGGCACTCTGGCCCTCCGGCCTTCTCAGAAGCGGTCTTTGTGGAAGAGCCGTTCTCTGAGATGCAAACAAAGCAAAGCACCTCACCTATGCACAAAAGCACAGTAACGGGGGGGGAGGAGAAGTGGCAGCAGGTGCTCAGGACCGGTGAGTCAAAACCTGAATTATTTGGCACTAACGGAAGACACTTTGTTTGGGTGGAGGGCTGAAAAGCAATATATGGGTAATTGTCTGTGGGCAACAGTGAAGCACAGTGCAGATCCCCTGCAGTTCTCTGCAAACGGCGCTTGCGATTTGGTCAAAATGAATGGCTCCCTAGCTGCGGAGAAGTATAAGCAGATTCTTATCCATCATGTGATATCGTCAGGGAGGCATCTAATTGAACCCGAATTCATTCTGCAGCATGACAATGAGCCCCAAGCACATGGCCAAAGTCATAAAGAAAGGAGCCCTGCAACATGTGGCGTGGCCCCCCCAGAGCACTGATCTCAACATCGTCAAGCCCGTCTGGGATTACACGCTGAGACAGGAGCAAGGGAGGCGGCCAAAGTGCCTGCAGGAGAATGGCGGCGGCTTCTCCGGGACACGCAGAGCAAGCTGCCCGCCAGCTACCCTAAAGGAAATGCATACAAATGCATATATGTGTTTAAGCTATTTAAGAGGCAAAGGGGAGTTACCTCAAATGCTGGGTTGATTTGTTGTTGATATGTTTGCTGCACTTCCTAGCAAGCTCATTGATTAGGCGACGCAAGTTTATTTCTATGGCACAATTAAGATGCGTGGAAATTTGAACTGCTTTACAAAGACACAGGGATACATTAACACAGAATGTTATAAAATCTGTCACATTACTTTTGAAAACATCCCCACTTCACACTTTTGCACAACACTGTGTGTGTAAGATTTTATAAGTAAATAAGTAGTTTGTAGTTATAAACCTCTTTTGATAAACATATTTATATATTTACTCAGCAGTGTATACTTTTTTTGTACTAAACATTGCTAAGTCCTATGCATCTGGCTTATGCTACCACTGACATCCCACCCGGGGTGCCCTGTGCCGTGCGCCGTCCTGTGATACGCTTCAGGTGCACTGTGAGCCTGAACTGGGTAAGCTGGATAGGTGGACGATAGAAAGAAAGCTGGGTGGATACGAAAAAGAAACCGTGACCCAGCTGGTACTCATTGTCACATGAGTTCCAACAACGTTAAAGCGGAGTCACAACCGCCATCGGAATCCCATGATCTCTTTTCCATGTTCATTCTATCGCGCCGCTATTCATTTCCATCCAAACCATATGCCAAATACGACTTCAAAGCGAACCCGACAAATGAAAGCTAAATTAACCGTAAATAATATTAGTATCAGTACTCCGACGTAATGCCTAAGCTCACGATAGGAAGGTAACGCAGCGGCTGTCCGTATCACATTTATGCGTTTGTAGCATCACTTTTCGACATATTGCCAGTTCTGACATCGCTGGAACCCGCACGACAGAATGACGCGGAGTCGATCGGCACGTACATTACCATTACCAGAGGCTGCAAATAATGTGCTTTTAAACTAAGACCAATATTTGTAGTAGATTTCATGTTGCAGAAAACGTGTATTTCACTAAAATGTAAAACTGTTTATTCTGTTTATGGTTGTTTTGTTTTAATGCTTATTATTAGCCCTAATATAAACTAAATAAAATATGTAAATCACCTCGCTACTCAGATTCCATAGCAGGAAAAAGTAAAAGATAAACAACATCTTAGGTTACCAGTATTCCTCTATGGGAACATATTGTCCGCTTTCTCTGATTTCAGCCCGCTTTGCCAAGTTTTCTGGCCAAGTACTTGCTCTCTGTTAACAAGTGAAACTCCTATCTACTCCTTTAATTAATCGGGGGAACAGGCAGGCTTTTACAACCGAGAGGTTTTGGTTATATTAATAGAAAGCCGATCGCCTGGGTGTGGTTATCGCTGACTTAACCGAGGCTGAAACTCCTCTCCCCCGGCTTTATGCAGCGGAGTGGTGGGCGTGTGACGGCCGGCGTGGGGCAAAGCGCCCCGGGGACACTGCGGCTGGGGGCGAGCGTTTCTCCAATCGGAGCTTCCCCGAAAAGAATCAAACAAGTGGACTTTTAGGAGTCTGCCGTTTCTGATGCCTGCGCTATTAGTTGTGAATAACCTGATGGGGAATCTTTTGTCCTCATGCTAATAGTGCCTCTTTTGGCGGATCGGCCCTTTGTCTGCGCCCAGGTTTATATAGGGACAATGCACCCAGTGAAGGTTATCCCAGTGTGAGGACTGGACCGCTATATTCCCCCCCTTCAAACCTCTGAGACCTAGAAGTCCTGCCATGAGTTGCCTGGATGTTATGTATCATCAGACGTATGGAGCCCACCAGTACTTGCCGGCGACATCGGCGTACAAGGCTGCGCATTACCATCGCCAGCAGAAGCCGCAGAGGCAGCAGGTAGGTGTCCGGCTCGTCGCTGCATCGCCTTTAGAAGCTCGTTTGTCACAGATGCCGTTTCCCCCTCCGCATCCACCCTGGCGTCCTTTGTCGTTAACTTTGCGCTGCGTCTTTACGCAGTTACCAGGTTAGAGACTCGCCGTTTTGTCCGAGAGACGTAACATTTGCCAGCTGAAGGAATGTGCTGCTAAAAGCTTTGATTTCGTTATGGGACTGTAATTATACCCGAAAGTGTCACTGGCCGGTATGAGCGTATAAGTGCCTTAGCAGATCCAGCTGCCGAATAGACTCCCTCGGGTGATTTACGGAGGAATCTCTCTGAAACCTGATATCCGTTTTGGAAATGTGTGCATTAAATGCATATCTGAACATATTTTGTACTATCTCTGTTTATCTAAATAAATATGTAGTGTTAATTATACTGTGTGGCAGTTACTTGCGGTTTGACAGTAGCGTCAAGTGAGTACTGCACATTAAATAATGATAATTAAGAAAAACTGAACTTCCAAGTGTATGTTGGATCGGTGTATTTCGGCCGTAATGCTGCAAAAGGGCTGGAAATCCCGTTAGGGCGTAAATAATAAGAACAGGTGTACGTGAGACTAATAAAATTACATGAACTAATCGCGTTCATGGCTGACCGTAACTCTTCCAGCCCGGAAAACATGAAAACAGGAAACGTATTGTTAGTGTTCTTATTTCCTAGAATGCTGCGCCATAAACGATGGAGTAAGATGAGAACGGAAGGTCACACACTGATTGCATGATGAAATACCTTGATGTTTTGTGGCTTTCGTTGGCTCGGGGATAAATAAAAGTTAACATTTAGGCCTGTATATAATAGACAGGTGCCCCACACTTGTGATGTCATTGCCCTGATGTCATTCTCGCCTGCGATATCTTTACAGAAGAAACTCTGCTTCTACAGAAAGATGCAGGACTCTCTGGGAGTAACAGTGCACCGAAAAGAGCGTAAAGAGGAGCGCGGTGGGGAGAGGGTGGCTGGGGGAGGCGTGCCGCTGAAGGAGACGCCGGCCGCAGAGCCCGAGTACCTGAGCTCCAGGTGCGTCCTCTTCACCTACTTCCAGGGAGACATCAGCGACGTCGTGGATGAGCATTTCACCCGAGCTCTGAGCCAGTTCAGCACCTTTACCGAGGACAGGAAGGGCAGCCAGACCCCCTTAGGAGGACTGTGGAAGGGTAAGTGATACCCACCATGACTGTGGGGTTCTATGGCAAGAATCTATTGAAAAGTTACTACACATCTGTAAATATTTGTCTTTTTCTTGTGTAAAGTACAAACTAGAAATGTATTTTGAACATGTGTAGGTCTAGTTTATGGATCAATAAACTCCTCTGCTGGGCCAGAAAGTTCTCTGCTTGTATATGCCTGTTCGGGGTAGTCCTTTGTGGAGGGCATTATTCGGGCACTGACCCAGCATGGCTGTCTTGCAGATGGACCCCCACTTCCTGCAGTTCCCTGCACCGGATTCCCATCGTCCCTGTGGAGCAGCACTTACCCACCACAGAGCAGCCCCTGTGTCTCCACCATCCATCCTGATTTCCCCCCGGGCACCACCTTCCAGTCTGGTGACCCCACCACCTGGGCAGGGCACAGCCTCCACCAGCCTGGCCTACCTGCCCCAGCCACCCTCCCGGAGTCTTGGCACTATGCCCTTGCGGGGCAGGGAGGCCCCAGCTACCCTCACATGCACGAGGTGTACCCCCACGTTCACGCCCATCACACGCACCCACATGCCCATCACATGCTGCATCACAGCCCAGCCCTGGACCCTCGCTTCAATCCACTGTTGCTCTCCAACATGCGTCCAGCCTGCAACCCTGCCCCTCACTGCGAGGGAAGCAAGACTGTCTCAGAGAGGGGCAGCCCTCCTCTACCCAGCTGGCCCAGTTCATTCCATGGGTCTCTGGACATCAATGATTCAGGTGGGTGGTGAGTCACAGTTACTTCCTAGAAAGTCTTGTATCCTATTAGTCTAACCCTCATATAGCCCACTAGTCTAACACCCTTCCTCCTTGGATAAACCAATCAGAATAAATGTTAAGAAGATTTTAATCATCTAAATTAGAAATCCTGACTTAAATTCATGTTTCCTTTCTCCCCACAGCTGTCAATCAGGAGAAGGGGAGGTCTTCTGTTTGGTTCTGAGATGGAGATGAACGAGTATCGTAACACAGTTTCCTGCGCTTAGACGGCAAGTATGATGAATTCCCTGGGAATTCTTTGCAGAAGAGAAGCTATCTCCTTATGGTCACGCACAGCAGCATTTATCAGGAACATTCATTTTTTACCAAAGCCAAAAGACTCCCGATATCTGGGATTTTTGATGAGGTTTACAAAGTGGTAACTTTCCAAAGGAGAAGGTTCTCTCAGGAGGAGCGTCTTTGTGAAAGGACCTTAATTCTAAGGTATATTTTTCTTTTTTTTTACACCTGTTATGATTTTATTTTTTTGAATTGTCATGAGATCATTGTACGTCCTGATAGTTCTGTTTTAAAGAACTTACAGTATATTGCCTGTGTATTTCAGCTCAGTGTGAGATGTTATATTGCTGAAAAGTCCCTTTAACTAACAGTATCATATTTTCTTTAACATAGAGCATAATATCATTCTTAGTGGTTTGTTACCTGCTTGGCCGCAGTTGGTTGTTTGCCTCTTGGACCTTCGTACACTTTCACTGCTTGTGTGGGCACCGTGACCATTTGCCTTTATCGTGGGAGTGGGCCAATGCAGCCGTTGATGTCAGTTCATAAATTGCTAAGTTCTATTGGCAAATATTCATTAGTTCCCTTTGCCTGAAAAAAGTTTAATTGTGATATTAAATATTTTGATTTGAATCAGATGTGCATTGGAAAAATACTGTTGACTCAAAATGAAACTTTCCTCTCAGTGCAATCTTTGTATTTTTCAAGATGACAACCCACCCGGCCCTTTCGGATTAGATAATCTTGAAAGTACCTGTAATTCTTACACAATCTAACGGACACTGTTCTTTACACCCCGTGACTGAGACAAGGATAAGCAGTTTGAAGAAGGTTGGGTGGATGTTCTTTACAGAACACTTGCCCTAAGGGGGTCTCTGTATGTAACTGTAGGTATATTACTACAGTTATACCTGGTTCCTCTGAACAATAATAACCCCCATTTAAATCCCACATAACTGACATAACTTATGTATTCAGAATGCAGTATTTTATCCCACTCATATCCAGACCTCTTCTTAGAATTTCCCACCATAACATGGAAATATGAACATCTCAGCCATTGTGAATACTGATGCTGTGCATTAAAATGAGTTATTTTCATAGTTTTGTGTGCTTTGCTCAAGTGCATTTGTGTCATTTGCAAGTGTCCCAGCAGTCATATTAATAAGTTATCATACTGCGTCAGTGAAAATCTGCTTTATATCTCTGGCCGTGAGCTTCTACCCAGTGTTTATGAAAGAGAATACTGGAACCCTGTCTGGATTGGAATGAAGAAACAGCCCAACTTCAAATGTGTGTAAATGTCCCAGATTCTTACACAATAATATGTTCACTAGTATGTTTCTCAAGTAACAGGAAGCATGCTCTTCGAAGTCAGTGAGGAGCATATTTCCTGACTAAGCAGGAAGTGAGCATCTGAGAAGCCCAGTAAACACATACCGACAGCATAAGCTGAGACTTTTTATGGTTGCCATGGGAGCTGATGAAACAGAGAGGAGGAAGTGTGGGGGCCAATTTATAAAGGCAGACCTGCCTGTCCGTAGGCCCCCCGCACACTGGGAGGCTGTGCTATGTGTTGAAATTGAGTATCATCTTGGAATTCTGCATCCTTAAATAATTTTAGAATGGGAGTCCCTGAGCCAGAAATTTTCCCCATTCCTAAAATGACTTGGGGCTCCAAATGATCTTCAGCCTGGCCTCCCACGTGGTCTGAACGGCATCCTAGTGTCCACACCATCCAAAAAAATCCCACTGTCTACAAGGTCTGCACACAGATGGAATGTTCTGGTGATCTTTTAAGGTTTCAGAGATAAGTTCTTGCATTCCCAGTCACGGAATATATTATATTTTCTATTATATGTAGCCTGTCCATAACCTGCTAATAGAGGACATTGGTTATTCCTGACCCCTCTTGGTTTGTAAGTGTGCCATACTGTAGACCAAATTGTGCCTCATTGTAAACCGTGTACATCAATTGTGTACATCACTCCACTCCGGAGACCTCGGTGTCTCTCTTTGCATGCCTGTATGTTCTCATTTTCTACACTGTTCCTCAACATTTCCCTCGTTATTGCCTATTTTATCAATTTGTTGCCTGTATATAGTGAGATGTAAATGTTTTATTGTTGAACAAAAGTAAAAATAAACTCATGAAAAATTCAGATGGAAGCTTTTGCTTTATGTATTAGACTTTTCCCTCATATTTCCTATTAATATTTGAATGGCTTTTCAAGAAAAAAAAATGTTTCTCATTGGTTACTACTTTTCCTGACTTAATCCCCCCCGATGGATGGATGGATGGATGGATAGATAGGTAGATAGATGTTTTAATAAATCAGTCATTCCTCACCCTAAAGACCTGAAAGAGCCAATGTTCTGTGACTCACACCTGGAGGATCTACACTGGCAGCAGAAGCTCAGCAGCAGGCGCTGACTGGTGCCTTTGAGGACAGCCTGGGCGGTACAGTGAGGTATGAGGACCAGTCAGCCACACCAGCCCCCACATGTCATGCTGGAAGGAAACGGCTCTTTGATTTCATGATTGTACAGAGGATACCAAAGAGGTTTAGCTGGGGGGCAAAATAAAATTATGCAGTAAAATAAATATGCATGTAAAAGTTAGAATTTGCAAAAATAAGAAAATAATGATTTCAATTTCAAAGTTTTACAAACATCTACTACTGACACGTAAGTCAAGGAAGTGGACGTTTCCTGTCCATCGCCATTTTATTTCCCCCCCATACTGTGTCAGAACTGCTGGCAGAGAGCATGGGCAGCAGCCAGCCCCCGGGGGCCGGGGGGGGGGGGGGGGGGGGGGGGGGGGGGGGGGGGGGGGGGGGGGGGGGGGGGGGGGGGGGGGG
>JAODKN010000001.1:42292561-42333396 GCA_026774425.1 Petrocephalus zakoni | reverse complement strand
TAAAAAAGGGGGGACTTCCCCCCCACCACCCCCCCCCCCCCCCCCCGGCCCGCACATACCGCGGATCATAAGCTCGCTTCCCCGAGTTTGCCCCCCTCTCCTGTCAGCTCACGTGCCGCTGTCCAGCTGAGGACGCTTTTCATCTGCAGGAGCGCCGCTAATTGCCGAGCGCGTCAGCGGCAGCGGGCACAAGCAGCGGAGGGGTGATTAAATCATGCCTTCTGAATGGAGGCCGGGCGAGCGGCTGCGTTTCTCCGCCCCCCGCCCCCTCACCAAGCCCACCCTGTCTCCTCCGCTGAGCGGCAGTAAGAGCCACGGCTCCAGCGCCAGTCTTGGCAGCTCGCGCTCCATGCCAGCGCCACTCGGCCTCACCGCCGCTCCTGCTCACTCACGGCACAGATTGCGCGCCTCGGCATGGACTGGAACCTCCGGAGGATGGACAGCGAGCTGAGAGAGATCAACCCGGACCTGCTGCAGCCCAGCAAGAGCTTCAAGAAGTCATCCTCAGCCACCGTCACCCTCAACGTGGGGGGTTACCTGTACGCCACTCAGAGACAGACGCTGGCCAGGCACCCCAGCTCGCTGCTAGAGGAGGTAGCCAGCGGCAAGAGGCCCGTCCAGCACGTGGACTCCATGGGCAACGCTTTCATAGATCGGGACGGGCCCGTCTTCCGCCACATCCTCAACTTTCTGCGTCTAGGTGAGCTGCTGCTGCCCGAGGACTTCAAGGAAGCCGAGCTCTTGAAGCGCGAAGCCCAGTTCTACCGCCTAGATGACCTGGCCCAGGCGGTGGCAGACTGGGAACAGCGACAGGCTGCCCAGCAAGAGACCGCCTTCCTGGAGGTGACTGACAGCCACGAGCGTTCCCAGGGCCTCAAAGTCTACTGCAGTGACCCCACGTTCATTGAGGCGGTCAAGGGCCGCCTGGTGCAAGTCTCCAAGAGCCGTCTGGACAGTTTTCCCGAGGAATTCGAGGTCTCGTCCAACATCATCCAGTTCCGCCATTTCATCAAGTCGGAGATGGGCTCTCGGCTCGTGCTGAAGGAAGACAGCACCTTCCTGTGCAAGCTGGAGTGCCTGAAGCTGGAGATCGTCTTGCTGGCTCTCAGGGCCGGTTACCGCCTCCTCACCAACCTGGACAGTAGCAGGGGGTCTGTGGTGCAATGCGAGGCCCTGCACTTCGTGAAATGACCTGTTGGGGGCGTCCGTCCAGGCTGCTCAACTGAACGGCCGACTCCGCCAAGAAAGATAAAGGTTATCCTTTTCGTCGTAAGAGAAAACAATATTTATGATTTCTTGCTTTACTTTGCAGTTACTCCCCCCCCCCCAAAAGCCTCAGCATACAGGAATTGATGAGTATTAATGAGTATTGATGAGTATTGTGTACTTCTTGCCTGCATTCAGATTCGTTTATGTCACGCGCTGTTAGGTATTAACTTCCAGCTTCCAGGCATGTGGCTTTGTGCAACAGGCTGCTGAAAAAAATGTTATAATACTTACGGCAATCTTCCTGGCTCGTTTTCTTTACAATGAAACCGCCAAAGTACCCAATGATCTTGATATTCTAAAACAGTGTATGAAAATTTTAACTGGGAATATTTGTTGTATTTGTTCACCTTTAAACAAATCCAGCTGCAGCTCGAAAGATCAGTAAGATCAAATTCTAAATAATGCATGCTTGCATAGAAGTGGTTGTTCTTACCGGAGCGATCATATGATTTGTATCGTGAAGTGATTTACAATTTTGTGTTCTTCTGTATCTGTGATTAGGTTTTCCAGAAAAATAAAAGGTATGGTATTACGGATGCTATTATACTTTGTTTTAATGCAATGCTGCAGAAATGTCTAGAAACTTCCGCTCCACGAACTATTATTGTAAGTGTGCCAAAGGTTAGGGGATGCAGGAATGTAAATTTGATCTCGAACCCTTTTCAACGCGCAATGAGTTGCTGATTTTGGTTTGTAAGCCTCCTTCATCGCACTGATTTCAATGTAAGGAACGGCTGCCGTAGGCTCTTGCTGGTCGGGCTGACTGAACGTGTGAAAACAAGAGATTCTATTAATTTGCAATTCTCATAGTAGCGTAAATGCAAATCGAGGAGGTATGAGTATTGATGCCACCTAAGAGTATATAGTATACGAATGAAGTGTAAGGATGTGTGGCTGCACATTGTTTTTGCCTGCGCTGCTCACTGTAATCAGTTCATTTTCAATGGGAATCGTTTTCTTACGCACAGTAAAGCGATGTGCACCTGCTTCATAACTCGGCTCCATTCTAACATAACATATAAGCAGCCTCCTCTCCGAAATTGATGTCGTGTAAGGTAATGACACTAGCGATCCGCAAAACGCATGTGTGAATTGACGATTGTTTGGATCGCGGAGAATTTCTCGGTTTGGGAAACATGCAGGATAGTAAACACCTAAAGCGAGTCTTAATTGTATTGATCTTTCCTCCAAACGTGGAAAAAATACCATTCCCCTCTCCCTTCCTTTGGAAAACGGCGAACGAAACAGATGCTGTCAAATGAAAAATCGCCTTATTTAGAAATCGGATTATGGGGGGAAGTGCCACACCCCTAAGTTATAAAGACTAAAAGCGGCCAGTTCTGCCTGTGTAGCCGTCGTTTGGAGTTTATTCACAACTCCGAAAGCCTGCCAGCTGTTTGGTTCCCTCTAGGTAAACCACGTTGTAATGAAACATTTTAATTCCAGTTTAAATGTCCCTCCTTGTGCACATTAGTAGTTATATTTTCCCACCCGAGCGATATAATTTATTTGCCGCTCCATGCAATGCACTCATACCTTTCTTAATATTCGCATTATTACGCATTACTATGGATTTTCCCTGATTTTATCTGTTTTGCAAATATATTTAAAAATGACAGACCGATCGTGATCGCCCAAGTTGATATATGATTTAATGATAATGTTGTAACGGCCCCGTAAATGTCAATGACCAGTTTAATTCATTTGGTGTTCTGGACTTCACTCAAAATTCAGTGCTAATGCAACAGTTTGTCACCTCAGATCACCCATACTGGGTATTTTTTTTTCATTTTGGGATCAGATTTCCAATGTTATGAGACTGTTGAAGTTATGAGATCACGAAAATACAATTAAATAAAATAGGTTTCTAGTTCTCCCTGGTAATTAGCCCAATAAAGGAAAAAAAATTAAATGGTACCCAGAGGTAGGAAGGCTAGTATAGGAACTCGCCCAGTTAAATGTCTGGGGTGTTCAGATGGACAAACACATGCAGATATTTCGCATACGGTGACTCCCACTACAGAGCAGACTACAACCCCACACAGAAGAAACCATCTGCTTTGGGTAACTGTCATCTGCTTATCAGAAATCACACGGATGAGGAGGACACTCTCGTTACCCAGGCATCGGGCCGTCCCCACCCAAGTCCGGGCCGCGGTGCAGCTCGATCTCCGGACCCGCGGTCCCTTCCACGGCAGCTTTGATTCTTGATTGGGGGACGTGGTGCCAAGGAGACATTGATTCCTGCCGATGAGTGATGGGAGACCGGCAGCACTCCTTCCGACGGGAGGTGCATATTTTCTGCCTACGGGTCCATAGGGTGGCTCTATATTCATTTGTTACTGACACATTGAATCTCTCTCACATTAGAAGTTGGGTTTTTTTTTTTTTTCCTCCAGAATTTTATATTGCATCCATCTGTGACACCACAAGTGAGAGCACGGAGAGGCCGACATGGGACTTCATTAGCGCAGCCATGTCCCGGGTCCCTCCCGACGTTCCTGTTTAAGCCATCCCGCTCACACTCTCAGTGGCATTAATGGAGTGACCTGAGGGGGCGGATGTGTGAGCCAGCCCCGCAAACCGTTACCTCAAAATGCACAAAAGCCCTCCTAAGCAATACACGCGTCTTTCTACAGTGCCGCTCGCAAACAGGGCCGTGTGCACAATTATGCTTTCACCATTTGCTGGTGGAGCAGGTTAAGCACACCCACTCACCCACAGATTTTAACAAACTTCTCTAATTTGTTAAAAAAAAAATATTAAAAAATACTTAAGGCACGACGCCAAGCAGTCAATAGCAGCGATATGCATATTGTGCACTAATAAGCTTCCTTTCATGTACCCAGAAAATATGCATCACATTTAGGTACCAGTGGGGGGCGCAGCGGTTTGGGAGCTGCTATTTCCTCAGGCCTCCAGGGAGGACACTGCTTTGTGTGTGTAATTTGAATGTTCCCTATGCTTTATGGATTTCTGCGAGGCACTCACTTCCTCTGTCCAAAAAGTCTGTGTTCTGAGCCTCCTAGGATAGACTGTTGGTAGATGAATGGATGGAAGAAGATATAAATGCATGTTTTTTCATGCTATGGCCACAATCAGTTAAAAATGTGGCTAAGAGAAATATCACACATTTGATAATTTTCCCCTCTAAACAGGCTAAAACCATTCTACAGCTCTCAGGCAAACCAGGGACTCGAAGGTCTCGCACAGATGGGATTCTTACACACAAAAGGATGAATGTGCCGAGGGATTTTTCCTCAGCAGCAGGGACCCACATTCACAACACGCTCTGCATCACAGATTCAAAGATCTGCAGCCTACAAAGAGTATGTCCCTGCCATTTGCAGAGGGACGACAGAAAGGGTAGCATTTCTCGCGCGGTATGCCTTTAAGAAAGGCCGCGCCATCGACGTGAATTGACCACAATGGCAACAGCTCGGAAAATAGGATTGATTCTGCAACGGGAATTGCCACTTAATCACAAAAGGATGTGATGAACATGCCTATTGAGAAAGACGAAATGGAGGCGGTAATGTGCTTTTTTTCCCTTTCCCGTAAGCGGCAGTTGCTGTTGACCAACCAGATTCGCAACAAAAAAAAAGGTTTGTGGTTTCCTCTGGTAGAACTGCTGTCGTACACCAGAGCAGACAGATCACCTGAATTACTTCAATAAGATATAACCCTTTTTGTCTAACATTTGTAATGATGCTTACCCAGCTGTACAAATGCTTAAACATTCCAAGCTAAGCTGGAAGAAAGCAACACTCTACTAGCTAAATATTTAAATATTGATCTCAAATTAAGAAAACAATGGGATGTAAATTAAAGACGAAGATTTCAGTTGTATACCATTTCTGGCAGCTGAACTACCAAACCATGAACGAATCAAACCAGTCAAAATAAGCACTTCTCTCACTGGGTTACCGAGGAACACTCGAACGACCACCTGTCACAGTAACGCTGCGAAGTTTATAAAAAGCAGCGCTGCTTACAAAAAGTGCTTCTCCTCCTGGCGGGTCGGCGGCCGAAGCAGCCAGCCTGAGAACACCTGGAATATCCGATAAAGCGCGTTTCACACCAATTCATTATTGGCCAAGAAACCAGCCCCCGGCAGCCGGCGAAAAACAGCACCGGGGGGCTGCAGCACAGCGACGCCCCTCCCCAAGCCTGCAATCGCCGCCAACTTCTGTGGCAAAACCTGTTGCTTAGCAACTACTTAATCAGTACCTGCAGCTCATGTAAGCTTGGCACAAAGCAGGGGCCAAGAAAAGGGGGGAGGGGTGGGATGAAAACTGCAATTTACATTCCACACATTTCTCTATGAATCAAGTCTTTAATGAACCCAATTAGCTTGACCGTTGCAAAAAATGTATCTGCAGACGCGCACCCTGTAATCTCCATGCAAATTACCGGCGAAAGTGTCACCAGCTGGGATGAGCTTACACATGTGTCCAGTGATACGGATGCAGATGTGGACAGACATAGCTTATTGCGTTTATTTTCCTATAGTCAAAACAAAAAAAATACAATATTCAAACCAAGAACAAAATGAACACAAAAATAGCATTACTCTGAGCATAAAATGTGCTATAGTATCCAAAACAGAGTAACGTCATGTAAATACACTTTACTAACCCTGTTAGCACATCTGCAAATGTTTCTGCACCAGAGAGCAATTTATAAAAAGCCGTTTTCAGTGACATTTCAATTTCCAAATTGTTTTGACATGTAATTATACTTGATCTCTTACAAGGATAAATGCATGATATTTGCACAACCTGATGAGAATATGCACAGTCAGACAGGCAAAGAAAATATGCTGACTTAATGTTGACATTTTATATTTATCAGACTTGTTACTGAAAGTCTAACAGAGGGCTTAGCGCCACCCAGTGGCTAAAAAGCCAATGGGCTCTTGGAACTATTCCTTTTGGTTCAAACTATTAAGCTCTGGGATTTTTGGCTTTGGGAACCACTCATGCAAAAATCCGAACCATTTCCAAATTATGCGATAAGCTTTAGTACAACTAGCCGTACTAATTGGAACATTCTGTTCTGTAGGTTGACTTTGGCCAGGTCTTAAATTTCTGAAAAAACATTATGGATAGGCAAACTGCATGTTATTTAAGTCAGACCAGTTGAAACATTGAGAAAGCATTATGGGCTGGAAACCATGTCCGAATGCCTAGGCACATTTCACTTGCTTTGACTAAAACACAATCATTTTAGGTTTATTCTCTATAGGAAAGTACTGGGATCAACTGATAACAATGGAATTAAAACTCTAAACTAACCCTTAATTAAATAAATTCATCATGAGAAGATTAAATTTCAACATTTATCATTTTAATCTAATCTGCCAAGTTCCATTTTTAAAATTCTGAGGGGAGAGGAACATTTATTGCGGTGCTAAGTGACTTATAAAGTGAGCAGCCAACACACTCAAAATATCTGACGACGATGTTCATTCAGCCTAGACTAGGAAAGTAAACATATTTGTCTAAATACGAACCTGTGCTTGAAAGACTCCTGCCGGCATGCCACCTGATGCAAGAGCAGGACCTTTAAATGCAATCCCCAGCTAGGAACAGGCTATATAGGGAATTATTTCTGCTCTTTTCTGGTGCTCATCCCACACACACACACACACACACTACTCACAAAATAAAGTTAGATGGTGAACAGTAACCCCAGATTCATTGGATCCCACATCTTAAGCCTTTGTAAATTGCAGAGCTGCTTGGAGGGGACAGGATACAAAGCACTTTCCTCACACTACCTATAAGAACATGCGGTCCTTGCTGTGCGAGAAGCGAGTGTTCAGCTCCTGGGACTTCTTCAGCAGGGACCGCTTCTGGGCCTCGTCAAAGCGGTTGACCTGGAGATCCGCATCGCGGTCAAAGGGCCTCCTCTCCACCGGCTTACTGGCCTCTGCCTTGGCTTTGCTCTTCATCTTCTTGGTGTGTAGACTGAGGAGTGACTCTGCCCGCTTAGATTCCTTTTTAAAAAAGGCACAGACAGTTAGCCATTTCAGACTCAAGCAGCGCTCCATTGCAGTTGGTGGAGCTGAGCTTACATTGTACTTGGACACCTTCTCTGCCATCTGGAGGTCCTTTTGGGAGAAGCGTGGTGAATCCTCCTCCTCCTCCTCTTGTGGCTCACCATGTTGCTTCTTCTCCAGACTTTCCTGTGAGAGGGACAGAACAAAAAAATAAAAAACGTTCAAAAAATAAACAGATCAATCCACTCGTGGTGATTAATCACCAAGGACTGTAAAAGCATACTGCGCGATCATACTATTTCTGTAAGTAAATGACAAACTGCAGAGGTTCCCTGGTCTTACTGAGCTTCCACGACACTTTCCCAAATTATACAAATTGCTGAAATGATAAGATATGGCTGTTGCCGTGGATACGAGCATCCGACTAAGCTTGTAAGTACTGTGTTGGTAGCTGAACGTGCCTTGGCTTTGCGCTCGCGGTCTGCGGGGGTGTCTGTCCAAATGGAGCGATCTTTGTCCTCTGGTCCAGACCTCTTCTTGAAGCTGCGAGCTCCCAGGCCAATGTGCTGCAGCTCAGGTGGAAGCTCAGTCATCCAAGCTTCCCGGGAGAGTTCTTTGGGACCACTCTGCAAGTGGAAACATGTCCATTACGTCCTCTCTATGAATTACTGCATTCATTTAGCTCAACAAGTAGTGCATCATGCCAGCAATCCAAAGGTCACGGGTTCAAATCCCAGGGAATGCACATTAATAACCCTTGCCTCTACTATAAGCAGCTTTGGATAAAATTGTATGATAAATAAATCAAATATATAAATTTTCCCACAAATTGCTATTTTAGGACACAGATGGCCATGACAGCCAATGGGCATGTTTTGACTATCCATTTCAACTCAAATTATATGTTGCTTTACTTAAATATTTGGATATTTGTAAATTAAAAATGACTTAATCCATTATATTACTCTTCTGAAAAGAAATAGTTCCACTGTATTGTTGACAAGTGAAAACATGCAATATTCAATAACTTATTCCTAAATGCAAAATTCAGCATTTAAGGACAAAAACAGAGAATCAAAGATTAAAGTACTCTTATAAAATGAATCCAAGTCACGGTCCTTACATCACCATGAATAAGTTTCTCTTTCATTCTGCTTGCTCGGAGTTCAAATTCCATGGCAACATTGCTGCACGCGACTCCCTGGGCAGGCATAGGCCCGATGACGGCATCACCCTCGCCATCACTGCTGGAAGCCTGTGCAGACACAGCCACAAGTGGAACACTGACGCGGCAGTTCCAGTGCCCAGAAACATCTGCTACACAGAAACTGGACTTCTTCTTTAATGAATGGGTAGATGTCTCACAATATTGTTGCCCACCTCTGCTACATAACCTGGAGGCAGAGCTGGCCCAGAGAAGACCTGGCCGTCTTCATCATTGCTGTCATCATTACTGTGGTGTGCAGACTTGCGAAATCCTGGGGGAAGGGCAGGGCCCAGCACTGGCCTGACAATAAAATATCTGTACTTATTTTCTACATCAAGTTTTTCTTTGGCTACACAACTCGTTGCTTACACTCCTCTGTATATAATTATTGATAGAGACCGGGGCAGAGCGACAGCTCGGCCTGTGAGACTGGGAACGCTGCCCGTCAGTACCTTTCCGGCGAACACTGCTTCTTGTATCCTGGAGGAAGAACGGGCCCAAAGAAGCCATCATCTTCATCCCTGCCATCTTTCCCAGATTCTTCAAACCTACCTTGCTTGCTTGAGAGAAACAAAAAAAATTCACTCCTAGTACTCCCATTACTTATTGAAAGGCATCATGTTTTCAGGGTTGGCAATTCTGGTCAGCTGGCCGGCATGAAACTTTCAATTCAAGACAAGTCTACACACACATGCACATGCATTTACATGCATGAAAGCGTTTTATTGCCTTGTAAATTGTCTGTGGGGTTTGCAAACTCCCCCTACAGTTTTGATGTAGCTAAGTTTAGGTTTATAATGGATTAATATAGATTTGTTGTAAGATTTCTTGCATGAGTGTGAGGCCCTGAAAGCATGAGAGTCACACCAGATGCGTGAGAGTTGGCAACCTTCTGTTTTGACTGCCCAGTATTCAATCACACAGCTTAGTTCCTTCATATCACACTGCATGAGATATTTTCTTTCACGTTCCGGTAACTCACCTACGCTGGAGTGTTACACTATAAGATTTACTATTGTAACAATATTGCACCTCATTCACCAGTAAAGTGCTACCACACAGGGTGACGTTGAATAAAGGCCGTCTCAGCCTTCCACCTACTTTGATGTCGGCCCATCGTCTATCTCCTGTGTAACAGCAGGCCTACTTCTCTTGAAGACCACCTCCTCCTGTTCGCTGTTATCCGACGAACTAGAGTCATCCGCCGGTTTGTACCCCGGGGGAAGCGCCGGACCTGCAACTGGGGAAAGAGTTGCGTTGGAAAAAAATGTCCGCACCTCCAAAGCTGAAAAGCTGTCACTCGAAGCACCACCATTCCCGGCCACTAAGCCGGCCAATGCCACTTCGATTTCTCAGTAAGTCAGATGGGCGCCTCCTACGAAGGACACGGGTTAATAACACGGGCCTGGGAGTACCCAGCGGTGGAATTCCACTAGTTACCGATAGGCAGTATTCTCCATACAGATGGTGTATATTAGGCAGTTGGCGTTAGAAAAAAACATCAACTTCGCACAAAGTAAAATGATTGACATGTACCTTCTCCATCAGAGTCGTCGTTCGCGCGGTTTTTAATCCCTGGAGGCAGGGCAGGTCCAATTAAAGCGTCATCCTCTGACATAATTTTTAAAAATCATAAAATATCCACGGTCCTCGGTTAAGTTCTTGTGTTTTGAACCTTTGGCGGTGACCCCTGACCCCGCTCTGCCCCGGAAGTGAATGAATGAGAAACCGGAGCTATTCGTACATACTGCCACCTTGTGTTCAGTACTTTAAAGCACGTTGTTATGGTGTGTATGCATTTATAAAGCCAGAGAAAACGTTGCATCGATCCTGTATTTTAATTATGTATTTGTATGGTATCAGTTTATAAGCGCATTGCCATCAAGCAACCTTTCAGAAAAGAGTGACCCGGCTGTTTCCGGATATGACGTAGGACGTATTAGCCACATGGCTTGGGAACCGAGTGTACATGTGTAAGAGTGTCCAAACAAGTTCCCGGACTTCGTTTTGTAGCTGAAGTTTATGTGACCATGAACGATTATAGACCATTCCCACCTCCATTCTTCAACAGCCAAACCCAAGACTTCGTGCTACGACCTCCGGTGTTTAACTGGCAGCATGGTCCCGGCAACTTTAACGCTGGTAATGGGAGCTGGTTTCAGCCTCCGCCCGGACCGTGGGTTCGGAACCCTCCACCGAACTGTTACAGAGCACCGACGCCCTGGAGCGGTGGCTTTGATCCAAGCCGGGATGGTGAGTTGCTGTGTGTAACCAGCCGTCAGACGTCGGAGAATCGGCAACAGTAACCTATAGTCCTAATCCAAGTTGTGCTTAGTTACCGCCTGTATGTCGCAATTATGATGACCAACCAGTAAACTGAAAGATATACCGTATCTTTTTGGCGTTTTTGTTTTAGGTCAGTATTCCAACACCGAGTATCAGCATCATCTCCAGGAAAATGCACACGTGGGGAGAAACAAGGTAGTTTGTTGTGTCCTTCTGCGCTATCTTATGTATAGCTGTAATCGGTATACCCACCAATGCCACAGTAACCGTTCTGACTAACTGTAAAATAGCTAGTGTTAAAGCTTCAAATGGAGTTCAAGTAGGAAATATTCTGCTGTACTGGGAAAATGACATAGAACTTTTGTGTGTTCTTATTTTTCAGAAAAAGAAAAAGGAGCCCGTGTTTCTGCATTTCTGTGACACCTGTGACAGAGGTTTTAAAAATCAAGAGAAGTACGATGAACACTTGGCACAGCATGTTAAGGTGGGGATCAGTCACGGTTTACATTTCTGCTCCTTGGTATTAAAAAAAAAAGTCACTCAGCCTTATTTTCTGAATGAAGTTCAATATTTCTCTTTGTCAGTGGGAGTGCTAAAACATGCCTCTTTTTTAGTGTTCAGTGGAAGGCTGCAGTTTCACAGCTCATGAGAAACTTGTCAGCATTCACTGGAGAAATGTAAGCAAAACTGCATTTTTATTGTTGTTGACAATTCTTGTTTCACAATTTAGTCCAGTGTTTTGTTGCTATTTTATGTTTTCTGAAATATGTTTACAGTTATATAGCCGTTGCAACAAGAATTGTATCAATTTTGTTAGAGCCATGCACCTGGAACGAAGAGGATTAAGCTCGACACCACAGAAGAAATCGCAAAATGGAGAGCGGAGAGACGAAAGTTAGACAACTTTACATCTCTCACTGTGTTCCTGTTCTTCTAGACCCTTTATCTGGCATTCTCCTTTCCCAATATGGATGTTCTAAGGAATGGGCTGGTTGGATTGTACATCTGTATCCATCTCAATCCTTCTTACAGAATAACCACTAGGGGGAGCAGATGTTATGAATTTTGATGTGTATGGGAAGTTTTTTTTTTTTTACTTGTAATATAGCCTAAAGAAATGGAACAAAGTACACCAAATAACAATTTGTTTGCTTTTATTGAAATACACAGTTTAATGCAGGAATATTTAAGGATTATAAATATAAATACATTGTATTTTAAAACCAATAACTGTGGACAACCGTTGTTTCTTAGGAACTATCCCACCGTATCCAATGTGGAAAGGAAGAGGAGGATGATGGAGGATCGAGAAGAAAGGGGAGAGGTTCTGGAGACAGCACAGTTTGGGTACTCTGCGCTTTATCCTTGGGCCTTTCAGTGACTAGACTTGTTTGCTGAGATATTAGATACTGTCTTTTGTAATCCTGCCTCTCAGGTCTGGATATAAAGGAAAAGGTAAATAGGAAATTATCTGAACAAAAATGAAATGTTTTTGCAGAATGTATTTGTGCTGTTTTGGGGTATGCGTACCGACATCATCAGCATTCTCAGCACCTGCGTTAATCCAGCTGTCCTACAGCATGGCATGTTCTTGTTGGATCTCCAGAGCGTTCTTTCTGCATGAGCTCACCTAGGGCTGTCCCCTACTCAGGCGAATGAGAGGAAGAGGCCGCGGCTTCTATCGGCGAGGGGGGAGGTTCCAAAACAACCAGAGAAGGGCATGGACAAGGCCGGGGGTGCCTGACCATATGATGGGACAGGTCACTATGACGCCCCTCAAGCGTAGCCCCAAAGATGGCGATCCACTCGGAGCCATTGTTAACAGTGACCCAGGTCAGAGGTCGTTTGTTTCTTTTGTCAGTTAACTTTGTTTTCTGATGTGTGGTTTTATAGCACTACATTCCATCACAGTTACTGACAAATGTTTGTGGTCTTGGGAAATGAGGGACGTTACATTGTGAAGGTCTCCCAGATCATCAGCACAAAGGAGGCCATTCGTGTCTACTGCTGCTACGCGCCTTTCACCACCATTTTATAATGTTGTGGGCATTTCGTCTTAACGAGCATACTCAGAGTTCTGGAGCTAATCTTTTAATAGAAGTGTGTTGAAAGTCCATGGTCTGTCCTTGTAGAGTCTGACAAGGACGAAGCGACCAACGCTGGAAATGACTGCCTGACTGTGACCCCGAGGCACGTGACCTCCGGTCTGGGTGCCCTAGTGGCCAACTACGACTCCAGCTCAGAGAGCGACCAGGAGCCAGAGGGTGGGACGTTTTGTTCATACTCAGTTAGATCGATCTACCTCCTGGCATTCTTATGTAGACCTTTTATGTTTTTGGTCAAGATTTAATAAAACAATATTGTTTTCCATTCTTGGAATATGTTGGTCATAATTCTTAGATTTATTTGCCAAGTGTATTTATAAGAAATTGATATTGCTTTCTTATGCCTAGTGAAACATTTGCTATTAATTTGGCAGTGTTGCATGTTGGGATATTAAGCTGTTTTCTCTGTACGTGTGTTATGCATTGAATAATATCACAACAGGCAGGGAACTGAATTCTGATTGGGAGTTACATTCAGGCATGTGATGGTAACAGTAACATGTGGTTCCTCTTCCAGCTCTACCTATTCTAAAGGTCAGCAAGGTGCTTGAGGAGAACCAGGTCATGCTGAAGACCCTGCCTGAGAGTGTCCAGGATCAGCCTCTTCCCCAGGTGCCAAGGCCTCCACCAATCACTGCTGCTCCATGGCCCAGCGCTGCCCCTAATAGGCCGGGAAGAGGGGGGCGTCCTTTCCGAGGCCGGACTACCCCTCAGCAGCGCCGGCCCACACTGCTGGAGATGGTGAGACCCCTGTCCTTCCAAGGAGAATGGTGCATAAGGCCCCCTGTGGGAGCTGTTCAGTATATAAAGCAGCCCTGGGACATCCATCCATCCATCCGTCCGTCCATCCGTCCGTTGAGAGTTACTTTGAGAAATATTTCAATTTTGAGCTTTTATTTATTGTCAGAAAAGTATGTTTTAAGGGTATAGCTGTATTTCCTTGTGAACCTGAGGCACACAGAACCATGGATGTTCTGATCCTCATTGTTTTTGTACCCCAGTCCAATCCGATCCATTCAGTATTCATATCTGCCAATTCCGAGTCCCAATAAAACCTTTTAATGAATATTCAAATATACATACACATACAGTAGGTGTTAGTAAGCCTCACGATTTCAGTTGTCTTAATGGCATTTCTGCAAGTGCCTAATTTGATTTGATATATTAAACAATGCTGTTTTGCTACCTCATCTGGAAAGGATGGCATTGCAAACATTGCAGGTAGCTGTTGGGCTACTTTGAGATTCCAGTTTGAAGAATTCCCACACGGCAGGCATCTCCTTAGTCTGTAGTTCTAGGCCATGTGCCTCTGGCTTAGTGCAGCCCGTGACGGAAGCTTACAATCTGCATGACTGACGTAATTTGGGCGGACGCTGCAAATTAAATGGGTCTGGCTTTGGAAGCCAATACCGTTCAATTAAAAATTGCCGGGATCGATTGCGATCTTTGATATCGGCCCAGGACGTCACCGCTTGGGCTCCATTTGCGAGCCCCGTTCCTTAATCACAGTGCACTTAGCTCACTTTGAGTAGAGAGACCAGATCAGGCTGCAGTGTGGCTGTAAGGGTGGGCAGCTGGTCACTGGTGCCAGTTGGGATGCTGCTGTGTAAATGGGCGATAATCGTAGGTTGTTAGGCAGGTGACATTGTCTAAGTAGTAAAAGAAATTGCAGCGATTTTATTATCCCAAACTTATTCTCATTTTAATTTTAGTCCCATTGATCAGAAATGCTGTCAGCTTGCTTTTTTCTGGTAGAGGGTGTTGCTTGGATCTGCTAGTAAAGGATCTCAATCCGTTGAGAATAACAATTTTGTTTTCTTATTTAAAAACCACCTAAAATACTTGGAAGGAGAGCTTATTTATTTGAGGTAAGGTAATGATTAGTTGAATCATGTGGTTGAGTGCCTCGTTAAAACAAAAGCCTGTAAACAGCACTGCCCCCCCCCCGCCCCCAGAAGCGGGCTTGAGGGCTCAATGCGCTTCCCAGACCGCTCCGGTGGTGACCTCATCGGCAGCCAGCTGAAGTTTGCTGACAGCAGATGCGAGCGCAGTGTCTATACCTGGAGTGGGTCCAGTCATTCAGCAGCACAGAATAGGGCGCCGAGGGCCGACGTGCTGAATGTATGCACTCAATGGGGTTGCCAGGCTACTGGCCCCTCGGGGCAATTCCAGCGAGCTAACCCCGGCTGGAGAAAGGAATTTGTATTCACATAAGAAGATTTGTGGGTGAACGGGATGGGATAATGTGGTTTAGTACCATTCATTTGGCACTTACGATTCATAAACTCAATCAGTGTACAATGCATCACCAGTGAAAAAGAAGCCTAGGTCGGAAACTAACGAAAATTTATTATGCCTAGTCATTAACTTTTTTTTTTTTTCGGCTTGGTTTTTTTAAATAAGCAGTGCTTGTTAATTTGTATTTGTGTTTGGCCATATAACACGCTTTGGGTAAATGTACTTGCAATTAATTGTAAGGAAATACATTTTGTAATCTGGTAATACCTCCTTCTATGGATACTTGCATGCCTATGGCTGTGTTAACAAAGACTTTTTCTCTTCTTCCCACCCTACAAATTACGACAGATATACAGCACTTCAAACAAGTCTGGGGAGGGGGCTGTTAACTGTAACAAAACTGCTTCAAAATACTGCATTTATCCACCGTGGTTTATTTTCTAATCGATAACAGTTTAAGATCTTTGAGCAGGAATTGAATCCTCAGTTGAGTTTGTAAGTAGCTGAAGCGACTGATTGACTGGTCGTTTGAGTAAGAATGTCTTCATTGTGTCCTATAGCTGCTGGCGCCGGAGATCCGCCGTGAGAGGAATGTGCTCCTGCAGTGTGTCCGCTTTGTCGTTCGGAGCGCTTTCTTCGGCCTGGACGACAAAGCTGAGGGGAGCGTGGCGGTGGGCAGAAGCTTGGTCACCGTGCTTGAAGGAAAGTGCCAACCGCAGACTGAAACTGGAGAAGCCACATCTAATAGAAACCACCAGCATGGCCTAGACCTTCCCGAGGAGCATATTGGGGTTGTTAGAAGCAAGCATACCTCAGAAGCTCGCAGTCTAGATGGGTCCACCCAAGACTGTGGACAGGACTCCGGCAACCCGGGATCTTCAGCTGAGAAAACGTCAGCATCTGGAGACCACTGTCCGACGGGAAGTGACGAAAAGAGCCAGCAACCTGTAGAACACGAGGAGCAAGTGGAGGATATATTAGCTGAGGAGGAGGACGTTGATAGAGATGTGCATCTCTCTGAGACCAGAAAACAACCTAGTGGGAATACTCAACATGCCTCAGAAGCTCACAGTCTAGATGGGCTCATCCAAGACTGTGGACAGGACTCCAACAACCCGGGATCTTCAGCTGAGAAAACGTCAGCATCTGGAGACCACTGTCCGACAGGAAGTGACGAAAAGAGCCAGCAACCTGTAGAACATGAGGAGCAAGTGGAGGATATATTAGCTGAGCAGCAGGACGTTGCTAGAGATGTGTGTCACTCTGAGGGCAGACAACAACCTAGTGGGAGTACTCAACATGCCTCAGAAGCTCACAGTCTAGATGGGCCCATCCAAGACTGTGGACAGGACTCCAGCAACCCGGGATCTTCAGCTGAGAAAACGTCAGCATCTGGAGACCACTGTCCGACAGGAAGTGACGAAAAGAGCCAGCAACCTGTAGAACATGAGGAGCAAGTGGAGGATATATTAGCTGAGCAGCAGGACGTTGCTAGAGATGTGTGTCACTCTGAGGGCAGACAACAACCTAGTGGGAATACTCAACATGGATGTCTTGGTTCGCCACGGGAAGATGCCAGTACAGGTGGAGAGCAGAATGCCCAAGCAACTCTCTCTGTGGTGGATGAGGACATTTGGGAAATCCCTGAAGCCTATGCTCAAAACATCTGAAAGTATATCACCATCAATCAGTACCTACTCTGTGTGCATATGAACAGATTCTGACAACTAAAAATCTAAGCCCAATTTCTGAATATTAAATTAAGCAAATTATGAAAGTCGAGTTGAGTTTTTCTAGTTTTTACAAACCATTAATTGTCAGTCAAGATTGGTGACCCCCTGCCCAAATAATGTAAGTGATGTAAGCCAGGTTAATAAAGAAGTCTTGACTACTGCTTTCATTCATTGGCAGCTGTGTGTGACTGAAGTGTTCCTCTGCTTTAAGGCGGCAGCTGGATGTGAGCCCTGCCCGTGACTGAGCGCCTCCTCCACTGCCTGCCTTACTGCCCTTCCTTCACATGCTTGCTTGGAGCAAGGTATATGCCTTTCCCTCTAAAGGCACGTCCTGCCAGTCCCTCCAGTCAAAGAAGTACAATGGCTCTATAAAACTGCCTAAAAGCAAAGTATTTTCTGTTTGCTTTAATCCTTTCTAACATGCAATTGTTTGCATAAATTATTCAGGTTGACGAGATATTTTTTTTTTTTTGATCGATCATGTGGCTATGTTGCTTCATCGCCATTTTTCGTTTTATAACAACATGTATAACAGTTGCAACTGTACTGATTGCAAAAAGCCTTTGTTTTGGTTTGTGTCAGCAAGTAATAAAGTTATTTCACCTCTAAAGAGTCGTACTGACCAAAATCTTTTATTCAGCCTCGATATTTTCGCGACTATTGATTTAATAATTTTGTCTGTTGCTCAATCACATTTTTATGTTTGTTTGTTTTTTATTTTGGGCTCATGCGGTTGTTATGAAGCAGTTTTTTTTTTTTTTTTTAGAATAATTTGAGCATTTCCAGCTTCAGAACTTCCCGGGGGATGGTTTGGTCCGAACGATTTCCCCCTGTTTATGTGCCGCGATGTGGCTCCTGGGACGATAGAACGTGCCTTTACACGGCTGCCTTCAGCTCTCCTGCATATCTGTCGTCCTTTTCGTTTGCCTGCCAGCTCAGCTTTTTTCCCCTTGGGCAGGGGAGGGGACAGGGAAGCTGTCAGGTGCAGCGTGGGTAATTGATGTCAGTGCCACGTAAGCGTTAGTATGCACACCTGTTACAGACGTGTTGCCCTGCCTGAAAGCTGAAGAGCAGAGTCTCCTAGTCTTTTGTTTGTACGCAGTCAATGGGGTTATATTATCAGTACAGTGCTTTTTAAACTAACATTGCTATCTTTACATTTTCAACACATTTGTGTCCTGTCATTATCGGAGTCATATTCTCAAATTTGAAATAACATTTCCATTTTTTTATTATGTCAATGGTCATTTGTGTGGTTTCTGAACTAGCAAATTGATAAATGTCCCTGAGTTTTAATGTGGTAAATAAGATTTATCCATACTTGATGCAGACCTGCTGGTCTGGTGTGTGATTGCATCATGTTTGCTCTGTTTGAATGGGTCCCTCACACAAAAGGCAATTATTTCCCAAAACTGGTAGTTCATTGCAACTTTATACTGTTGAACAATTTGACCTTGTTTGACCTTCATCTGTTCATAATGGAGTTCTTCAGACAGATCTTTTGGTCCCTCAGTCTAGTAAGGATTTTGTTTTTAAAAGACTAACACCATAATCCACCTAAATCTGACTGATTCATAAGCTTCCTGGTACAGACTGGTTCTTTCGCAAATGTCCAGCCATATCCTGCAGTAATCAGGTGACCCAGCAGGAGGAGGAGAGTGTGGTGAGTGTGAGGAAGAGTGCATCACCAACAATTCTTCAATGAGTCCTGACTTGTAAGTCTTTTTAAAGGATGATTTGAGTGAAAAGGGTTTAATGTTCTAAAACGGACGGATTAGTTTCATCACATAGTCAGCCCTAAAGTGTAAGGGAGTTTAAGTTGCTCGATGTCGGATGTGCTGCTGCTATGCCTCAGCTTCACACTATCTCCTGTTTTAATGTTCTGTAAAGACTATGCTATATAACAGTGTTTCCCAAGCTGGCCCTTGGGGACCGGCAGACAGTCAACGTTTTCCAGTAGGGAGTTGGAATGGAGCAAAAACAAGGAGCATCTGTGGGCCCCCAAGGACTGGGTTGGGAAACATTGTCCTATAAAGGCTACGCTATATAAAAGTAAATTGATTTGAATTAGGGGAACAAAGAGAATCCCTTCAGAGAAGCACGGCTACGTGTCAGGTCACTTTATTGGCATTTCGTACACATGAAACGAAAATGTGATTCTTCACAGCATCAGACGTTTGGAACAAAGACCAGCTGAAAATTAAAAAAAAAAGCCAAAAACAAAACAAAAACAGTACACAACAACTGACTCAATGCAAGTAGTACAAGCAAACAGTAGTGCAAAGAGTGTGTGAGGGTGTTTGAGGGGGTCATGAGGAGGTGTCCAACATAACCATGGCTCTGCATTCCTGTGTCCCAGACCACTTGTGACAAATGAACTCTAAACTAGTAACCGTGTTGAGTACAAATAGCAAATGTCATTGTGTTGAGAATGATGACGCTTCGAAAGCTTGAACACGATGGAAAGGCAGAACTGGCTGACCATTGGAATTTGAAATGGAAGTTAAATGATGACTGAGCAGTAAGAAGTAGAGTGTTTAATTGCATGGGGGGCTGGAGGGGGTTTCGATGGAGTACCTCTGAGCTATGTGCTTAACCTAACCTACTTCAGTAAAACTCTATAAATGCTTTAGAAAGTTGCTTTGGGTGATCGTGTCAGGGTGTATAGGTAATGAACCGAACAGTACTTCACTAGAAGAGTTTTCCGGAACTTGAAAACTTAGCACCTTGTGTTGCTCCTACTATGAAAAACTATTCATATTAGTTAAAAATCCAGAACATCATTATATTGGGATGAATATTTATTATATCAAATCATTAACTAATATTGTGGGAAGTATTTTGTATACTACACTGGAACCACAGCATTGAGAAAGAGAAACGCTGGTGTTGTAATTTGAATGGTTCATGACTTCAGATGAAGTGGAATCACGTGCCTGTGGCTGCATTTAGCTGGATGGGAACCAAAGCACTCGAGTCGCTGTGGCCTGCTCTACAGTGTTTAACAATAAGGTACAGCAAAACCTATCAGCTGTTCGGTGGCCTGTCTAACTAAAATAAACCTGTAGCTCTGTGCCAAGTGGCGGCCCGACCCAACTCGCTGAACCTCCAGGCAGCAGGGAACAGCGGATGACAAGCTCCAAGGGACCTCGGGCTGGGTGCCAGGCTGGCCCTCTCCCGATTACAGGCCTCTTATGGTGGATTCCATTTGGAACCTCAGTTCAGGTTTTAGAGTTTTTTTTCCATTTGCTTGCTCTGTCAAACATAATCTCTTTTGTTGTGCCTAAACTATTGTTTTTATGCCTCAAGATACATGCACAATAGAATAAATAACACTGGATGATCAATATTAATGTGGCATCGTGGAAAAAAGTGTAAGGCTGAACGTGATGTTTTATCATTGGTCATTAATTGTCCAACGTGATTCATTAAAGTAGCCCGTGTTGCATTTATTGCCTGTTATTGTTGGATAGTACAATAGCGTCTGTGCTTTCCTGTGGGTGAGCACCAGTGTGATGCAAAGCTGCTGACGTCAGTAGACGCTTACATTGCAATCAGATCTCGCTGGCTCTCCCCCATGCTAACCCCCAACCTCCCAACCGGCCCTGCCATCTGTACGGATGGGGACCGGCTTTCAGGCAGCCGTCTATCGGGCAAAGCAGACACCTCTCCTCTTCATTGGTTAAGGTGATAGGGGTATTTCCCCATTAAAACACAAGATGGGTTGCGTTTGGCTGTCTACGGACTGGTCCCCTCTTTCCTGTGCGAGCCCAGACATGGCAGTAGTTAAGCCTACAGGCTGTAGTTTTATGACCTTAGCATTAAACCACATTTTCAAATATGTTAGGATGGTGGTACAGCTAGGCCGATTCTAGGAATTGAAAAGGAAAACACTAGGGGAGTGAATGAGATTTTTTTAAAGAAATGCAAAGCAAATGGTTTGGATGTTCTTCAATAGATTAATGGCAATTTTTTCCTCGGCTCACGTCTAAAAACATCTCGGGTAATGAAACCTAGCAAACACTGATGGAACTGAGCATCTCGTTGGGGTTTAAATGGAGTCAGATGGCTGGACAGGAGATGGATGTCCATTTGATGTGCTAACATGTAAATATAATAATGGCTGTGTCTGGCTCACCGCAGTTCGCTATGTAACTTGTTCACTCTCTGTTTACAATGCTATTTGTACAACAAGGTAGTAAACTCTACATTTACAATGTTTTTGTGACTTTCGTCTCTTTCATCTTACATCATCAAGAAAGTTCATCAAAATAATTAAACCATGGCAATTGTGCAACTGAGAACCCTATTAACTATAATTTCTGTGCAAGCTTATTCGTTTGAGAGCAACATCATAATAAGGAAATTACTGATACATTTGCAATAGTTACAGAGAATCATTGGCTGCCTCAGTTGCAATGAATAAACACAACTGGCTCCTGTAAAATTTTAATGAGGATTAGTCCCCAGTTTGCTCAGCGCTGACCAAGAATGCTAATTGTAATGCTGTATCTGTCAGATATCCACAGTATTATGCCGTTTAGGCTTTAGCTACAGCAAGCTAACTACTCATGATTCAGCGCAGTTAGCTATTAATCTGTACTTTCCAACTTTTTCAGTTTAATTTATAAAAGAAACACTATGCACTTTTTTCTGAGAGATATGTGCTTACAGTCTAAAAATACATTTTAATGAATTAGTATGTCACTCTCCTGGGATTTGTAAAACATTGAGATGAATGGGGTGTTCTGAAATGCTCATTTCACAACTGAGGTATTGGGGACATTTCATCATGTGAGTTCAGCCGTGCAAAAAGCCATCAGGTTACGGGGTATATCTACATGACTATAGTCAACATGTACCAATGATTTAAAGAAGGCTGTGGTGACATTATCGGGAGTATAATAACAGGGTGTATAATTGGTATATAATATATAATAAGGTATATAATTGGATATATGTATATAATACATAAAATTCATCAAATTCATCAACTAGAAATTCATAGATAAACTACTTTTTAATGAGGTACCTGATTTTTTTATTTTACCAAAAATGTTTTCAAGTTGCGCAGAATTAATTTCAGATTCAGTATAAAATCTTTATACTCTAATCTCTAGGGTTGCAGTCTGTATGTATCAATGTATAATCCTGGTCGTTTATTTCCGTATCTTTTTATTACGCTTAATATAGTTGGAAGATGATCTTAGCTAAATACAATATATTCAAATGGCAGCATTCACTGTAAATTATTAAATAAATTTCTGCTTAAAAAGCATACAGTTGTATTTACAATATGTAGGCGGAAAACAATTAATCGTGGTGCAATTTTATTGGCAGTAATTACCATTAGAGTGCTTTAGCCTGCATATATACCTATCATCAAATGCTCGTAGTTTTGCCTGTTCTCGGATCATGCTTTTATATGCTAGTCATTGTTTTGCACATTCTGTGTAAAATCGGTTTAAAATCCTATAGTCTTTTCGTTTTCTTCGCGCAGAACTCTTTTCGCGATATGTTGCAGCCTTTTATATAATTTATTTTGCTCTATTAATTTAAAATAGTATTTCCGTCCGATACTACTATCAATTTAGCCACAAATGACCACTTACTTAGGAAGTCCAATTAAACTGTTTTTTTAGAGAGTGACCATTAATGAAATGAAGTTAGATACGTCCCCTTTATTTTATTATATGCACGTTTATTTGACATGCAGACCGTGCATCTCATCGCGTGCCAGCATTTTTTTTTACTTTTCATTTCATATAATGCGCAAAGATCTGGCAACGCCCATGTCGTTAGAAAGAAATTATTGCCAGCGGTTCACCCTTCAGCTGCAGTGCTCCCAAATTAGAACAATACGTGAAACTGAATGCGAAACACAATGAGACACACTGGTACATAAACAAGAAACAATGCTTAATTTTAATTTTGCTCATTGTTTCCTCCGGCGGCTCAGCGGCTCTGTCCATTTTATGTCTTTAAGAAGTAATTGTGATCAGTTTCTCGTCTCCCACTCTTAACTCAGAAATATTATTAGCGAAACTATCGCACCGATCTGGTGTCAGTTGGAAGGCGTAGCCGGCAGCCGGTCCTCTGTATGATCGTGATGTTTCGTCAAAGACTCGTTTTTGTTCGGGCCCGGCTTCCGGAATCTCTCGGCACTTGCCGGCCGGTCCAGCGAAGCTCGTTTTTGTTCGGGCCCGGCTTCCGGAATCTGTCGGCACTTGCCGGCCGGTCCAGCGAAGCTCGTTTTTGTTCGGGCCCGGCTTCCGGAATCTCTCGGCACTTGCCGGCCGGTCGAGCGAAGCTCGTTTTTGTTCGGGCCCGGCTTCCGGAATCTCTCGGCACTTGCCGGCCGGTCGAGCGAAGCTCGTTTTTGTTCGCTTCCCCTCCTCACCCCCCGCCTCTCCCCAGACTGGCTTTATGTCTGGCGGCTCTGCGGCGCTAGCGCGCATGCGCCGTCGCCATGTTAGCGAGCCCTCCTCCCCCTTGTCTCGTCACGGAGAGAAACAGCTACATTACGAGAAGGTGGCTCCGGCGGGGAGACGGCGAGAGGGTGATACAGCAAACATTGGATTTAAAAACAAAGACGTGACAGGATGGAGTAAACAAGCGCTGCGATCGACGAAAAGGGGATATTCCAATAAGAAGAGTCTCACGTCGCGCACGGATTGTTTAATTTAGCTAACGTTGTTAGCTATTTTCAAATTATGCGACTCAGCGCCTGGCAGTGATGGAGATGGTCTCTTGTTCCCCAAGAAGTGATAGATGTATACGAATAACTAGCTATATCTTTGTCTTGTGTATATGTACTTAAATTGTCATATAAAGATAAAAAAATAAAGAGATGTTGAACTGGGTTTAAGAGCACACGCAAGCAGAAGCGCGCCTGTGTAGATCGCTAGCTGCAGAGTTAGCTAACCTAGCTACCACAGCGCGAGCTCCCGATTGGTTAGCCCTGTATCACCGGGGGGAGAATTTCACACCGACGGAAAGTTCAACTAGTTACGGCATAAAATAATACCGGTGACGGTTGTTATTTTTTTCGATCACTCCTTGCCGAATAAAGTCTGCTCTCAGCCAAGGCTTTGTTGACTCAGTCCTACCTGCTATCTTCTGAAAACGTGGGTATTTATTAGTCTGTCAAGTAGCGCTACTCCTGGAAATTTACGAGATGCATCACTCGGAGTCCTCGGGAGATTCCGCTAGCACTAGGAAGATGGCGCACCCGGCGATGTTCCCTCGTAGAGGTAGTATTTCGGCGCTGACGACAGCGACGGGTACGAGCGTTAGCAATAATGTTATTTCTGCTGAAGATTACCAATCTCCCTTGTTGATACAGCCCCCACCTCCGGCCGGCTCTTCCTCCTCGGGGCCACAACATCCTCCTCAGAGCCTTAACCTCCTTTCCCAGTCCCAGCTGCAGTCCCAGCCTCTCCCGTCGGTCGGTGCTCAGATGAAGAAGAAAAGTGGGTTCCAGATAACCAGCGTCACGCCGGCTCAGGTATCCGTAAGCACCAACAATAGCATTGCGGAGGACACTGAGAGCTACGACGATCTGGACGAGTCGCATACTGAGGATTTGTCTTCATCTGAGATCCTGGACGTGTCCCTGTCCCGGGCCACCGACATGGGGGGTCCATTGAGGAGCTCCTCAGAAGAGACTCTAAACAACTTTCATGAGGCGGAGACCCCCGGTGCGGTCTCTCCTAACCAGCCCCACCTTTCCAGCAAGCCATCGCACCACCTGCCCCAGACTCATCAGCAAGGCACCATAGTGAATGGGACTATGCACCATCAACATCACCACGGGCAGCATCATCAAGCACATGCCGCTCATCCCGCAGCTGCTCCCCCACCCGTGGCGGCCTCTAGTGGGCCATCTTGGACACCAGAGGGGGGCGGTATTTCTGCCGCTGCTACCTCCACCACCGGGGTTTTGCCAAGCATTTCCCCGGTGATACCCGCTACCGCCAGCACTGGCAGTATCACGGCCCCACCCTTAGCCAGCGTCATCCCGGGAATGCTCTCTACCGCAGCGGGAGCCCCGATAAGCAGCGTAAATACCTTGACGAGCAACATCAGCAATGTGAGTAGACTGAGTTCCGCAAGCACCCCAGTCCTTGGGACAGCGAGTACCAACAGCAGCAGTGCCAGTGTTGCCCCTGGACCGGTAAGCGGCAGCACCGGTATCATAGGAAGTGGAAGCCAGAATATAAACTTGGTGCAAAAGCAACCTGTGACTACAACCGGAGGCGTTGCTATGACTACCACCACCCTGACCGGTGCCTCTGGCGCGGTGGGGCCCGGCACACCCGGTACAGGCCAGCCGGCCCCATCCGCCCCACACAGCCAGGCTCAGCAGCCAGGCCAGGTTCCCGCCGGCTCCCGCTTCCGGGTGGTGAAGCTGGATTCCAGTTCCGAGTCGTTCCGGAAGGGTCGTTGGACGTGCACCGATTATTATGACAAAGAGGTACCCCCTGCCACCGTCGTCACGGCTTCTGCCATGGACATCACGCCCGGCCACCGGCCAGTCGAGAGCAGCATGACAGTAGAGCGGGAGGCTGTGGTCAGTGAAGACACACCGGCACCTGCCACTATGCAGGCCTTTCAACCTGCGCAACACCAAGCCTCTGCTCCTCAGCTGCAAGACTATGGCACCCACCCAGGCCTGCAGCCCTCCCATCCTAGCCTTGCTCAGAATGTGCCCCAGCCTCTTGGACACCCCCAGGACATGCTGCACCCTCTCCTAAAGACCAGTGCACATCCCCCTGTGCCCCCCAGCCTGGGCTCCATCCGGCCACCGGCCATGGTGACTCCTGGAAGTCTTCCCCAGCCGGTGGTGCATTCCACCCCAGCTGTTCCCCCGCAGCAGCTGCCGCATGCTCAGACCGTGCCGTCTGCCCCGGCGCAGGGTCTGCCGGGGGTGGCCCAGCAGATGGGCTACCCTCCCCTGCAGCCTGCTCCCACCCAAGCCGTTCACTCTTTGCCAACGAGCCAAGGAGGTGGCCTGCCGCCCGAGTTCTCCCAACATCAACCGATCCTCCAGGCGTCGGTGGTGACGCAGCCTTTGCCACCAATGCCCACCAGTCTGCCCCCGGCGGCGGCAGCCGCGCCATCTGGGCCCCCCCTGGCGATGGCTGCGGGTCTGCAGCCTGTGGTGAGTCTGCCTACGTCCGTCACTCAGCCTCTTCACCAGGGCCTCCTGCCACAGCAGACCTCATCAGTCCCTGTCCCTCAGGCGTCCCAGGGTGCCGTTGCCCCGCAGATGCTCCCGGGTGAAGCGCAGGTGGCTGCCTCACAGCTGATCCAGGCCCAGCCTCTCGCACCCGAGCCTCAGCAAGCGGCCCCGACTCCCGCCATGCCGACCGTGCCTCCCAGCGTCCCGGCTGACTCCCAGCCCAGCCTTTCCCAGAGCTCTCCGCCTGTGCCGAGCGGGACCCGACCGACCCTCGGGCAGGGCCAGGGCTCCCAGCTGCCTGCCGGGACCCAGTACATCGGCCTGCCCTCCGTGACCGCCACGCAGTTGGAGGATGCCCAGCGCCTTCTCTTTCAGCACCAGTCCCTGCTTTCGCTCCCCAAGATGGCTGCAGGAGACACTTCCTCAGAGGCCGGGGCCTCTCTGGGGGCAGAGGGGAGCAGCAGTGCAAATGCCTTAACTGCCTCAGCGGGCCTGTTCCCCTTGAAGAGCCTGCCCGTGGACGGAGAGGATGATGGGTAAGCCTGTCTGGGGTTCCTTTTGACCTGCCACTGATAAGATCTGATGGGCTCCTTTGCAGAGCGTCTGTAAAAAACCCAAGATGAATCCTGTAGGAGTCTGTTTTAGCAAACTATGGTACTTAATGGAAAAGCTCACATTTGTTTCTATTTGTTTATTGGATCCTGTAATTCTGTTCCGTTTTTTTTTCTTGATCGTTCATATGTGGGTCCTGGAAATACATTAGAAACCAGCCTCTATGCAGTGCAGGGCTTCTAAATATAGCCTGGATCACAATAGCAAGCCCATTTGAGGAGGAGAGGAAATATTTATCACGCTCAGACCTTCACAGGAGCTGCTATTTGTTTCTGCTTTTTAGTCTGAGGCCAAATTATGGACTGACGTTCAGCTATTTTTTTAATGGTTCCCTGGCAGTAATGTTTTTTTTTCTGTATAGATTTGAATGCCTTTGAAATATGAAGGGCAAGTTACATGTTGTAATGGTGATTCTGTTGGAAGAACAGTGGCCTGGTTCTTCAGTGGTTATTGTGACCTTGCAGTTCAGCTGTCTGGGCTGCTGCAGTCCATATATATATTTGCAATGTCACAGAGGATGGCGAACACACCCAGTGGGTGCTAGTGCCATCCTGGCGGCCGGGTTGCTATGGCCTTCAGCTTGTGGGGCTTTGTGAGGCTCGCGATTGGACAGATCCCGTGGTCGCCGTGGCAGCTCTTTTGTGAGTGATGGCACACAGATTCCTCCGTGTTGTCCGGGAGTCTGGCATACACAGTGTTCGCCTCTGCGGCTCACCAGATCACCGGCGCAGGCCTCAGCCCGGACATGACGTGTTCGATTTAATCAGGGGCTGATGTGTGATTACTCTAGTGGAATGACCAGGCATTCCATGGGAAATAATAAGTCTTGTGGATGCTGGAATGAAGTACATCTGTGTCTCTGTTTGTATGAATAATATTCTTGCTGGATTTACGTAAATTTTTTAAAGGATATACTTGATGTGTTTTGCTGCTTTTTGTAAAAGCCTCTTCAGCTGTTCCGTGATGCCTCCGGGGTTTGCTTGTCCATTCACTCTGACACGTGTTTCTCATTATTTCAAACATTTTCTGTCAGTCCGAGGCTCGTAAATCTCAAACTGTTCCCTCTGGAGTGAAAAACATTTTTTCTGTTCAATCTACATTTTGAAACGGCTGGTTTCTCAAGAAATTTTCTAACTTGAAAGTCAGATGTGTAAAGTTATGTATATTATATGTGAATGTAATACAGTATATATACACACACGTATACCTAAATGCAAGTCGCATTCGGAATAGATGTGGAACATTGCTGAAGAACTTTGAGGGACGGAAAGACTTGGCTATCCTATTGAAGCTTACACGCTTTCTTATAGCATTAAAGGCCTGTGACAGCTGTTTGAGATTTCAGTACTGGTCATATGTGTTTAGCAAAGATGATCTGCTCTTGTAATCAGTTTTAATGTTTGTTTTTGGTGAGGGGTTTGAATTACTTTGCCGCCTCAGGAACTGCATGTTAATAATCTTTGGGATATTAGTGCCTGTTTTTTTGTTAGCCGATAAAGCTCTTAAATGCTCAGCTTGAAGGTTTCCCTCGGCTCCGGGGTTCACTTTGGAAAGAGAGCTGTAGGTTCTTGCAGAATTTCCCCTGTAATTGTTCCATGTCATTCCAAAAGACCACCTTTGTCTGAAATTTGGTGGGATCCCAGTCAGTTTCCACAAACTGTTATGGGATTCTCTGTATTTTACGCCTCTCCATTTGACACAACTGAACCTTAGTTACAGGCTGTGGCATGCATTTCTTAATGTTTTGCTTGCAAGATTTTGCAAGAAGTTCAATTGGTCATTTTGTGTAGGGGGAGATAGCAGACATAAGTATTCTGAACACTTATCCTGATCACAGGGTGGGTTGGGGGTTGAATTGTAATTGTAATCCACAGTAATGTAGGGGAACACTGTGGTCAAGAGACCTGTCCATCACAGGGTACACACACACTATAGACAATTTAGGTATGCCAGTTTGCGTGACTTCATACACCACAGGAACCTACTTTGGACTGCTTGAGGAAACCCTCTCAGCACATGCAAACTTCTATCACACATGGAGCGAGGAGGTGTCCAAGCTCCCAGCCATGGTGGTGTGTGCCAGCAGTGGGAGCCGCTGAGCCATCAGGCCGCAAGTAATTATAATGGCTACGTTTAGAAATATAGGAGGGACGTATGGAGACTATGAAGGCATTGATGGATTCGGTCATCCTGACATGCTGAATGGGCCGATTGGTGCATCAGGAATCATTTTCACAAGATCATCCAGAGAAGCATTCATTTGAGTATTAAGATGGATGTAGGCAAGATTAAGGGGCTCAGCGAGAGTTTCCCCAGGTTTTTCGGGAGAAGATGACGATTTGAGATGTTGAAAAAGCAACAAACGGCATCGAAAGTCAGACAAGCTTTCACCCGGATAAATGAGAAGTGCGAGTGAGTCATATGGGCTGGCATTTGGCGGTAGTTTGCCTGGCAGGAAGGCTGTACACAAAGCAGAAGTGTGTGTGTGTGTGTGTGTGTGTGTGTGTGTGTGTGTGTGTGTTTTTCTTTTAATTAGTCTTATAGACATAGAAGCTGAGTGTGGATCCGATGCCGGCACTGTGTTTCTGGTTCTGGAGCAGTGCCCTGAAAAACCTCGAAAACAGAGCTGCCCCACAGTTCACCTTCGAAAAAGTCGGGAGGGCCGACCCGGTTTGAGAGCATCGAATTCTCCTGCTGTTGCAGATCAGGCACGAGCTTATATCGGGAATGCAATATTGAGTAATAATTTGCCCAGCTAGTAACAGGGGATTCGCTGATAATGCGAAGTGTGCTGCTCTGTCTAGTAACCCAGGATATTGCACGATCAGGGATCTGGAATCCTGACGACCTCTGTGTTTTAGGTAGAAGTTCGTTTAAAAAAAAAAGTTGGGGGGGAAAAAAAGCATCAGTCACCGTGCTGACTGACGAAAAACAGGGAACACAATCACCTTCGCTGGCTCCTCTTCAAGAAAGCCACGCCACTTAAGTTTCAGACTTTTAAATATTCCTGTCTTTGCCTGAACAGAGACTTTTCCCACCATGAATGTTTGTGATAATTTATTAAATTAGGAATTAGCCTGTTGTTTATTAACCGCTGAAGTTGTTAGAGAACACTTTAATTAGTGCCTGTTTTACACCTAAAACAGCAGGGAGCCTATTATTCAATTAATCATTTTAATAAAGACAACGTGAAATGAGGAAGGTTGAATGAAAGAAGGAAACAGCTTGTGGCCCTCCTGGGCTGGATTTGGGCACCTGTGGGATTTTGGGGGGTTTTTTGCTGACCTAAAACAATCACAGACAGAATGTTGCTGTCAGCATGAGGCCTTTGTTGACTTTCTAATCAGGTGTGCTAATTCGGTACCAGTTCCTTACAGCCGTTCCCCGTGATGCTGGCGCTAAGCAGTTGGCCCGATCAGAGGATGACTGGTGTCTGTCGTCCAGCTGACGTCTGTGTCGCCACTGTTCTGGGGGGGCATGGCAGCACTGCTTCCCATCTGTGGGACCCCGTTGAACCTTTGGGACCCTCTTCACACCAACCTGGGTCAGCTACTGACGGGTTGTCTCCTTTCATTTACAGTTAGTGTTAAACTTTGCTTGTTTAGATAGTTCCCTGCCTTGTGCACGTAGCCTCTTGGATTAGCTCTGGACCCCTGTCACCCTGCATAGGACAAGGGGATGTAGGAAATGTTTGGATGGATATACCATCTACAGATACAACCGCATGTCCCTGTCTGAGGCTTGTCACCCACTATACCAGGCCAGCTGGCACTTTTCCACTTTGTTTGAAAATGGCCTTGAAGGCCGAGTGCAGCTAATCTGTAGCTTGTAGCCTTACAGCCCATTGTCACAGTAGCAGTAGCCTTGAATGAGGTACATCTCAATGGCTTCAGTGCAACATCACGCTCTGTGAAGGGTGGGATAGAGTGCCTCTGTAGCTAGAAGTGCCAGCTGATTTTAATACAGGTAAATGTGAGGTGCATAGCGTGCACTGTATGTAAATGCTTGGCAGTTGTACGTTTTCCTCTTGCACATCTGTATTTTCTGGTTGAGTTCCCTGTTTAATGGCAGAGCAGCAGGCCCGTTCTTGCATTCCTGCTGCCTACTGCGCGTCGTGGCCCTGCCTTGTGCTTCCAAACCTGTAGTGATCTTAGAATGATCTTACCGTCGCAGTCTGCTCATTGAATGGTTGTATTAGGTTCTTGCTTTGTTAGAAGTCTGTGCGTATCTCCTGCTCCAGCACTTATAGCTGGGCATTCATTGAAAGCTCAGCCTAGCTTCACTTGTGCCTAGTTCACTCCTTGACAGCACCTATGTTTGTAATGTGTTGTTTGCCTCATCTTTATTGCTTTGGATCAAAATATCTGCTAAATGATCTTGGATGATGTGTGCACTGGGTGTATCAGCTTTCTTTACAAATTGGTTTGCTGTATTCTTATATCGGGTACCAAGAGATACAGTGTGACATTCATGTACTGTTTTGCTTTATAGGTATTAATTTTATAAATATTTATTTTTATAGACATTCTATTTGCTTGGTGCAGTTGGCTACCGGCATGACAAGTATGCAGTCTTCACTGCACATACAGTCATTGTTTTACGTATCAGGACAAAAATAAAAAATCTGGTCCTTACCAGGTTCTAAAATAATTTAAATCTAGCCTCAGGTATAAATCAACACTCAGCAGATTGCATCTTGTCATCATTTAATTAACAAAAATTAAGCCAAAATGGATACGCCATGTGTGGAAAAACTATGTACACCCCATCATTCGGTGACAATAACTTGAAGTAATCGTTCTCTGAATCATTATCAGTCTCACATCGTTGTTGGGGGAATTCTGGCCCACTCTTTACAGTGTTGCTTCAGGTCATTGAAGTTTGTGGGCATCCGTTTATGCACAGCTCTCTTAAGGTCCCATCACAGCATTTCAGTTGGGTTGAAGTCTGGACTTTGACTGGGCTATTGGAACACCTTGACTCTTTTCTTTTTCAGCCTTTTGGATTTCGATTTGACGGTGTGCTTGGGATCTTTGTCCTGTTGCATGACCCAATTTTGGCCAAGCCTTAGCTGTCGGACAGATGGCCTCACATTTGACTCTACGGCACTTTGGTATACAGAGGAGTTCATGGTCACCTCAGTGACTGCAAGGTGCGCAGGTCCTGTGGCTGCAGGACAAGCCCAAATCAGTCCTCCATCACTGTGCTTGGCAGTTGGTATGAGGCGTTTGTGCCGATATGCTGGGTTGGTTTTCACCCAATGTGGCGCTGTGCATTATGGCCAAAAATCTCCACTTTGGTCTTGTCTGTCCAAAGAACATTGTTCCAGAAGTCTTGGTTTGTTCAGACGCAACTTTGCAAACCTAAGCAGTGCTGCCATGTTCTTTGTAGAGGGAAAAGGATTTCTCCCGACAACCCTTCCAAGCAAGCCATACTTGTTCAGTCTTTATCTAATTGAACTTTAAGTGAGGCCTGTAGAGTCTGAGATGTAGCTCTTGGGTTTTTTGTGCGCTCTCTGAGCATTGCACGTTCTGATCTTGGGGTGCGTTTGCTGGGACGTCCACTCCTGGGAGGATTGGTAACTGTCTTGAATGTTTTCCACTCGTTTGTGTCCACTTGTTCAGTTTGTTTGGAAATGGCCTTATAACCCTTCCCAGATTGACGGGCAGCAACAATTGCTTCTCTGTGATCATTGCGGATGTCGTTCCTCCTTGGCATCAGGCATTAACACACACTTGAATGCTCCAGACCAGCAAACTGCCAAAATGTCTGCTTTTATAGAGGAGGTCACACCTGCTGATGGTAAATTAATCAAGTGCATTTGATTAGCAGCACCTGGCTGCTACTTACCCTCTTAATTCCTATGGAAGTCGATACTTAATTTTTCTCATACTATTTACTTGCTCAGGACCAGATGATTTTTTTAATAGATTTTTTTTTTTTTTTAGTCCTGATCCATAAAACGTTAGAACTGAAAGAAGGTGTGCTTTCTCTTTCCCATTACTGTATATAAAAAGCAGTTACAGTTGTATGGGAATTGCATGTGTTATGTGGCTCATAATGTGTTGATATAATAAGTGCTAAAGCAGGGTGTGTTTGGACTGATTTGATCAAACTCATGGCTGGATATGTGCTCATTCACAGTTCGCTGCACACTTTGGTGTTCAGCTCTAAAAATAATACAAAGGGCTCTTTGGTGTAGCTTCACAAAGCTATAATTATTTTCCTGCTGAATTGTGACCATATTGGCACTGTGCATTTGGGCTTGAGTACTTTAACAAGATTTTAAAATCCATTGTTTTTGAGTAGCACAATTAGTTTTAATCCTGTGCTCAACCTGCCCCAGTGAGAATCAGTCTTTCTTTTTATTCCTCATCCTAAATTTATTTTGACTAAAGAGGCTGAGTTTTTTAAAAATGCAAAAAAACTTCAATTGAAAATGTATGAGAAATTTTCAGCTTTGAGTTGAAAGAATGGTGTTTGTGTGTTTGCAGTAATTTTGGCATTTTTGTTTAGAAAATGTCCTTTGGCCACACGTCTCATCAATTGCTGAAAGCTACTTTAATATTCTGTATTTTTACATTCATGCTTCCAATACTGACAGCGATTGTTCTGTTAATGCATTTTTTGAAATCCATTGACTGACGAATGCTAATTTTAACAATGCCTGGAGAGGTTTAGAAAAAAGAGATATGCTGCTGCCAGATCTAGAGAATTATTTTAATCGCGTGTCCTTACCTGGCATTATGTTAAACTTCCTGACCTGGATAATATAAATATATTTCTCTTCCCCGTTGACTTTTTCTTGTCTGCATCTTATGTTAAAAGCAATATTGGCCCTTGTTAATATTGTGTGTTTGCAAAGTCTGTAGGTATGTTGTCAAAGGAGGTATTGTAAGGTCTCTGCGTTTCATGTAATTTATTCTGTTTATCCGGCATCAGGACAGCAGGAAGGAGAACCATGGCTTTGCAGGCTGTCCTTAGCCTGCAAATATAGGAAGATGATTATCTCATGTTTGCCTTTTGGAACGCAGTCCTCTCTCGGCAGCGCGGGGCCGTGCATGAGAATCACTCTGTCTGTCGATCGAGTCGATTATCTCTGTGATTAGTGAGCGTGGGGAAGGAGGTAGTAGGAGGGAATGGCTCACATCACTTTCTCACCTGTAGTCTTAACTAACCTTTTAACCAGGGCAGTATGAAGCCCAACAGGATTTCTTTCCCCCCCAAACATCCACTATGACTGGTGGACATATTAGTGAGGGCAAATGGCACATCACAAACATATGTTAGCTAGGCTGAGCTTCCGATGAATGCCCAGCTACAAGTGTAAGCAGTATCAGAGCAGGAGCTACACACTGACTTCTAACAAGGCAAGAACTTAATACAACTATTAGACCATGAGACATTATCTGTAAAAGAAACAATATAGAAATATTTTTGCATGTGATCTTTCTGTTCATAGAAATGTCTTTGTGTGCCCGGGCCTGACTTTTTATATCCTGTTAGAAATCTGCAGAGGTGAATGTCCACCATAAACCATCCTGAGTGAGTGTTCCTTCCACTCAGTGCATTGTTGTCAGTGTGAAACTGGCACCAAGGGTTAAGCAATATCTTCTGGGTGTGCTTCCATCAAATATCCAGTCAAATATTGAATCTGGAATGATCCCTATGGCTCATACTGAACATCTGTTTTCCCAGAGTTGTGTTTCAGCGTTGTGTAGATTCTAGGTTAACTTGATTTGCTCACCAGGATTAACCCTGGCTTTTTGCATGCTTTGCCAGGCTCAAAATAAACTTTTTGCTGAATGACCAGCCAGTCACATGTTAAAGAATAAAAGAAGTGGGGCTCTTTCATTTATTCAGCCAATCAGAAAGCTGCAACTTTTGTTTCTCCATTGCATCATGTTGTCTTGTGATGGCCCGTCCACCTCCGCAGTCGATCAGTTGTAGCTTTGATTTGCTCCACCAGCTATCTGTAAAAGTGACTGTTTCTAATAACCTTCTTGAAAGCATGGCAGTCAGCAATACGGACAACCTTGTCTGAATCATCTGATCATTACACCCTGTTTCTCTACAGTTGTCCTCCACAAATGAATTCCTTTTCTTCTTCTGTGCTTCTAACCAGAACTTCTGGAGGACTTGCAGTGTTTTAGTGTTAATGTTGGGGTGTTGTTAGTGTTGCAGTGTTTTAGTGTTAGGGTTTTAGTTCATTCCTGATGTTCCTTCATTAAAAGTTCATAAGAAGGACATTTGAAGACGTGTCCTCAGATGAGGACCCCTATATCTGAAAACTAGGAAATTGCATCGCGAATCAGTTAAAAGTCGGTGTAAATGTATGATGATTCAAATTGGCTGATGTGGAAAATGAATCGCTACTTTTTATGAGAACAAGTACTTAACAGAAAGAAAGGTGTAACATTACATTTGATTTCACAATGTCAGGTCCACGTCAGTCGTCACTGTGTATTCAACGTCAGTTTTTGGTTGACGGAACGCAAGATGGCAAGTAAATTTTAAATTGAGGATTGGCAGTGTGGCAGCATTTTGGCTTTTCAGTAATCTCATATAAAAACAGCGAGAAAATTACAGACAAGACAAAAACATTGTAAACATTGTAAAAGACTGATAACCTAAAAACATCTATATATAGCAGGGGTCCCCAACTCCGGTCCTGGAGAGCTAATGTCCAGTAGGTTTTCTATTCCACATGGCTTCTGATGAGCCACACCTGTTCCTGGATTTACCTGAGAACAGTTGTGTGTCATCAGAAGGCAGGTAGGAGAGAACCTACTGGACAGTAGCTCTCTAGGACCGGAGTTGGAGACCCCTGATATATAGGGTGACCAGATAATCCATGTCATCCCGGACACTTTGAGCTACTTCAGGTTTTACAAACTAATTTAAACCTGAAAGGCTCCTGTCATGCAAGATTCCTTCCCCCTGTGACGTGTCGCTCAGCTGTTAGGCCGACGATGCACTCGTGATGATGTGGTTTAGAGGCACCTCGTATGTTTCGGGGTACTTGAGTTCACGTCAATAAAATACGCTACAAATGTTTTTCTTAAGTGTGTTTTCATCACTTAAGAAGTCATTTACATTTGGCATGATAGTGAAATTTGTTCTTTTGGTAAATTGTTGCGGAATATCCAGTCTGGCAGTGAAACTTGAATTTGGAATTATTTGGATTATTGTTTGTAAATTCTGTTTGATGGCAAATATTGGGGGAAACTGAGATGTCTGGCTTAATGTTACCCCCCCGTCTCGCCCGTCAGTTTCAGCAGACCTTTTCCTAGAGAGGGTTGTGTAATTTTATCGTAAAGCAGAATTACGTGTCCGTGTCTTTTGTATCACATTTTGGACGCGCATCACAAGCTTGATCATTCACCTGCATCACCCCCAGCCCTACCTGTCACCCCCCCATGCAACCCACTTTAAGCAGGAAAGAGAAATCAAGAACATCGCCCTGGGCCCCCACCCCAGACACCGAGCTAACCCGTCTCTGCGCGTTGCCCCCTCCTCTTTGCCAGAGTGGGGAGGGGAGGTAGCAAGTGCTGGGAACCAGAGTGAAACAGCCCGCAGCCAATGGCTGTCTGCCCTGTGTGCCCCCTGGCACTAATGCACTAATATGGTCAGACCTGTTTTTAAATGAGACATTAGCACTGGTGGGAGGCTGCTGGTGGGTTTAAAAAAATGTTTTTTTTCTTCCTCTCTTTGTCAAAATATGTTTTGAGTGCTTTCAGCGCTCACCTGGGAACGCCTGATCTGAGTGCCCTGGTGCAGTGGTTTTCACCGTCAGAATTGCAGTTTGGAAAAGTCTGGCAGCTGGTGACGCTGTTTCCGGTGTAAATGGATAGATGGTTCTGCAGAGACCTGTCATTCAGACAGTTGCTTTTAAGGTTCTGAAACAGTTTTGTGTCGTTCACATTCTCTGGCGCCTTCGTTTGCTCGCCCTGAGGCAGCGTTCCTCGTGTGTCACGGCTTCCAGCTGCACGGTCCTGCTGGCGTTCAGCCTGACACTCACTAACCAGTGGGCGATTGACATGATGATTGTTTGCTGTTGAGATTAATTACCTCAGGCAGCTGCGTTGTTGCTTTTGCATTATACAGTACATTATACAGTCTGCTTTTCAGTAAGATGACTTTCCTTGTGTTTTTAGGACAAAGTTCACCTCAAACAACCTTGGTGCTCCTCTCACTCCTACACTTGGTTCTCCTCTCACTCCTACACTTGGTGCTCCTCTTACTCTTACACTTAGTGCTCCTCTCACTCTTATGCTTGGTGCTCCTCTCACTCCTACACTTAGTGCTCCTCTCACTCTTACGCTTGGTGCTCCTCTCACTCTTACACTTGGTGCTCCTCTCACTCTTACACTTGGTGCTCCTCTCACTCCTACACTTGGTGCTCCTCTCACTCCTACACTTGGTACTCCCTTCCCCATCCTGCTCTTCGCTGTGCTGCCTTGCAGCCTGCCCATGCCCCTTGCTCAGATGGCAGTCGGAACCTCCCAGAAAGGCCATCTAGGGCCCTGTGAAATCTGTGATCTTTTCTTCTCAAATTCCATTTTTTCCCGAATTCAGTTTTTTCAGATTTAGTCTGATCTCTTTTAGATTTTAAGTTTTTATAAGCTTGCAAACTGTAACAAATTAGCCTATAAGGAGACAAAAGTCACGTAGCTTTCAGTATGCTGAGAGTATGATGCCTTGCGATCTCTTTGCATCTATTGCTTGTGTCCACTTGTCTCCTTAAAGGCTGTTTCTTCTTAGTCTGTACGTGAGTTGATTCTCATTCGCTGTTGTACCGCTGTCTTTTTTAGCATCACGCTTTCGAAGAGCCTGTTAAAAATCAAGATTTCCTGTTCGCCTCATGTCTTCACTGCACGAGCAGCACAATATTTTATTAATTTGACCCGCAACATGCTTATAATCCATTATTAAATCTGGCCAGCAGGTCGATCTTTCGTTTTCCACGGAATAATAAAAATTTTCCCGCTCATAAGCACTGGTAAGCTTCACTGCCAGCATTGGCGATATTAGACAAAAGTGTACTGGTTATTGATTAGAATTTTCCGATGCAGAAACATGGAGATGCAAGCATAAAAATACTTATTAATACATGAAATGTAACGGATACAAAAATAATGACATCTGTCTCTTTTTCCCTCCCTTTGCGTAACATCCAATTAAGCTAATTTTACTTTGCGTAAAATTGCTTGTGGTCAGCCAACTGGCAAAATAACTCTTGAATGTGAAGGGATTACAGTATAGCCATATATGTGTATTTCTCTTAGACGAATTGTGGGTAGATAAATGAAGGGGATCTCCAGGCAGAGCTATGTCCTGCCTTTGATCCTTTAATCATGTGGGTGATTGATGCATGGAAGGCTGTCTGTCACCAGTGCATGTGGTGGATCTGGGAGTGTGACACTACTGTCTGTATGAAGTTGTAATTCCTGCTGCAGGCCCTCTTAAATATGAAAGAGAGAGGAACCACAAGCATCCAGCTGGTTATCCTTGGCGGTCAGAGTCCCCAGTGCTGCATGGACTCCCTCCTCCCATCCTTTAGTGGTTCATACTGCTGGGTCGTGGCCAGGAGATGTGCGAGTAGCTATCTCAGCTCAGGATGAAATATCGATCTCCGGAGGGGCGTAGCCCGCTCAGTCAGGCCTCCTGTGATTGTAGAGCTCTCTGTTAGATCCTCATAAGGTAGATGTGACCGTAGGAGGGATGAGTCGCTCTTTGTCCACCACGCGCTTGCTTACACTGGGAGTCTGCACCTTTTCTTTAGCTGCTCCCCGTGCTGTTATTCTCAGGCAGAGTGAAGGACGTGGAGATGAGATAACGTGACGTAGCAAACAGTGGCTGTCGTCCTGGGTTACACCTGGGTTACACAGGCCTTGGGTATGCACCAAATCTGTAAGTGTGCGAGTTTTTATTTAGCTGTGAGCGCACAGAGATGCCTCGCTTGCCTGAGGTTATCTGGGGGCGGGCCTCCCGTGGAGACCCAGAGCTCTGTTTCATCACGCCTCCGGTATCTCCCGGGCCACGCTGCTCACCAGTTACATGTCTGTCTAACTCAGGGCTCGACTTGCGTTATGCTCAGTCGGCCTCACAGCAGATGCTTCTATCTAAAGCTTCTTGCTTAGTGAGCGGTTTTGTGTTTTGCCCGTTTACTCTATATTTGTGCTGCTCTTGATGTTAAGTGCCATTCTGTAGGCTCCATGAGCAACGGTCCCTTTTGTGGAACACATTAGACCATCTCTGAGTTGTGAAGCCAGCCTCGTAAATACCTTCTGCTAACAGATGACTCGCTGATTAGTCTTTCGGCTTGAAACCGCTTGTTTTTAGAGGTGTGATCTGTGACAGCAGTTATCAAAGTGATTATCGACCTGCAACTCTTGGTTCACATACTATGCTGCTGTACCTTATTGAGGAGTAATCTGAACTCTAATAATAAGTACTCAGATGTATGGAATGTACAGTTATGAACTTTGTAACCCACTTTTTATAACAGATGGAACTAAGCAAATAAAGTGTAAATCTGGATGCTAGTTCTTGATTGTGCCGAACACAGGAAGCTCTTGTTTGGTTGGCTTAGACAGAAGATTTTTTTTTTAATATTGCTCTCAGTTCTCAGTTCATGTTTGAAGCTCACGCGCCACTGGGGGAGGCATTAGCCAGACGTTAGCCAGACCTTAGCCGGCGTGTCCCCCTGACGGTCCTTCCCGGTCCTCACCAGTCTCTCCCACTGACCAGTGTGCTTTGTCTCGTGGTCTCGGGGGAAGGCCAGTAGCTCGCTGCTCTCTTTGGCTTTACCATACTCCTTTGTTTCACTTGATAACATTGAGTTTAATGAGTCAGATGGGGAATTTCTAGGATAACATGCTGAAGCCCATTTTCAGTCGAATTGAGTCTGATTGTGCCAGACTAGCCACAGGAAGCAAAAGATTTAGAGGTTAGCTCTCATGCCAAGACGGATAATGGATAATCTGTGGGCTGTGAGTGGTATTGTACGACCTGATTGATCAATGCAGTGCAGTCCTGTTTTTCAAAGCACATCTGACACAATATTTAGATGAAATCAGTGTTGGCGCTTAGGTGTGTAAATTCATATGTAATTGTGCTCTGTCAATGACTGTCAGTGTCGTTTCTCAAACGGTGTTGAGTGTCACTGTCGTCATCCTGTTGCTGGTATACATTTTGTTTGCGGAAAATAAGATTATCATTTTTTTTGAGGTTCTTATCACAGCTTATGTCACAGCTCAGTGTTAATAATAATAATAATATGTTTTATTTATATAGCGCCTTTCTCAAACTCAAGGATACATAATTCATAAAGCTTACTGTGCAAAGCTCTGGTTAAGTTTATCCATTCACCTAGTGTTAAGCAGCAGAGCTTGTGTTTTAGGGCCTTTTCTGGCTATATCTCTTTGCCTCAGCCAGACCTCCTGACTCCTCGTGCACCTGGTGAACCTCTGGCTTTCATTCTCACATATATCCATCTTCCTTTGAAGTCTGTGGATCCTCCAGACTGACTTATGGGTGCTTTCATGAAGGTGATTTCCCCCCATAGGCTTTTAAGTATGACTCCCCAGGTCCACCTGTATTCAGACCCTCCTTCCAAAGTTACCCCCCACTCACCCACCTGCTTAGTTTTGTACATCCCTCCTGTCTTGCTAGTTGCCATTTGACCCGATAAGTCTTGCTACCGTCATAACTGAAAATCCGTGTTTTTTGGGCTTCTTAATGTTACCACTGATACACAAGAGACTGAATGTCACAAACATTTGTAAAATGGTGATGCACCACATGTTGACTTCGCTCCTTGGTTAACTTGCTGATTTTTATATGCATACAGCTCTGGAAGAAATTGAGACCACTCTGTATTTTTTAAAAATCTACATTTTATAATGCTGGTTCTGCTGGCAGAAAGCTACACTGAGCGGTAGGCTACTTTCAAGCTCAAAGTTTCTAAGACGGCAGTACACAAGAACAAAGTGAAGCAGGAGACACTGGGAATTACCAGAAACCAGCCAGGTAGATGACAGAAACAACTTTCTAAAGCCAGAGATGACTGTTAACTTACCTGACAGTTTTGTATGAGTCGGAGGTTGACATCAAGTCATACATTCTGTCCCCACCTGTATATGTATATATGACATACATTCTGTCCCCACCTGTATATATGACATACATTCTG
>JAODKN010000001.1:42250373-42273486 GCA_026774425.1 Petrocephalus zakoni | reverse complement strand
CCCCCCGCGCTCCCCCCCCCCGGTGTGTGGTGGGTCTGTTTCCCCCCCCCCCCGGGGGGGGGGGGGGGGGGGGGGCGTGCTTTGGGGGGGGGGGCGGGGGGGGGGGGGGGGGGGGGCACGGCGTGCAGTGGAGCGGATTGCGATGTCCCTAATAACGCGACGAGGTGTAAGCACACCGCTCTCCGGGAAGATGTTAATCCCAGCCGATGGTTTATGTAACAGTGGGTCACGTGGCCGCAGACATGGCATGACATCACACCCTGCCCTGCTCTCGTTCAATCATTCGCAAGTCTGCCCGCGAGGAGGACGCGGCTAGTACAGCGGGAACAAAACATACCAGCCCCCCCCCACCACCGCCATTCAGGCTCACGCTCAGTGCTTTCTGTTTTTCGTTCCGTTTCTTCCCCCCTCATCTCAGCTGACGTCGCAGTGATGGGCCGGCCGGTCCGGTGGTCTGTGGAGATTTAGCAGGGAGAGGTGGTTTGCATTGTAATCGAAGGTGGAGTGCTTATTAACACATCAATGAGAGGAACGGTGATCCGAGTCCAGGGCCCCGATGAGATGGCCATGAAGCTATTGTTCTGGGAACTGGAACAACATTTGAAGAGGTAAAATCTGCAGGCGTAGCATTAAGCTTGAGCAGCATGGTAGCCTAGGGTCTCTTCCTCTCCTTGGTGAGATAGCTTCTTGGCGTGCTTTGCGTTGGTGCTGTTTTTTTTTGTTTTTTTTTGCGTGTGAATGCTCCTGGGCTGGACCAGTGGAGGAAAGAGAAACTGAAGCATTTTGTTTAAGAAAAAGCAGTCAGCAGGTCTTCAGATCCCTTTTTTGATCAAATTCCTAATGGATACTTGGTTAAAATAATTTTGGTCATTGTATAGATGTGATGGCCATCTGTTCTGTAGAATAGGAACTGTTGAAATTTTCAGTAGAATTAGGCCTGCAGAATTGTAACTTTGAATCATGTATCACCAGTTGCACATGAAATAATAACAACGTTTATTCATCCATAACTGGGAATTCAGTTAATATAGTATTTCTTCCCATATCCTATAAAAAGTTACATTAAACCTTTAGAATTCAAATTGATTTCTTAATTTAGAATCCGGGAGCTGCTTGACCAGATCCCCTTATCCTAATTCTTCAGGATAAGGATCATCGTGCGTCACATATCATGTGTGATTTAGTCATTCATTTTGATGGGAAGCTTGTTTGTTTGTAGCCTTCACCTGTGGGAGAAACTAGATGATTTTCTAACATTTCTGTCCATGTTTACTCGTTATAGTTGGGCCTCTTGGGATCCTAACCTGTTTGGGCTTTACGTACCTGAGGCAATGAGGCGCAAGCCTTAAGCACATCTCAGATACAGCAGATATATTTAGATTCTGTTACTGCTTAAACCTTAGGGCCGTCTAAGGACTCCAGATGAGATGACTCCACACAGCAGGTGTACTGAGCTCCTTGGCTTGTTTTTAAAAAGCTGGTCAACTTAAGCGGTTTAATCATCTATGTTTGTTGTGCAACAATACCTGATTTGAATATCTAAATTTCATTCGCTTGTGAGTTCTGTTTGTGACATGATGCAATGTCATGTGAGGGAGCAACACTTTGTTTAAAAGATCTATATTTTTTAGAGAGGGACCAGTTTCTGGTGTATTGATTCTAAAGTTGCATGAGGATATGGGGGGTCTAGTCAACCTGATGTGCCCCACCCCCCCTACACATTAGTTTTAATGGCATAAGGATCTGGAAAACGTTATAACCCTGTCAACTGTTTCTCCTTCATCCAGCATTAAGTCTTATACCTGGCCCGCCAGCCTACCATCTTTAAGAAGTGGAAAAAGTATTAGCGTTTATCCTTTAAGCTCGGCAGGTTGCCTGTCGGGGTGAATGGGCCTGCTCCACCTGACCCATCCCCAGCCAATGGCGACATGCGGATTACTCCTGGGAATTCTTGGGCGTAAACGTAGAAGCTAATAATACAGACTACTCTGTCAAAACAAAGACAGTCTGACACAAGTCTGCAGTGTGGTAGCCATCGTTCTTATTGGATTTGTTGTAGCCACGCTAACTGAAAGGTTGCGTGAGCCGCTTGCCATGACGGGGGCTTGGGCTTTTTGTGCACTGCCCTTCATGCTTATTAAATATGCATATAAAACAAAGTCACTTCCTGCTTCTCCCATCACAATGATCTGGCTTGCAAAAAATCTCCCAGTTTCATTATGTTCTTTGTGTAATACAATTATAGTGACCCATTCACATGAGGGTGCTGTGTATTTTCAGGTTAGCGTGTTGTGATTTTTTTGATTGCCTGGCACATATTTGCATTGAAGGAAGCTGTTTGCTCTCTGCAGTGAATGCCTGTGCAGTGAAGCATTGGACTTCATTCTTTTCCCAGCATATTCGTGCTTATTTAGAACAGGCTTCAACACTTCAGTACCCACGGGACTGTCTCATTGCAAAAGGGTGTTCTTTTTCATATACATTTCATAGTGGTAGAGGATAAAGCTTTCTGTCCTTTATTTGACAAACTAATTAACCAGTTAGAAAAGTGTGGTGGTGGCCTTGTTTAATGTTGGTGTTTTTCATTCTGTCTTCGACAACAAAGGCATGTTATCTCAGCCTTGTTACCTGAAGCAGTTACTGGAACTGTTTACTTCAGTTTAGCATAGTTTCTTATGCAGAAGTTGCAGTTGATTGCAGTATACAAGGCAGAGAGCTCAGAAAGGTACAGAGCTTTGGACTGGTTACCTGTGTCACATTAGAAGTCAGTGTGTGAGACGTTGCCTGTTTGTGCCACACCATTTTGAGTTTGTGACTTGTAGTGATGGTCTTTGTAATAACTGTGTGTCTGGGATTGGATAGTTCATCACACAAACCTCTCAGCACTGGGAATTGAGGTGTATATATATAAAGAATAGTTACACACCAACTCTGGACTATGGCACTTTGGGTTCAAGTTCGGGGAGGGGGGTGGTGTCTTTGGAACGATGTAGGGAAGCTTAATTCCAGCCGCACTCTTTGTAAGTCATTCCCATCATCGGGATTTCAGTCATGCAATGGTAATATGAGAATTCTGGAGTTCTCTGGGATGAGAAACAGTACACCTAGAAGTCTTGGGTGTGGTTTAGGACAGGCAGGCTGCACAGGGGTCACACATTCATGCAGGATTTTATCGTGATAAGTTTCTCAGAAGGCGGGTTGCCGTTGCTTGTAATTCCAATGGATTCTGCAGCTCACTCAGCAGTAGGATTTGGGCTGGAGCAATTATGGTAGAGCACAGGCAAGATGACAGAAATGCATCTGAAAGGGCTCACTTTTTCAAAGTAATGTAAGGTTAATTGTAGAATCTATAAAATAGAAAATGATTGTGGATTAGTTATAAGAAAGGCAATTTGTTTAAATAGAAATTAATTCCGTACCATTTAAGCTGCAGTGTAGCAGGGCTGAGGGAGGGGAAACTGTGGGTCTATGTCCCCTTGGGGTAATGCACTTAATTTTGAAGGGAGCCCGAGCTCTGTTTCTTGCTGCTCTCCGGCGGCTGCATTTCCGAGAAGCGCCCCTTTCCCTCGCCACAATAAAGGTCGAAGCGGGTTTCTCCTTTCGGTCGGCAGGTGGCAGCATTTTGCCAGAAGCGAATAGCGACCGTCAATGCACCTGCATGAATATCATCGACGTCTTTCTGACATCGGGTCGGCGAATTATAGATATTATTTCTAGTAAATTATTTTGTTCTGAGGCTTTATGTATAAATTTGTGACACTGTAATTTGATGCAAGATTGTCCCGAGGATAACATCCCACTGTAGTTAGCGCGTCGTGCAGATTAATAGGTCATTCCTCCTTACCCCAGCCGGTTTTTCCCGGTATGCACTTTGAATGTATTATGCTAAGCAGGTCGGCTGAGCTCCAGGTGGGGGCGTTCCCGAATAAATTAATGTGATTAGCTACTCTCTCCGCCAATGAGGTGCTGCGGAGTGTTGCGTGTTTTTTTCCTTGGATATATTATGCAAATATGGCAGAGGCTGCAGATTTTCAGTACGGTGGAGATGAGCTGACCTTGGATATTCTTTGTGCTGCGTCGGTAGTTGTGCGGGTTCCCTTTGGATGCTTGTTTTTTTCTGTCTGGAGACCGACTTCCCCCCTCAAAGCCTCTCCAGACCTGACGGAAAGAGAATGTGATTTTGATTAGGGTCAAGAGAGAAAACCGCTTTGTTTGCTAGCCGTTATATGGACGCAATAGCATGAATACTCCATGTTATCCAGTGGCGATGGATCTTGGTGTTTGCCAGCTGAGAAATTTCTCGATATCATTCCTGTCATCGCTGCTGGGCACGGAGAGCTCGCCCCTCAGTCTCGATAATAGGTAACGTGGGATTTGCATGCAAAGCGTGAAAGGCGCAGATCGTGGGTGCGAGTGCTGCAGTGGGGATGAATACTGTAAATGTCACCTTTGTGCACTTAGGCGTAATGTACCTTTCGCTTGCGGGTTATAAGGGGGGGATGCATGCAGCTACCGGCGATCTGCGGATAATTCCCAGCGTTTGGAGCCGCTTCGGAATTGCACTGGACGTTGGGGGAGCGTCGGTTTGGCGTTTGGAGACGTGTATCTGATGGCATAAATGCCCTGTGCTATGAGACGCTTGGCGGCGGTAGTCTCGGTACCATTACCGGATCCGCCTTCCGCGCATTGTGCTGAAAGCGCTGCATCGTCCCTGCGGCTCCTTTAATGCTGCTCTCGCCTTTTATCTTAAAGCTTTGCACTCGCTTGTTTTTGCTGTATATTCCTATGCCGCCCATTAATGCCTCCGTGTTGTTATTTTCAGCTCCTCCGGCGCTAGTGTGGTGGCCATAGACAACAAAATAGAGCAAGCAATGGTAAGTGTTTTTGCTAAATATCTTTCTAGTGATATATTTAGCTAAACTCTGCATGCACTTGAAGATGTTTCTTGGAGCCTAATATGCGCCCTCCCCTACCCAAGTGACAGTCTGTCTGATCGTACCAGCATTATCCTTAATATAGAATTAATATACAATATAATTAATATACAATATAATTATTGTATTTTGCGCTTGGAGGTGGGTGCAGGTATCCGTCCGATCCATCCCGTCTCACGCTGGCTGCTTACCCCCACGCCCGTGCTGAGGGGGCGAGCCGCCGCAGTGACACTCTCGGCTAGCCTACGGCTCCCCTATGGCTCCCCTATATCCCCCGTAGCCAGAGCTACTCGGCCGCCGGCGCGAATGAGCGTGGGCCGTGCGCTTTCAGCCGGAGCCGGCTCTCGGTCACCCTGCCGGGAGATGCGCCCGTCCGGAGCCGCGGCTCCGGCTCCGCGGCCGCCTTTTGTTGCTGGATCGGCGCCCGCAGAAACTCACGCGATCCTGCCCCTTGCCGACTGTTGCTAGGCAAACTCCGGCGCGCTGACACGCGGTTATAAATAACTCGCCTCCTGATAGGCTGGCCTCTGGAGGCCGGCCATTTTGTTCCTTTGGTGACGCGTCCTATTGGCGTAATGAGAAGGGCTCCATCTCTGCGGAGAGCTGCCCTGCTTTCCGGCCGCGCTCGCCCACTGTCTGCGCGCGGGGGCCCGCGCCGCCGCTCGCGCATTGGTCTAACAAAAATAATTATACATATATATTATAAATAAAATGTTATGCTTACTTTTTTCTTTGTCTGTTTTCAAGTAGACGTGGGGAAAAAAGTCCACAAATTGCAACCTCATACTACTTATACAGTAAATTGAAATCTGCAATAGTAATGTTCAAATACAATGGTTATACATGTGCACGTTATATATATATATATATATATATATATGTGTGTGTGTGTGTGTGTGTGTTTATATTTATAAATATTTATAGATTGCATAGTATTAATGCCTGAAATAAAATTGTGGAGGAGCCGTGCTGAGCTTGCTTGCTGTCACCCTTTCCAGGACTTGGTGAAGAGTCACTTGATGTACGCCGTGCGGGAGGAAGTGGAGGTTTTAAAGGAGCAGATAAAAGAACTGATCGAAAGGAACTCGCAGCTGGAGCAGGAGAACAGCCTGCTGAAGAACCTGGCCAGTCCCGAGCAGCTGGCGCAGTTCCAGGCGCAGGTCCAGAGCGGCTCGTCCCCGGCATCGGCGCAGCAGCCCGGGGCAGCCACGCAGCAGGCCACGCCGCCGGCACAGCCGGCCTCACAGAGCTCCGGAGGCTCGGCGTAGCGCGGCGGCCAGGCGCGGAGACTGTACGTGCGCAGGCCCAGAACCGGAGCGAACCGACGTGCTGCGGTCATGGGAGGATTCATTTCCGATATTTGCACATATTTAACGTCACAAGTGTTAATATCTCGTGAGACGCTTTACACACTTTAGACAATCGTCTTCAATAAAGGGATTGCTGGCAGGTGACGGACATTGCTAAACTCGCTGGACTGCTGAGCTCGTCGTGTGTAATTTTACGTGGAATCAGCTTACAGAATCATTGTGCCTGCATCTTAGGATTTCAGTTGATGTCCATATCAGTGGTGGCTCTGGAATTGTACGAGTGTCGCCATGCCTCACTTAATTTTCTAGTGTAAATATATACGTCTTTTCCAGACTGTGAGCGAAATGAGAGCAAGCACTTTCTCGGTGACTAATGTGAAGCATTTTCGATGACTATCGACAAAAGATGAATCCTCCTATTTGATATTAGGAAGACGGGATAGTTGTGGGATCAATGTTTGCATTTATTGTAATCTTTATGTGTAGATCAAGTGGATCAACCTGCACAAGGAAATTAATTTTCAGTATCTGACTTAAATTTCAAATTCTCACCTTTCTTAGTACGATGCTGCTTCTTACATAAGCCATGAAATCAGGTTCTTGAATCCGAGGCTAAAGGATTTGGGTGAATTTTTGTGCAGGTTGTTAGGTTTATGTATATTTATGTATTTAGTGTAAGTGCTCTGTAAAATAGTAATAATCAGAATGAAAGACAAGTAAATATTTAGGTTGTACAAAATGAAGTTACATTGTAAATGGGCTTACCTGAGAAAGTTTGGATGGTCTTTAATGCTGTAAATCAGGTATCTAGCTATTTCCAGCTATTTAGGACATTTAATTGACAGCGAACTGTATTCTCTTGGTTGCTTTTAAATACTACTGTAAACCATTGTTCATTTGAGAAATTACAGACATTTGCTTTTACTTTTGACAGTGAAGCACTCCACATTTTTCACAGTTAATCCACTCTTAGCATCAATCAGATCTGACTTGGGTTTTGCATATATGTGAAAGCTGTATGCCTATGTTCTGTGCATGTTCTTCAAGCCAGAAAACGTAACCATAATTCAATTGCACTTGACAGTTGCACTCAACTTCAAAATAAAAGAAAAAACCAAAACTAGTTTTCATGTGCTTCTGTATTTGTAAAGTTCGAACTTTCTAGAAGGCTTTTGAAAACTGTTGTTGATTTTAAGCTCTGAACCGTGCAGTATCAAGGTGTCCTGACTAATAAGTGTGGACCAAAGCAAAAATGTCCATTGTAAGTCAGTATACTTATGGGACTGTGACCTTTGCCATCTCATTCGTCCCTTAGTGCTTTAGTCCAGCCCTCTGCATGCCTATGTTTGGTAGAATGCTGGTATTGCCTTGGGTGGTAGACATTTATCATTACGTAACTAACCCTGGCTGCCATAATCGCAGTCACGATAATGTATCAGTGATGGACCCCAAAACACCAGCAAAATTCGGCATAATCCCAATGAATTTGGAGCTTTCCCAAGGGAATCTAACATCATGTTTTTGCAGGCAATTCCAAGTGACAGAAGCTACTGTTCTGAATGTGACTCTAGGCAGCTGCTAGGAAGGATTTATGGTCTAATGACTGTTGCAGCGTAGGAAAGGGTGGACTGTGTAGGAGTTCCCCAACTGAACAGATGACAATATGCCCTGTGGATTAAAAGGCTGTCTTGGAAGATTCCACCACAAGAGTGCCAACAGGGATAAAGTATGCTAATAACTGAAGATAGTGAGATGTCCTGCTGGATTTACCACTCCTCCTACTTCAGTGAGTGGCTGTGCTGGGATTTTAACTTTGGCCTGAGGCAGCTGGTAGCATCCAGATGTCAGGTAACAAAAGTCCATTTACTGAGCACAATAAAATTCATCAAATGCTCTTCTGTTACTAAGAAGCCTGTCATATGTTCTTTCTTATGAAGCCACAAGCTAGGTGTGGCAGCCATTTGCCACTTTTATATAGAAATATGGATAAAGGATGATGGTGTGTCATGAAAGCAGTCATGCGTCACTCCTGTTACGTTTTAGCTTGCAGTCACAGCTAATACCTGTGTGTCACAATTTGTTGTGGCTTTCCTAATATAGATATGTTGGTCATGGGTAATGCTGGCTGGTCATTTTGCATGCGTCAACAATGATTCTTAAATGGCAACTTAACAATGGGCACAGCCTTCATGGCTGAAGCACTTCATGACATGTTTGAACAATTATAATCCATTGAGTGTGTCTGAAGTCTCATCTTACAGCAGGACTAGCTTGTAACCCCAGTTATAAGAATTATATATGGGAGGTTGGGAAGCTTTGTGCCTTAGTGGGTAATGCTGATGCCTTAAGGGTTGGGTGATAGAATCTCACCTGTGATGTGTGTGTAGACTCTGTGTGTTAGCCCCTTATCATGTGGCTGTTCTCCTGCAGTCCAATTATATGCAGTTAGACTAAATGGTGCTTTTTAATTCTTTGCAATTTGTGCCCAGTGACTAGTGTCCCGTCCAGGGTGTAACATAGCCTCGTGGCTTATGCTGCCTGGGATAGGTTCCAGGCCTCTCCAGGAGAAGTGGTTAGAAGATATATAGATGTGTGGAAATATGCATAAACATAGATCAGTCTGCTTCACACATGACACACCTGTGCAGTGTCTAGTGCGATATTAATGGCTGTTTTTAGATGTACTAAAATAATGCAAGCAGCCTGCTCCTCCAAATAGTGAATCATGTGGCTGCAGCTTGCAGACTGACAAGAGGTTCGCTCCTGGGACTGCGGTGTTGGGCAAAAAAACATCCAGTCACATGGCAACGAAAATGACATATCTGTAGCCAGGAACAAAAATGAGATAGGAAAATAGCCAGACTCATTAAAGCTCTATTATCAGAGGTACAATGTCTCAGTGGCCTTGCATTCATAGTGGGGTACCTCAGGGTTCAGTTTTAGGACCACCACTTTTCCTAATTTACATAAACGATATTGATCCTAACATATACAGTAAATTTGTTAAATTTGCAGACGACACCAGGGTGGGTGGTGTGGCGGATACTGAGCTAGTGACACACAAGCTGCAGTGGGATCTTGATTTAATTAGTAACTGGGCTGATACGTGGCAGAGGAAATTTAATGTAGACAAATGTAAGACGATGCATGCAGGGAGCAGAAATATAAAGTAGATATTTTATGGGTTCTCCTGAAATGAAGGAGGCTGATGAGAAGGACCTTGGTGTTTATGTAGATGCTTCCATGTCCCACTCTCGCCAGTGTGGGGAAGCAATTAAAAAGCCCAATATGAAGTTACATCTCTAGTTGCGTGGAATTTAAGTCTACCTCAATCAGGGCATTGCTGCCTTAGAAAGAGTTCAGCATCAGGCTACTAGAATGATTCCTGGTCTTAGAGGAATGTCTTATGAAGAGAGGTTAGCTGAGCAGAATCTGTTCAGCCTCAAGCAGAGGAGTCCCAAGGGGGACATGATACATGTATATAAGATTGTAACGGGTCTGGATGCTGTAAATAGCTACTTCAAAATTAGACATAAGAACTTGTGGCCATAGGTGGAAATGAGCGAGAGAACATTTTAAATTGGATTCAAGAGCATTTTTTTACACGGTGTGCAGTTAATCTATGGGATAGTCTTCCTGTTAGTGTAGTGCAATCCAGAAGCTTGGGTTCCTTTAAATCAGTGCTAGATAAGATTTTAGCAACTTTAAGCTATTAGTTGAGTTCTCCCCCAGTGGGCTTGATGGGCTGAATGGCCTCCTCTCCTTTGTAGCTTCCTATGTTCTAACAGGAAAGCCACAAAAGTGCAAAAATAACAGCTCAGTGCAGCAGTGGTATGCAGGATGGTTTCTCTGAATGCAAAAGGCATCGACCCTTAAAGTGGTCCTGGAAGCAAAAGTGGCTCCTTCCCGGTATTCGCTAGGTCAGGGGGCCCGACTCCAATCCTGGGGGGCCAGAATCCCACACAGTTTGCAGATTTCCCTGCCTAAACACATCCTAATCAGCCAATTACCTGGATTAATAGGTATGTTTGAGCAGGGAAATCTGCAAACTGTGTTGGATTCTGGCCCTACGGGACTGGAGTTGGGCACCCCTGTGCTAGGTGTATATATGAGTGTAATTTTTCAATCCGTCTTTCATGACCTACTATCCAGTACAGATACCTGCAGCGTATCTCGGAAAGCATAGGCCGTGAGGCGGGGGATACAAATCACACAAATAATTACATATTAACGGCAATTTACTTGGAACAGTTCACCAAGCTTCACCAAACATGCAAACTTCACACATAAGCCACAGACACAATTGGAATCCCCCACCCTGCAGGTGTAATGCTACCGTGCTAAGAACTAAGCCAGCCAGTGTAACAGGAATTCTTTAACATAATTTGAAAATGAGTCGGCATGGCACTACTGTACATAGTCATTTAGTGAGCATGGAGAGAGTATAGATTATTACAGCAGTCACAGCCAAGTAAACAAATGTTAGTACTGTTGTTCTGCCCATGACAAGAGGATGTATTTTTTCATGGGATAGTTTTTATCTCAATCCAGAAAAGAGCCATTCATGCCAGCCACTAATTATATTTGGAAAATAAATCATACAAAATCTTTAGTCAGGCTATTTGATACAGATATTGTTTAGGAAGGACTTTATCAATATTTATATCAAACATATAAATGATAGTACATGTCATGCAAGATCTGCATAGAGCTTCTCTGTGAACCACAGTGTGGAGGATCCTGTGAAAAACTTCCCCAAAAATCTGATCAGATTAAGGAAAGCTGTAAATATTGCGGCCATAGCTTGTGTTCTTATGAATAAAGTTCTCAGTCCAGCCACAGGGTTTGCTCAGGGACATATACTTTACAAATCCTGTGGTTGCATCTGTTCGCTTCTTGAACATCTAAAAAAAATCCCAAAATAAAGATAGATGCATGTGGCTGTAATGATGATTCCTCATCTACAAACAGCTTCTTTGTCTCTGTGGCACATATTTAGTTTTATTACCATGTAAAGGAATGAAAAAGAATGTTTCCCACAGCAGCAATTATGTTAAAATCACTGTTTCAGACAATTTAGTAGGAATACTCATGTTGACTATTAGTCTTCTGAGGATCAGCACTTTAGTGTAGTGGTAGGGTATGTGTGCCGTAACAATCCACATAGGTAATGCTGTCTGGAGCTTCACCTCCAACTTGGATCCCTCTTGGAAATCAGGTCTGTGCAGAGAGGCCAGACAACTTGCAATCCAACAAAAATCCCAAAAGAAAGGTCCTATGAAGAACTCATGTACCCTGTCGGGAAAAGTGTTGCTAGGTCTCATTCCTGGAGTCATGCCTGGGGGTGGTGTTCGCCAAGTAATCCAGCCAGCCTCAGCTGGAAGTGGCAACATGGAGCCATTTTGTAGGCTCGCCACCTGCAAAGCGAAAGCTGGGGATCAGGTGTAGTGCCATCCGAGTGGCAGGCGTGTGTGGTAAGGGCTGTTACTTCTCTGGTGGGGAAGTAGCCTGAGCTAGTGTGTGGGAAATGGAATCAGCTTGATATGGAGGCAGAGTCTCACCTCTTCTGGAGTTCTCCATATTGGGTGGATGTGGAAATGCTTAAAAGTCTCAGGCTGATGGCTTTATAATTGGATTTTATCCAGGTGGAACAAAAGGTTGCTTCTATGTGACTTAGAGTTGAAGTTTGTGTGTATTCACCAAACAGTAGCTCTAGGTACCCTCCCTTCTTAGTGAAAGTGAGTGCGGTAATCGAAAGGGGACCACCTACAGATCCTGTGGCCCTGCAGGATACTCCAGTGAACAGTGGAGATACCTGAAGGGGTGGAATTGAGTAGAATGGCCTCCTGGAAGTAAGCCAAAATGGTCAACCGGGCTTCTGTGTAAGCAATGGATTGTCCATAAGAAAGCCAATGTTCAAAGACAGGGATGGGCATATGTACACATAGTAACAGAGTACCCTAAGGCAAAGGTCCATGAACTGCTTAGTTGTGCCATCTGACTTGAGGCCATGTTTCGGATATTGAAGAGAGGCGCACTTGGTGGTAAATTGGGAGAGGGCCAGATGGGCCAGGATGACCCAGACAAGCAGCTGGTTTGCTGGGAATTTCTGGCTGAAGCTGAAGAGATGAATTGAGCTCATGCCTCCGGAAAAGCGTTTCCCACATGCTGAGTGAGGTCGGGGACTTTGAGTCTGAATGGACTATGTCCAGGACATCAATTGTTGAATTGGATGCAAGGAGTTGTGGCCAGTGAGGCAATCAGTGCTTGTGTCCACTGCTGGGCATCTGTGATGAGGGGACTGTCAGGATGAAGAAGGAGGGGGCTTCCTGAGGGAGCTAGGCACAAGCTGACTGCTCGAAGTCAGCCGCAGAGGCAGAAGGGATGGGAGAGGTCATTTGGGTGAGCACAACCCGTTTGAGGCTTTAGAAAGGAGAGGTGGGGCCTTGCTCAGGCTGTGTTCAGCCAAAATGGGTAAGCGTGAAGCACCTCTTTAGTGTCACTCTGAGGGATGGGGTACTGTGCCTGAGATCGCAGAGCGGCTGATTCAAGTCACATGGCTGGTAGTGATTTTTTTCCCACTGGGCCCTTGAGCAAGGCCCCTAACCCCAATTAATCCAGGGACTCACTGACCCTGCCTTAATGGGAGCACTGTGCCTGCGCTCAGAAGGTCGCTGGTTCCAATCCCGTGCTCAAAAGAGTGCTTTCATTGTATGCTTTGTAAGCATTCTATGCTTAGCTCTAATTACTCCCGGGACTGGTTGACCCTGTTTTCTTAATTGTGCATGATTTTGGATAAAAGCATGTGCTAACTAAATGTAAATAAAACATACCATCATTCTCGAAAGAACACTTTGTGGGAATCATTAACTCAGTGGATCTGTCCTCTCACTTGCTTGCAGTAGTTCTGATAGATCATTGCAGCTGGAGTTCCTATAGTGGTTTGAGTCCTTCATAGTGGAAAGGCTACATGAATACATGGAATCTGCACAGAGATGCTGAAAGCACTGCATGTTCACATGTCTTTAGTGCAGCACGGTAGGTGTGTGAAGTGCCTCTGGACTAGCAAGCAGAGGTGATATTCCTTATAGATCCTGTATGAATGGAGCAAGACTTGAGTCTACATAACCATTTAGAGTAGGTCTTACCCTCCGGCAAGGATGCATGTCGTCTCCACTCCTGTTTGCGATTTTCATGGACGTGATATCAAAGCTGATGGTGGGCTAGGAGTGACAGCTATGCTTTTTGCATATATTGTCAAGCTTCTGGCCTCATCCGACCAGGACCTTCAGCACAGAGTGATTCTATGCCAAAGGTGAGATGGCAGAGATGAGCATCAGTCCAAGGCTACATTACATCTGGATCCTCACCTATGGACGTGAGCTGTGGGTAATGACTTAAAGACCAAGGTGGTGAGCACTGGACACCGGATTGAGGTTTCTCTGCATAGTTGATTGGCTCAATCTCTGCGATGGGTTAGGAGTTCAGATATCCAGAGGGACTTCGCAATAGAGCTTCTGCTCCTTCAGATCAAGAGAAGTCAGCTGGGGTGGTTCAAGCATCTTATAAGGATCAGCTCTATGGCACCTTTTACAGGACGTAAGCTGCCAACTGGCTTGGGAAGATCTGGGGATCCCACAGAATAAGCTAGAATTTGTGGCTATGAAAAACGTTAACAAGCCACCGATGTGTGTGCCGTTTGCATGTCTTCCGTGTTTACACCACTTTCCATCAGGTATACAGATTGCCTCCTGCAGTCCAAAAGCATGCAGGCAGGCGAATCGGCTTCTTTCAATTGCCAATAGTGCGCGTATGCATGTGTGCCAGCCATGGACTGACAATCTAAACAAGGCGTTCTCCTGCATCGTGTGCTATGCTAGCCGGGATAGGCTCTGGGCTCAATGTGTCCCTATACAGCGTAAGTGGTATGGAACATAGATGGCCGGAGCACAAAGTTAGATTTGTTTAAAATGCATGTTCACTCAAATGGATTGTAACATTTTAGAACTACTTCTCCGGCGGCAAATTCACAATTTGCAGATGTCTGAGAAAATATATCACTATAAATAGGCTTTCCTGTTAAATTCTGAGAATTTACAAAATATGCTGCGTCCACTCAAGTAATAAATAATTTAAAAAAAGTGACGCCAGGCACCACAAATTGACTTTACCATTTAATTGAAAAACATTTTCACTGTGCGCACAAAATTTATAAACAGATTATGGCACATATTTAGAGATTTGCTTACTTAATGGCACAAATGGACGTTAAATAGGTGAGGGGCAGCACGCGTGAACGGCTAAAGCCAACCGGAATCGCTCCGGTCGGTAGAAAAGCCCCCGGTCTCTTTAGCCGAAAACGCGATCGAGCATGTGAGGGAACGCGTCATGGAGGAGAGGCCGCGCGGTGGGACCTGCTCCCGTGGCAGATTCCAGACGGAACCTCTGGTCGTCCTCCACGCTGTAGCCATCAGCCCTTGGGCCACGAGGGACCCGAGGGTCTCCTGTCATCCCGGTCCTGGGCTCACATGCCCATCCTGATGCTCTGAATGATCTGAAAGATGGCTATAGTGGCAGGAGGAAGCCAACATCATCAGCCTCATAATAAGCGGCATGCATCAGAACACAGCGCCACCAGGATGATAATTCAATTCCCTCAATAAGACGTTAATTTACAGTGGTAATTCTGAAAAGGCTTACACTGATAATTGGATTAGTAACACATTTCACAGGGAAATTACAAAGTCGATATAAAATAAAAACCTGTGGCCTCTTTTCACTGTTATACTTGTATTTAATGGTAATAATTAAAATTAAAGACCAAAATAAATAACAGACAACCATCATGCGTGAACTGACTCCTTTGTGGTTTAGATCAAGAAAATGAACATTGCCTGTTAGTTACCTGATCCACAAACAACAAAGACAAACAGAGCCAGAAGCCATGGTCCTACGGGGTACTTCTCCTCCTGGGGTCTCTGCAAGACAAAAGCACAACAATTAATGAAGCTGATTATTAGCTATAATTACCTGCAATTATTATTTTTAAAGTGCCACTGACTTACTATCTACCAGCTTAATCCCGTATTAGAAGCAGTTGTTAGACTTCTAATCATTATTTACTTAAACTATCCTATATAAGCATTTCATTTGGATAAAAAATATGCATATTGTGTATCACTTTGATATTTCCTTTGATTTTCAATACACTCCTGTAAGCATTTTCAGGCTTTGAGGATGTGCCAGATTTAATATAAGTACTAGCACATTGTCTTCCACAAGAGCCCTAATGTATTTAATGTGTATGATATGATAATTACTTATCAGTACGTCTGAATCTCCGCGCTACCAGAATGATCTGCTATTAAGTCAAACCGTATCACGTGTCATAGCCCGAACTAATAAGAGATCTGCTGGAGATTTCACCTGTGTCTAAGCAAACGTCTGATAAGCCCCACATGTGCTAGCGCTCGCCTCTAAAACACATTACGTCACTTACAGCTTCACCGGGGCTATGATAGGGCACCAGTATAGGGTCCCTTGTATATCTATATATAACATTTTGACGTGGCACATTTCTTTAGATTCCTGCTTTGCCTCCATCAGAAATACAGTCACGTGTCCTTCAGTTCTTGATAAATTTGCTATTGATCGTACACCCACTAGTGCACTCCCATCTACCTTAAAAATTATAAAATATTACCAAGGATCCAATTGTTATACAAATGAAAATGTAATAATAATACAAAAATAATAATAAATATGAGGGTAGTAATGTGTATTTCTGCGTTGCCTTAGACATTTTTGAGGCATGGTTACCACTGGCTCTGAATCGATCTGCATAGTGACATACCTCAAATCATATTTCTTGACAGTAACTCATATGATTAAACATCGCACAATACATGTATGCACATAATTACAAATGCAAAACACATCGTTTAGATGTTTCCACGTCAGTTATAGGGACTTAAACGCAGGTAATGAAAGATTCGATTACACATCATTTTAATATTGCTACATATTATGACAAACAAAGTAAACGAACAGAAGTCATGTTTCATTTATGATTTTCACTGTTTAATGGTGATCTTAGGCTATATATCCGCTCGGAAGAACTGTGCACGTTGGAAGCCCAGGCAGCATAGATATTCCGCTTATAGCTTATCGAATACTTTTTTAGAGCCACCAGCTCCCCATAGAAGTGATATATTAAACGATCAGTATCCATGATTGTTCAGGTAGAATGAAGACTAGCGTGGAGATTCGGGATGAGGGGAAGATCTTCAGGCGAAGCAGACGAAAGACGCAACGAACGGCTGCGATTCTTTATGGGGAATAGCTGAGACGAAATGCAAACTGCAAATGTCATATTCGTGGGAAAACAGGCTGACCGCTGCCTTGTAATATAACATCTCACGGTCGTATTCCGTCCATATTATATGCGATCTAGACTTGGAGCCGTTTCTTACCAGCGTCTTCGCGACGTTGCCTCTCTGCGTGATGTTTTTGCTGTGTTTCTCGTTGGCCATCCGGATCCTTTGCTTTGCTACCATCTTCCAGGGAAATAGAGATATCAATATGTAGCCAGTTGTTTTATTATGAGGATGGCGAAGGTGCTGGAACCGCTACCCCTGAGCACCTGCTAGTCGATAGCGTAACATGTAATGGACGGAAGTCCGCTTCCATAGCCTAGTGTCTGCGAGAGGCGCATTGGACACCCTTATATTTATTAAGAATGGTTTTTATTTTATTGTTACATTTGGTGTGGTACAATGTAGTCTATGTTTGTGTGCTATACGTGTTTGAAAACAGGGCATCAAGGATGAACACAGGTCATCAATTACATGATATATATTCAGGTTTCGTCCTCCATCATGGGGTCTTTTCTGCATGTGGGTTCTCCGTTTGAATCCATCGCTGCATGGATAAATGGCTAAAGAGCTGTATATTTGTTTTATCAGACCAATGCACCAGGACCCTCGAATGCAGCACCTGGTCCATCCATCAGTCTTTCTTAATCTAGAGACCCATCCTGCCCACTGTGTGTAGAGGGGAAAGATACACTTGTGGCATCATCCAGGAGAGTTTTGCACTTACTGTACGCCCACTTCCTGATTTCTGAGGGCATGTCGTCGTTATTTGTGAGTGTTTTGTCTTTTTCTATGCTGACGAATAATATATAGATTCACTATGTGACCACACCTGTACACCCCAGTCCAATTTTAGTTTGATCAAATTTATAAGAATCTGTCACTCTCGATAATTTTGAGGGAAATATCTCGAATTTGAACCCCCCTCCCCCCACTATTCTGATCTAATTTAAATCAAATATAGTTCTTCTTTGTTTTCAAGTTATAATACTGGTCATTTGCTACTTCAATTTATAAAACATTATAAATTCACTCATATAATTCATAAAATATTTTTGGCCATATTTATTAGAGGTGTCATAATCATTTTAATTAATTGTATATATTTAGCTGCATATAGTATATTGTTGCCATTATTTCAGTTATTTGCAGGGGGATTTAATTAAACAATTTAGGTAATAAAGCAAGAGGAAAAAAGGAACATAATTCAGTAGCAAAGTACATATTCTCCAGACCTCCTGGAGCCAAACTCCAGATGTACTGGACTACACGGTCGGTTGTCTACTTATAAGTATGACATTGAGTCTTGAGGCAGGGTGTGGTTCTGTGGGTTAGCAGTCTGTGCCTGTGTCCGGAAAGTCACTGGCTTGAATCTTTCGGTCAGGAGGGTGATCCTATTACTGATGGTTCCTTTAGTAAGGGCCTCAACAAGACTGCTGGGAAAGTGTAAGGCTTGGGACTGTGAGGGGGGCCCTCCCGTGTGTGTGTGTGTGTGTGTGTGTGTGTGTGTGTCTCATAGAAGATCGAGAAGCAACACGAGGAAAGTAATGCATATCTGTGTACCACTGCTTGTACAATAGCAAATGAAGAATTATTATCTATGTGTTAACAGAAGATTTGTCTAGCCACTTATTGTGGGGCATTTTAAGCCTTCAGAAGGGAATGAAGGCGTAATATACTAATAGTAGGGAATAGGTAAGTTTCCATCCATCCATCCATCCATTTTCTGTGACTGCTTGTCCTGTTCGGGGTTGCGGGGGTCTGGAGCCAATCCCAGAAGCTATGGGCACAAGGCAGGGAATAACCCAGGATGGGGTGCCAGCCCTTTGCAGCAGGTTATTTTCCATTCTGTAACTCAGGGGCCCATGGAATCCTAACTTTCCTCCCTTTTACACTTAGGCAGTACAGGGTGCACCTATTCTAAGGAGCACAGGGCGACATGTAATGGTTCCTAGTTAATCCAGGGGCGAGTGTGTTTGGATTTACTGTAGGAGAACCGACTGGCCACAACCCTGCAGATGCGAGCCTCTGGCTGTGTCCATAAATATCTGTAACAGTAGGTGAGAACAAAAGAGCATTTTCTAATCATATATTGATCTAAAAAATATTAATGTTACATATGTTTTTTGCATTGAATTGGTTTTCAGTTTCTTATGTTAGCTCATACTTGTAGATTATTACAGTCACAGAATTCATTTCTCGACAAATAAAGAATATTTTTTTAATTTCTAACATTTATAATTTTGTTCAGTTTCAGTCATTTAATCTAAAATTGCTTAAATTCAAAAAGGGACCAACAATAATTAGTTTTTGAGGGATTAAGTCTGCATGAAATTACTCATGTCTTTAAACAAGATTAGTGCACGAAATACTGGTATTGAAAAACAGTGCTTCAATAAGCTGTTAGTAGCTTCCCATAGTCGGTTGCTTAGCAACAACGTGCCGGGGACCATGATCAAGCTCTGCGCACGAGAGAGGCTGCTACATGCAGTGGATTATGGGTATTCTCATGTTCTGCGTGCAAGCCCAGATTATGCTGATTTCATTTTAATAAAAATGTATAAATAGTCACTTGATTATGATGTATGATTATAGTGGCAATAAGTGACTTATGTAAGCTTGTGCTCCTTCAGACATTGTAAACATGCAGTGAAAATGTGTAGATGGATTGTGAAACTACAGTATCCTAGAAGTTAATTAACTAATAATAATGATAATTAATTAATTAATATTAAAACAAGTAATAGATGTAAAGCTATAAGCCAAAGATTATTGCACCCAGTCCTCGGACTGGCCCTCCCATAGCTCAATTGAGCATGAAAATATCTAGCTGTCTAAATTTATTACAGGATGTTGTTTTCCAGTTTAAGCATATGCTAGGAAATGTAATATAAATGTGCTGGATTTTACAAGGAAAATGCAAAAGCAGCCTCATAGAAAGTCCTGACCATACAGCCATTATGCTTGTGGTAGTAGCCAACCCCACAGTGTTACTCTAGCTAATGCATCATGTAAATTGCACTGCCACTTCAGATAAATATAGCACCCTTTGTTTCTGCAAGATAAACAAAATGTAAACTAAACTCTACATGCTCATGGAAAACCTCGCAATTAATTACCCTTATCGTAGTAATATCATTAATGGTTTTGCTTCACTGGTGTTGCAGCTTCTCTGAAACATGTGCAAATTGTCTGGCCAAAGATACCATAAAATAGTGCTGATAAACTCCATATTTCCTAAAAAAAAAAAAAAGATGCACTGACCTTGTGGGGTGACCTTTAGCTAGGAGGGTAATAGGTGCTGTGTTTAGTGTGATAACCCCCACTGTCAATATCCTCTTGCCTCTGGTCTTATAAATGCCAAAAATATGTTAAAGATTTCAAAATATTGCTTCCTTCTTTCCTTCCTTCCAAAAAAAAACATTACTTGTTTTTCTTTAACATAAAATCATTCACTGGTATTCTCTTTCATTGCCCTGCTGGTGAAACTAATGTACCATTAAGTTAACAAGTTAACATGCAAAGACGGAGTATGTTTCAAATCTTAGCCAGTAAGAAAAGACCACAGGAGAGGAAAAAAAAAAACTCACTCTTTTTAACATTGCTACATCAATGTATGGGTGCAACTCACTACACGGTCTGTTTTTCTCTAAGGTACTTATTAAATGTACTTTCATTTGACTTAGTGTTTGGATTTGTGAGTACTGTAGAATATATTCATCTAGTCCATAGTGCTTTAGGAATGCAGCAGAATACAGAAGGTGAGCCACATTTCTGTACTCTTTTGGGTTTTACCCTTTTGAGAGAATATGCAAAATATGTAAAAAATGGAAAAATTTAAAACCTAAGACGCTTTAGCACTTGGTGTGAAGGAGGATGTTCCATCATTGCTAAGATGTATTGTCTTTAAAGGCAGAATGTCCTGGTGCCGAGTTCCTTGTTGTGAAACTAAGAATTCACTCGCCACGTGACCTGTGACACTAATGTCCAGGGTGAAATCTGTCCGCAGTTTGTTTGGACTCTCTGGCCTGCCATCGCCATGTACTTCCGGGCTTTTCATTGGCCGGACGTGATTTATTACCCTCAAGTGTGTGAGGACAACAGCTCTGTCCTTAACAGAAACCCCAGCCAGATTGAACTGCTCCTCCCTTCACCTGCTGTCCCCCCCTGCACAAATGTCTCATGGCAAATGCGCCACTTAACCACGCAGAACACACACAAATGCTCCCTGTCACATGCACATATCGCAAATCAGAGCTTACCAAGGACGCAAACACATACTCAACCATGAAATTACCCCTTCAGGAGTAATTGTCAATGTATGAGATTCCCAAGCAAGTAATTGAATTGCGGAGCATCAGTTTATTGACTGTGAAATCTTTTCAATTAGATTTCTGCAAGGTTACCCCTTGTCAGCCAGGCTATATCTCAGCCACCACCCCCCCTGCCCCCGCCATCTCTCACTTGAGAGTGGGTTTCTCAAGTGAATAATGGTGTAAACATGGTCTCTGTATGGTACACCTTTACTAACTGGAGTGTTGATATATCCAACTAAATATGACACTCGCAGTTTATAAGATTATATAGAGGGTTGGGCAAAATAACAAGAAGACAGCTGCGGGACAAATTCCTAATTGTTTTTATCAGCATGATGTTTTCAAATGTCTGAAGTCAGAAGATGAGCCTGAAGTCGATAGATGAGCCTGAAGTCGGCAGATGAGCTTGAAGTTGGCAGATGAGCCTGAAGTCAGCAGATGAGCCTGAAGTTGGCAGATGAGCTGGAAGTCGGCAGATGAGCCCGAAGTCAGTAGATGAGCCTGATGTTGGCAGATGAGCCTAAAGTCAGCAGATGAGCCCGAAGTTGGTAGATGAGACTGAAGTCGGTACATGAGCCTGAAGTCGGCAGATGAGCCTGAAGTCAGTAGATGAGCCTGATGTTGGCAGATGAGCCTGAAGTCAGCAGATGAGCCCGAAGTCGGTAGATGAGACTGAAGTCGGTACATGAGCCTGAAGTCAGTAGATGAGCCTGAAGTCGGTAGATGAGCCTGAAGTCAGCAGATGAGCCTGAAGTCGGCAGATGAGCCTGAAGTCGATAGATGAGCCTGAAGTCGGCAGATGAGCCTGAAGTTTGCAGATGAGCCTGAAGTCAGTAGATGAGCCTGAAGTCAGTAGATGAGCTTGAAGTTGGCAGATGAGCCTGAAGTCGGCAGATGAGCCTGAAGTCAGTAGATGAACCTGAAGTTGGTACATGAGCCTGAAGTCGACACATGAGCATGAAGTTGGCAGATGAGCTGCTTGCAGTTTCCTCTTTTCTAAAAGCACTAATACCAGCCCCTTGGGGTCATATAATCTGCCTGTAGTCTCTTATAAACTGGTAGGTCTGATGGATGGTGCTGTGAGGCACACTCAGACATTATAGGGATGGACTGGTGATTCAACCTGAATATTGACATCTGAGTGCTTTTTTGTTCCCCTTTTCATGTTTATCTTTCACTGTTGCATCAGATCCTTACAAATGATACTGATGGCGCAAAGTTTGGTATCTTAAGATCAAATGGTCTCATGATACGGTCGTATGCAGGCTAAGGAGGTATTCTGATGGCCGGCAATGACAGTACAGTGCAATGACTCATGCACTGTGCTGATCCCTGTAAACACTGCACCAAACACTATTTCCCCTGCCTGTAGGGGGGGTTTCACATTCTCTTTGTCTAATAAAGCAAGTCGGAACTGAGAAATGGGATCAGCAGCAGGGTCACTCATATCCTCCTGCATGTATCTGTTGTGCGAAAACCAGACTTTGTCTTGCATGGGGTCTTCATGGTCAATGCAGGACTGTAGTGTGTCTGTGTTTCTCTCACAAGAATACCCCCCCCCCCCAAAAAAAAAGACATGGAGAAAACTGTAGTATCTCCTCTTTTAACTCCAGTCATTACTGGGACAGTAATCTAAAGTCCAATTTGGACTAGACTAGTTTCACCCAGAGAGGTTCAGTAGGTAGTTTGTTAAGGGATATAACTGGCCGATTCAAATGGGATAAGGAACGTGTGTAATTTCCCCAAATTACCAGAGATGGTGGTGATGAAACGATTCCCATCTGGACATCAAGGTCAGAATTAGAGCAAAGCACAATGTTGGTTAGGAGAGCAGGCGACCTTTTCTTTAGTCAGTGAAATAATAATAATAATAATAATAATAATAATAATAATAATATATATATTTAGATATAAATATATGATTTATTTATAAATATATAAAGCCAGGTTAAAAAAATAAATATATAGCTAAGGATCTATTAATTTGTTAACTTCAAACGGGGGCATTAGCAGATGCAAAGCCAGCACAAGCCTGTAGATCCAATCGAAATTGCAGGCAACATGTCCTGAAGGTGGCCAAATTCACTGACCTAAAGACCACAGCCTATAGCAGAGCTATTCAAATCACGGTCCTCAAGGGCCGAGCCCTGCTGATTTTCCAGCTTTCCTTTACCTCTCAG
>JAODKN010000001.1:42239773-42249866 GCA_026774425.1 Petrocephalus zakoni | reverse complement strand
ATTATTAAACAAACTACCTGGAAGAACTAAAACAAGGCCTGGATTTGGAATCGAGGTCCAGATTTGAAGAGCCCTGGCCTATAGAATGTATGTATTTTGCCATAGTTTGGGGGTGTCCATTAATCACACGTTTCTGGTCAAAGGTGCACAAACCATTGGAAGGCATACATATTTAATATGGAATTACCTTTCCAGTTTAATATTTTTATTTTAGCAAAAGTTGATTTTCATTCTTCACTGGTGTTCTGATATCTGTTGGTAAGAAAACCCCCACTAGGTGTTGGCTGCTTCCGGATTTCCCCTCAACAAAGGAATGGACAGATAAGGTTAATGAATTACACATAACTGAAAAATAATGAATAATTAATTAATAATTAATGAACATTTACTAATATATGGTCAAAGTAGGTTTCCTATATAAGACAGTCACAGCTACACTTTATGTAGTTAAGACCTGGCTTCAGTCATGCTGTACTGCCAAGTGAGACTATACAGTTATACACATCCTTACTGAAATGCCCGTGCCTTGAGTGGTGACACGCAGCCCCACTCGCAGCTCCAGGTTCCTCTCCTCCAGGCCGGCACCAGGCTTTCTCTCCCCTGTTTGCGCAGGATCTCGTCAGGATTTCACTTACATTCCAAGGACACGTCAACTTTCCAGTAAAGGGGAGTCTCCAAATTGCTTTTGTTTGCATATTCCTGCGTTTACATGTGCACGCATACCTGGGAGAACGCCCTGCGATTATTGATAGGAGTCTATAAAGGAACTTCCCTAGAAATGTTTTCTAACAGGGCTGACTTGATAAGTTGCAGTGATGAACATTTTTAGCACTAACCTCTAGTCCAACCTAACATCATGCACAATGTTTACACCATTTCTAAATCTGGAGAACAATCCAGGCGTAAAATTTTTAGTACTCTGCTCAAGGGTACACAACTTTCTCCTTGAAGTTCCAGTTCCTTAACCGCCAGGATGCCTGCTGTGATGTATACATTTTTAAAAAAACCTGGCAAAGGCAATATATCATTTCATCTACCTTGGAAGTGAACCAGCAAGGCTCCAGTGGATATCTAGGTCACGCAGAAACATGGGCTAAGTACCCTCTCTCGGTCCCCTATGCACCTACTAAGTCCTTATTTGCACCTCCCCAATCCTTGGTGGTTTCTCGTGGTGCGTCTTGTTTAGGGTCGAGAGGCTGGCATCTCTGGAAAATAGGAGAATATCTTTTCCTATCCTCTTTTCGACCTCGGTGGGACAGTCAAATCACAGCAAGCTTGTTTGAGGAGTCTGGTCAAAATATACAAAGGTCAGGATGTACAAAGCAGTTGTACAAAGAGGATGTCCTTCCATAAATGTGGGAATGGTGTTATTTTTTCTAATCCAGTCATAGCTGTGTGTCAGGAAATTGAGGTGAACCCCACAAAATGCATACACCCACTGTAGGTACTATGCTAACGAAAGAGACGACAAAATCATGTTGTGCTACACTCACACACACACTCACACACACACACACACGCGCGCGCATGCACACACATACAATCCCTTCACACTACTCCAGCTTCACAGTGGGAGTGCTTTGCTCAGCGCTGTTTTCACTTGCAGTTTGAGTCCATGTAGCCAGCAAGTTATGAAATGTAAGTGCTGCTGTACTGCCTGCGATTGCCGGGGTAACGGTGCTGAGTCTATGATGTCATCCGATGTCATTTGGCGTTAACCGCTGTTGCCTGCTCACTGTAGAAACGTTAGAGGTGCTGAGCTAGATTTAGAAATTAGTGCTGATGTGTTCATCTACTGCCTATCCACAGCATGGGCATGTTAATAGCTCACTAATCACAATCGAACCCGTTATCTGCCTCACTTGCACGTGGACAGATGTGTCTGCTAAACAAACACTTTTAAATCAAAATTACATGACAGCAACGTCACAATGAAAACAATGACTAAACAGAACTATAAAACAACTGAGCCCATATTTCATTTTTTCTATTTTAGAAGCATGTTACTGCAAAGTGGGCTGTCTGGCAGACTTGATAAATGAGACAGGGTTTGTTTGCACTGCTGATACAGAGAAAGGCCCACAAGGAGAGGGCAGGACACATTGTTTGCAAACCACATCTGCTACTGTAAATTCAGATATTTGTCTGGGTTTTTGCTCCAACAGGGGAATAATGTCATAATGCATTAGAAATGATATAAACAGACCTGCACCTGCCACTGGCTGAGATTTGGGGTAGAGCTTGTGCCTTTAATTTGGACACTTTCTTGGTCTTTGCTCCAGAATTATTCAATGCTAGAACAAAAACATTGCTAATTTAAATTCCAAAGCAGTCAATCAATCTCCACAGATTTAACAGAAAGCGACCAGTGAGAAATGAACAAGATGGCAATGCACTTTTTAAAACGTACAAGCTGATGTCAATAAATGACAAAACTAACCATTGGTGATGTGTTTTGAATCTGTATGATAAAAATATGTGTTGTAATCTCTGTGGCAGGAAACATTTTGCTCAGTACATTCCGTGTTAAAATTCCATTGCGCTGAATATGTAGGGGGTCTTATATCAGTGTTTTGTTAAAGAAACTTCATTGATCAATTTATCTGTCTATTGTGGTTCTAAAGACTGTTTATCTCTCCTGCTCAATTGTTTGGTTAGGTAACCCTGGAAACCTTGATGGAAATAGGTTGGAGGAAGTGCATGACAACCATGAAAGCCAGCTCTTCGTGACAAAGGGGAGGATGTTTAGACGCTTGTGGTTAGAACGTAACTAGCTTGATTTTGACTTTGGAGGAGTTATAGACAATGAGACTTGGCAAGGGTGCCCCCAGCATGGGAGTTTTCCTAAAACATTCTTCTCCAATACATGGCTTTGATGTTGTACCTTTATGTAAGGTATCTGAATTGCATTTATCTATATAAAGAAATGTAGGCATAAAGTCATTGGTGACCTTTTACAAATATAAAAATTATGCTAAAGATGCAGATAACCTTAAATACATACCAGTCATGATACCCAAGTGAGGATTCCACACGGGTGCACTATGAGAGCACTACTGTTCTGTCATATTCCACTAATGCTGTGACTAATGGCTTCGCGGAGAATATTCTGTCCTAGATATTGCACTAACACGCTCAGGGAAGTGTGTCGTTCTCACTCGTACGTGGATGTGGCGAGAGAAACCGTGCGCAATGCAGAGACACACCACTGTGCCGTGCATCTGACGGCATTCACAGACATTAAGTAATGCTTTTTTGCCACATATCCCATCATCCATTGAGACACCCACATATTTATGGGCAAAGTTATGAGCAGAGCTTTTGAGCACAGGCTCATCTATTTATCTTGTGCATCTGGAGCATTTCGGGGGTTTAAGGGCCTTGTGACAATGATGGGATTCAAACTGGCAACCTTCCGATCGCAGGCAGGGTGAGCCATTCTTGGGCCCCTGACTTGGATAACACGGTCCCATGTCTGTGTATGTACCCCTGCATATATGTGTGTCTAGCTCTCATTTATGAGCGCTTGTGTGTCTGCGTGTGCGAGGCAGCGCCGTCCCGGGCTTTCGGCTCGTGAGCTAACTGCAGAGCCAGGAGCAGATGGGGCGAGGGTTGACCTAAATAATCAGACTGCATCCCTGCTGTGGTGTCTCTGCATAAAGTATGGAGACAGGGAGGGATGTCAGCTTCTCCACCCACAGTGCGTGAGGAAACACTTCTGCACACCTACTACTCATTACCTGCTCCTCGTGAAACCAGCTTCTCCTCGATCGAGCCATTCGGTTTTTATTTTATTTGGTCGAATTGCAAAGTGTGTTTCACAATGTATGCCTCCCCTCTAGTCACGGATGCAGAATATTTATCTAAGCAGTGAAAGCGTGCAACTTCAGGGTACAACCTTAATGACCCAGGTGGGACGTAAACTTGCAACCTTCTGTCTCAAAAACAGCTGTTTGTCAGCAACTGCTAATGCCGCCCAGAACATTTGCCTATGTAGGTCTCTCTATATAAAGTGAATTTGCAATTACAAGCACTACCCACACTTTCAGAGACATATGATGTCTGAAAAATGACAGCTGTGTTCTTGATGACACGTAACGGAGGGGCACAGCCGAATTCTGGCTTGGTATGAGACTGAATCTGGAAAATCTGGGAATATTTTCCAATATTTCCAAGGATCTCTTGTTTCCACCTGAATGAGCTTCTCATAGCCAAACAACAGTACTGAGTGACAGGGCGTGCTACGAAGGAGAATGCCTGACATCAATACAGGAGACAAAAAGACGAGCACTCTCAATGCATTTCTGTGATTTGTGGTACACCAGTTAAATACCAGTCTTCACAATCCGTCCTTTTCAGGGTCTCTCCTCTCTAAAATCTGGAAAAAATATGGCTTTCCATTGGGATTTGTATGATGAGCACAGGTATGTAAGAAAAGTTTGGATACAGAAACTAGAGCACCTGGTAGTGGAGAGACAAGGTACATCACTAAATGGGTGATGAAAAGACCGGGGTACAGTCACTAGAAATGTGGGCCTTTGCCCATTAATCCTGAGGCACAGTGTCATAGGCGATGCTCAGGTAGCTAGGGGCCGCCCACCTGCTGCATTCCGGATCGTCACGGCAACCTGCCAATTGTTGGCAGAAGGGAGGGCAGGAGGCTTGTGTGCCCCCGGGGCCAAATCTGCCACAGATAGGAGCAGGACAATGGCGGAGCCTGCAATACCACAGGGAGGTGAGGTGGGGTCCACACGTTCCCACGTGGGACGGCTGCCAGTAGCCTGTTTGTACCTGGAACCATGGTTACATAAACATGCCTTATTATCATTGGAGTGGTTATGTACACTGGTGTGCTGAATCACTGCTGAGTCACTAAACCCTTTCTGCTTGTGGCAGCATTGTGAGTGTGCGCATCTGTGAGCGGCAATGTGTGTTCGTGTCCTGCGATTGTGCCCTGGACTTGCCATTGGACCACAGCGTTCATGTCGTATTAGAGCTGCGCGATAGCATGTAGCTATGTTGGGTTTGTTTTGCGTTTAGTGTGGGTCTCTGTTCTTGGGTGTAGGAAGCAGGGTGGGGGGGGGGGTGTACTCCCCAACATTAAACTATGCTTCATTCATCTCCCTCATAAACAGACCTTCATATTTAAATTAAGTTATGTGCCTCCCCCAGTGTCAAACTCTCTCCTACACCCTTATCTGTTTTGCAAGAATGTGTCTGTCCTTTAGTATAGTGTCTGTGCTTTAGTATAGTGTCTGTGCTGTAGTATAGTGTCTGTGCTTTAGTATAGTGTCTGTGCTTTAGTATAGTGTCTGGGTTCACAAATTACGTTCAGGTTTTGAGCTTGTGTGTTTGTTGACAGCCAATGTGTTTATATCGCGAGCCTGTGTGTCCCCTGAAGGGCAGTGTGTGCCTGTGGTGTGCGCCAGTGTGTCTGTGTGTGTCCCAGCTTGTTGACAGTGCTGCTGTCTTCTGAAAGGTGCCATGTAGTCTCCCCTTTGCGCTGGGTTGTGTAAATGTTATCCTGGAGACCCAAGTGACGCGTGGAAACAAAAGGGCCCATATGGGCTGAGCTCAGGAAGCCACCTAGCTGTCCTACACGCTTATATCCTCCAAGAAGCTTGGACCTGGAGGCCCCCCCCCACACACACACATAAACCTGGCCTCATCTTCACAAAACAAGCCAGCTTTCAATATCTGTCCCTAGTTCTTTGCATCACAGATATGTTATTTTTAATTTTCAAGTGTGATACGTGTTATATATAAAGCACATGTATGTTTAGGTCCCCTGACCAGATGAGTACATAAATACATCTAGAAAAAAGTCACTTTTAAATAGAATGCATGCATTCCAGTTAAATATCACGGTCTTCCCTTAAGCTAATTTTAAATGGACAACTTTATTTGTTTTCAGGAAAACTTAATGATTTTGCAGAGCACTCCACTCTGTTACTGATTGACGTCTCTCATGAATAGTTAAGTTCCTGCCTTGGGCGTTTATTTGGTTTGCGAATAATACAATTACTTTTGCAATTACATACTTTAAGATTCTCAAATGAGTTTCTCTGACTTTTAATAATCGTCTTATTTATTTCCAAGTATTTATAAGGTTACTATAACGAGAAAATACACAGGTTTTTTGGTGCAAAAAAGAACGCGTATCCTGACTAATTAATATTTCACCTTGAGGGAAGTACCGCATATTGAAAAAGCCTTGTATCTGTTTAGAATAAATCCACACTTTCAGATATGTAGCAGCTATTTATCTGCAGTGTATAGATGGCCACCAGATCGACACTGCTTACCACTGTCCCTAAGCACTTCCACAGCACCCTTCGTCACCAGCATCAGAAACCATGCTTTAAAATAACAAAGGGTAGGCTTATTGACTCGCCATCTAAAACAGCCATGAAGCCACCAGTCAGATAGTAAAATCACACTGTTCGTTGTTGTACGCCGTGGTGTCTCAACAATGACAATTAATCACCTTTCTCTGTCTAATTTGATGGGCTTCATTGAGGCTAGATCCCTATTGGTCTCTCATCCTTTGCTTCCGGTTTTTTCTGGACTTCCCATTTAGGCTTCCCAAGCTTCAGCCTGTCAGGCTGTAAACCTGCCACCCACACAGAAAATCCTTATAGACGAAAGCACAGTTAAATGGCCGTACAACAAACGCTAGCCACTCAAAGTGACTGCCACCAGGCTGAGATCCTCCGTATTGATGCCCAAGAACTGGACAGGCGAACGAATGCCCTCCAGATGGGCAGAGGGCCTGCGTCGGCTGCCTGTGCCCAACAAGTGCCTGGAGCTCCTCTTTAGGAACGTCACACCCTTGATGAGCAGTGCAGGCGATTGGGAAGAAGCTGTAGGAGCAGGTGTTGCCACGGCGTCTCTGAAAAGATCTGCTGGACAGAATCCAGCGAGGGCCGGGGCAGATTAATTGCTCTGCCTTTATGCGTCTCTGGCTTCCCAAGGGAAGCTCTGCCTTGTGGACTAGATCATTGTTAGCCTGAAAGACAATCCCTTCCAGCCGGAAAGAGGCAGGCCTCGGAGGGAATGAAATGTACCGCATTAACCTTCCTGGGAACAGCACACTAAAGTCATGCACGAAAACCTGCCCGGCATCACCATGAAGTCAATGTCAAGCCTAATGATGCTTGGGATGGAAAAACATCTCTTCTTTGCAATGGCAGCACAGTGGTGGTAATATCCAGTGTATCTCACTAGCTCTGGCACTAGTGACCATCCGTGTCCTGAAGGCTCTCGCAGTAATATCATCCTGCCACAACATGGCCTCGGAGGGTCCATCTGCACCCCTTCTGTCTCCCCCCCCTGAAGTGACAGTTATGAGGCGATGCTGGGTATGCTCATTTCTCCGGGGGGTGTCAGAGAAAAACTGAGCAGAACAACAGCTTGATGGCACCAGAGTGTGAGATGTTCATGTTACGCTCGGATCACCAGCTGGAGGAAACCACTGCAGTGTTGCGATCTTGGTGCTGATGCTTGATTGCTTAGGAAAGTGTTTTTCCCTGACAAATGGCTCCTCACATAAAGCTCAGGGCCACTTTGGTCCTGCTGTTAGCTCTTCATTTGGGTCTCTGTATGAGGTTTAGAAAGGCTGATGTCAGGCTGATGATTTTCTACAAGGAATGTTTCTCTGCCCAGCTGACAAAGGCAATGACATGCCTGCCGCACCCAATAAGAGTAGTATTTCAGCTGCAAGTTGTGAACAGTTCTGAACATTTGTATGCTGCCTGAGTTGGCTGCAGCTATTACCAGAGGTGGATAGTTCAGGCCCAGAAAGTAAAAAAGATTTTGTTTCCACCAACCAGGTGAGTACTCTGTGACTGTGACTCTTTATACTAAGCAACATCTAGATAGATAGATAGATAAATAGATAGATAGATAGATAGGCTTGCTTTAATAAAGTCTCTAACTGTGGTCATAGTCAATGCCAAAGTGCATCAATAAGTCAGTTCTCAGTACATGCAGATTAAAGGTCACACCCAACGATGTCATGGTTCATAAATCACACCCCCGACGTCACTCTTCCTTGGGAATGAACCAGCACCCAGCTCAAAGTGTGACCAGCAACCATCCAGACATGTGGAGAGGAAAGCAGAAGACATGGTCATGGTGGTCAGAACATGCATAGACACAGTGATGGACATCCACAATACAGTGTGTTTGTGTTGCTGATAAATGCATAAAATGTGTGGGAGTGCGTGTCAGTGCAAAGAATTGCCAGAATAAATACAGTATATGTAATACAACAGGTACAATAAGTGAGTTATTTACAACAATGAGTTTTGCTTGCTAAGTGGGTACGGTGTGTCTGGGCCGAGGCTGCTGGGTTTGCTGTTCATGAGGACGATGGCTTGTGGATGGAAATGCGCCGGTTTGTCTATAGCATCTGCCAGAGGTGAGAAGTGCTTTGGGTTTGCAGGATCTGTGATGAATTTCCCGTCTTCTGACTCGGGATGAGGACGGGTTCTGACGGGTGGGTAACAAGGAAACCCACTACTAACAAACTACCACACTACCAGCAGACTCCAAGGAGCACAGATCAGTTGCCTATCCAAGCCTGCGCTGAGACACTAATATACCAGTCCCCCAAGTGCTGGGGCCTGTACCATCAAGCAGGATTTTTTGCTTAGTCAGATAACTTGTAGAATTTAAGGTAGTATGGGGTAAATGAAGATAGATTAAAATAAAGTACATTTAAACTGGGGTACCTTTAATCTGACAAATTAGCCTTAATTACTAAAATAAATACAAAGGATGCAGCCTCTGAATATGAAACACAAAAGCGATGTTCACCTGAATAGAGGTGCTAATTGCTAAACCCACAACCCGAAACTCCAGTGTTTCTTAAACAATTTACTAGTGACAAAGGAAGCAAGCTACTATCAAACACTACAGACCAGATTGCTTTCAACGCAAAAACTCAACAGGGACATTTTCAGCTAAATCGCATTCTATAATAAACCAAACCAAAGTACAGACTACCCCACATAAATACAAAGGTTTTTGTTATGAATTCAAGCAACCTAATTAAAGAGGGTGTCACTGAAAACCTTCATATCATTTTTAGGTGATTAATTTCATAGACAAAGACATCGCTTCTTAAAATATCACGGCTCATTTAATGTTTCTGATTATTCCCTTCTATGAATTCCACTGTTTACGTTATAATCAATACGGGAAGTGCCTTTGTGTGGTAAGCAAAACATTATATTATTCATTTACTTGATACCTCATCCATTGGCTAACTTGGCTTACAATTTTACAACATACTTTTATCGATTTATATGGCTGAATATTTACTGGAGGAATTCAGGTAGTGTAGATGATTTAACAGGTCATCTTCTAAGAATTTCAACATTGGTGACAAGGTAAGTAAGTGACATGTCCTCTATTGCGTAGTTAACAATAAACCAATTCTCTTGTCATAGAGCTTGTTTGCATAGGATAATATCAATATAAAATGTCAACATATAAGGAACTGACACTTTATGTCCCTGAGCTGTAGTTATATTGCAGAGATATTTATATAAAAATGTTCTTTCTACAATGGTCCACAAAAGTCCACGACGGCCAGCATCAGTGCATCACGTAGGTGAATAGGCAGGCACCGTCCACAGCAATTTCATAAACTCATCTCGCCAAGCCTAGTTTCCAAGAGAACATAAGTGAAACGTCTGAGGTTTCATGAGCCAGATGCGTGTGCCCGTGAGACCGAATGCCGACGTGCTCCACCTAACTCGACATTCCGCGGCATGTTTTCGGTGAAACCTGACCTTTGACCCCTAAATATTGATAAGGGTGTGATAGGCACAAGGAAATAGAGGGTAACGCTACTTCCTTTACGAGCTCCTGTTGGGAAACCCCCACAGACGTACAAACATAGTAAAACGTGACTTTTTCTGAATTGGGTCTACAAATAAGGAGTCCGGGGGGGGGGGGGGGAGGGTTTAGGAAAAGTTTTAAGAAAGGTTTGTCCAGGCGCCGGGGTACTTGGTTGGAAAAGAACCCCAAAAGTAGTGGTGCAGTTATTTTTTGAACAAATGGCCCCCGCTGCCAACAGGAAACG
>JAODKN010000001.1:42194076-42232981 GCA_026774425.1 Petrocephalus zakoni | reverse complement strand
TATAACTCCATATACTGTCTCCATATAACCCCATATACTGTCTCCATATAACTCCATATACTGTCCCCGTATAACTCCATATACTGTCCCATATAACTCCATATACTGTCCCCGTATAACTCCATATACTGTTCCTGTATAACTCCATATACTGTCTCCATATAACCCCATATACTGTCTCCATATAGCTCCATATACTGTCCCCATATAACTCCATATACTGTCTCCGTATAACTCCATATACTGTCCCCATATAACCCCATATACTGTCCCCATATAACTCCATATACTGTCTCCATATAACTCCATATACTGTCCTCATATAACCCCATATACTGTCTCCATATAACTCCATATACTGTCCCCATATAACCCCATATACTGTCCCCATATAACCCCATATACTGTCTCCATATAACTCCATATACTGTCCCCATATAACCCCATATACTGTCTCCATATAACTCCATATACTGTCTCCATATAACTCCATATACTGTCAGAAAAACAGAGTACAGGCTGTTTACAGTTTTGTTCCTCAAGGTACAAAAAACATTAAAGCATCCATACTGGTTCAAAATGATACTCAGAGTTTATTTCTGTACCTTGCATTATAATAACAGGTACATTTACCTTCAGCTAGAGTACAACTGGCAGACCATTGAGGGTACTGCCCAGTGACTAAGTAAAACTGGTCCTTTTTTCTGACAGTATAGACACTGCAGGAACATAACTCCAAACTCTGGTGGACATACATACATTTCCTGAACCACAACATCTCAATAGACCATTTAAATAAACTCATTCACCTTAACTAAAAAATACTAATATTATACTCCATTTATTATTTATTTATTTTTTAGTTTAAACTGAGTATAACTGAGTTTAAATTGGTATATATTAGTATTTTTTAATTAATAGTTATACTCAGTTTAAACTCAGTGATAACTTTATGCTTTTTATTCTGACTAACAATAATCTAGTGAGGTAAATAAAATATTACCAAAGATGTGACTCAGAAAGACAGGGTTTCCCTTTGGCTCGACTCCATGGCCCTAGCCAACATGGCGGCCCCTCCGGCTTCCCGAAGCCGCGCCGTTCACTAGTTGTTCACAAATGTCGGCTCCTGTTTCCTCTTGTTTCTAGAGTTTCCCGATCTAAGATAAGTGGATATGCTGCTTACGGTTCGAATGGGCCTTGCTCAAGTGACAGCTATAACAGATTGAAAGACTTTAACCTTAAATCTTGCCTGGTCCACCAATATATCACAAGATGTCTAAATGAATTCAGTATTTCTAAAGGTGTTGAAATTAACATCATTTGCAGTGCACAGCACATATACTGAGTTTTTTAAATTAATAAACATTGGGAAAACACTAAAACAGTGTTCCATATGGAGTTTGAATTATTAAAATAAATTAAAACCAAGCTGGGATAAAATATAAAAATTTTACCTGTATCAGCAAACTGGCTTGTTAAGCTGAACCCAATAACAAGGAGATTTGTTAAAAAAAAATGCACCATGAACAAGACCATTGTGGTTAATTAAACATTTATGAGGTAACTGTTTCGAGTTTAAATATTTATTGGACCTTTAATTATATAAATGACTCCGGGTCTGACTCCGATATCACTGCTCATTTATGACTGAATTTTTGGCTGTTAATGTCAGCAAACATTTACTGTTATTCTCAATTCCTTTCATGTTGGGAATGTACATTTTAAAACCAATTACTATCAGTTTATATGTAGTTTATATAAAGTAGTGATTGAGTTCAGTCAGTCAGACATATATATACACCTGAACTCCATCCCGCTTAGTGCTGTCGGACAAACTCATGCTTAGATTCTCAACTGTTTTTAAAGAGTATTTTCTTTATTTGTGTATTTTTCTTTGAATTGCCTTTTTGTGTTTCCCTGGACCTGGTTTGTATGTCCCTGGACCTGGTTTGTGTTTCCCTGGACCTGGTTTGTATTTCCCTGGATCTGGTTTGTGTTTCCCTGGACCTGGTTTGTGTTTCCCTGGACCTGGTTTGTGTTTCCCTGGACCTGGTTTGTATTTCCCTGGACCTGGTTTGTATGTCCCTGGACCTGGTTTGTGTTTCCCTGGACCTGGTTTGTGTTTCCCTGGACCTGGTTTGTATTTCCCTGGACCTTGTTTGTATTTCCCTGGACTGAATCTGAGGCCCATTACAAAGAACTTCCTTTGTTTTGTATTTATGAAAAAAACGAATCCAGTTTTTTTCTTTATGGAAAATGCTAAGAGTAACAGACAAATGGAGTTGCGAAAGAGTACTAAGTAGCTTTGGGTGGTACTCAGCAGACGTTTTAGAGACACCAACTAGCATATCTATGGACTGTGAAAGGAAACCTACATCACACACACACAGGGAGAACATTACACACACACCCACCCACAGGGAGAACATTACACACACACCCACACACACACACACACACACAGGGAGAACATTACACCCCCCTCCCCCACACACACAAACACACACAGATTCAAGCCTACAGTGCTGGAAATGTGACGTGAAGGCACCATCCAATAAGCTATTGTACGATTTCTTATAATTTGTTCAAATAATATATTGAAATCTTTTGTTTGAAATTTACATTAAAAAATAACAAATAAACTGAACCTTAGCACCCTGGATTATTTTCCTTAATGCAATGCATGCTATGTTAATTCACAATATTCCCATTTTAACCAGCAGAGGGGGCAAACGTCCATTCATCCATCCTCTAACGGAGGGGGGGAGCATAGGTCTACACCAGGCAGCACAGGGCACAAGGATGGATGAGGTCCGCCCAAGACGGGATGGGACTTTACTTAATCATGTTGGGGCTGTGAATTTTCTCTTGGGTTAGTTTTATCAACATTTTAAAACAAACGGCTATTGTTAGGAATGCTTTGTAAGACTTAACGTGCCTGCTGTTTACATGAAACTGCAGCAAGAACAATGGTAACGTCGACAAATCCTCTACTGAAAAGTAATGTGTATGAGAGAATTTTTGATTTCACTTATCCCTGTTACAACAACACAATTTGTATGAAAAACTACAGACGCATTACGAATACACAAATTGCATGTATGAATTGCATGTATATATACGGCCAGAAACCCACGCACGTTGTGGGGTTAGAAAAGGGTTTCAGCCTGCTATGGGATCCAACGCACGGCTTAATTCGTCCATTGACAAATGTCTCCCGTAACGGCAGAGCTGCCAAAAATACTGCGCGCCGCGGCCGGGGTGCGGTGACGCGCGCAGCCCGCCCCCCCGTCACTAGACGTCTAAAGCGTGCCCCGCGAAGGACATGTCCCCCCCCCACCTCGGAATGCCCGCGGTCCGCGTGTGCGTGTCGCGCGCGGCGCGCGCTCGGCTCGGCTCGGAGGCGGGCGGAACGAGCGGCCGCCGCTCGTGAGGCGCTCGCGCTCTACCTCTAACGGCAGGCAGCCGAGCTCCGCCGCTCGCGCTGCTCCCGCCGCTCGCGCCGCCTCGCTCTAACTCCGAGGGAGGAGAGCCCGCGTCACCCCCGGCGTGACGGCCACCACCCGCCGCGGCCGGCCGGTCCGCCAAACTTCGGCGTATTTCCGCACGGTAAGCCCCGGTTACCTCAGCCCGCCCGGCGCGCTTGGCCGGCGGGCTCCCGCGGGCTCCGCGCCGCCTCTTAGGTGCGGGCATCGCCCGGATAAGGCGCCCGAACCGGCTCATTAGTAGCGCGACTTTCGCTGCCTTTGTGCTGGAAGCCAGGCTGCAGTTCGCCGCCGTCTCCAACTAAACTGACTTGAAGGAAAATACAGTTAGACTCGCAGAAATGTATCAAAGGAGCGACTGACAGAAGTGAGATACAGTAGCTCTCGCAGTGACTACGGCTAGGCTAGCTGCTGTATTACTGTCATATGCAGTGTACTATTACTACATTACGGAACATAGTGCAGCGTGTCGAAGGTGTCGGTCTGCATACTTAAAATATCATGGCAGTGTGTAAAGCACAGGTGATTAGGGTAGATGAAGTTAGAATTTTATAAATGATTTAAGAGTATGAGGATGTAGATCACAACGGTTTTCTTAATGTAACTACGAGGTACTAAGATAGCCATCTAGCTGGGTTTATTAAGTGGACCTTTAGCACGCTGTAAAGGTTTTTGTTGGATTCCGGTATAACACACACATGCATTTTAATTGGCTTTAATTAGTTTTCCTGTCGAAACATTTTGGTGTTGCGGTGCATGTGTATTTTGATGGTAGGTCTTATCTTTAATGGTCAGATGCATTTTAGCACAGCTAGAGAGCTGATATAAAAAAGTAAAAATTATACTTGCGCAGTCTAGTTGCATGCAGCCTATACCCTTGATAACATGTCACCTGGGTAACGGCTTCAGCACCATGGAGAGGGTTAACTGTTTGCCGTCGACTGGTACAATGTGGGGTCTGAATCCTTAAGCTCCAATGTCACGGTCATAAGTTCAGTCTATTCAAACAATATGGGTTATATTGGTTAAGAATAAACATAATTTTTGGACTTATGTGGAAACATTGTTTTTAATGTAATGTTGCAAAATGTAAAGGAGATCAAATAAATAATACATGATAAGTAATAATATTTTGTTCACAGCATTGACAGTGCCACCAGGACAAGCCTCTGAAGCAGACAAACTAGAATCAGTAGTGAAATAACAAAATAATTTAAAACATGCACTGACTTTGAAACACATTCTGAGCCAGAAATACAAAACAGATGCAGTAAACAGTAGTAGACAGAACTGAATTGTCATTGGGTTTTATCATGGGTTTTTAAGCTGATAAATTGGTTAAACATTTTAAATCATTTTTACTAAATAGAGAGCCATGACCTGTCTTGTGGGCTATATTTGTAAAAACATTTAAGCTGACAGCTAACATTTAATAAAATTGTTTGTGTAATTTGTTTATTGTTTATTTGTTGATAGTGTAACGTAGATTGTTTTAATGAATTCTGATATTGTTATAGTTGTTATGTTTTTAAAGATTATTAAACAGTTATCAAAATAACCTTTAATATTTTTTATGACTGCAAAAGTGGGTTACCTCTTTAAAATGTATACCAATATATTAGGTAATTGAGGGATGTAAAGGTACTTTTTAACATACATGAAATCCAAGTAGCAGACAAACAGCCTGAAGCAGTTATACCAAAAAAATAATAAATGTATACTGTGCAAAACTATGTAGGAAACAGTTGTTCTGGTAACATATCAGCCTGAAATAGGGCTCTTTGTTTATATTCCTAGCTATTCCAGCTTTGTTTGAGATCAATTTACAATATGGCCATTTTAGATGGCCTGCAGTTCTACGAATTTACAGGGATATTTTTTTATCTGAGACTTATTTCTTGTTAACATTCACAGCGTGTGTTGTATTCAAAGACCAATAACAGTGTTGTAAAGAGCAGCTGGAGAGATGAAATTACATTGGCTGAATTTCATTGCGTTTTTGTCTGTCTGTCTGATGTTGTTTTAGGTTAAAATTGGTTTGTGCTAAATAATGTGTATAACAGAAGGTCAGATTTTTCCTTGGCTTCATTATTTGTTCTGGTTCAATACTGGATCCTTAACCATAGATTTTTGTGTTTTTTTCATGTAATAAGAATGTGGTTGTGACAGCTTCTTTCTGCCATTGCTGACTTCTCAGTTAGCTGTCACCTCTGTTTGGTTGTATGAGTCATTTGCTTTGTGGCATTAGATAGAAATGTGAGGGGTTTGTCTTTCTTTTTGCATTTAAACTAATCAGAAAATTAGGTGTGGTCATCTATCTTTACATAATTTTTTTTTCAAGCGTCTGTTGATAATTTCTGGCCTCTCCCTAAGATGTTTCTCCTTGCGTCATGGAGCCAGTATTTTGAAATGCCCCTTTGATGTGGGGACACCATTGGGATTTTGTGTGCTATTAAAAGCAGCCATTATTCTGAGCCTGTCAAATTCAGAGACAGAGTCAGCCGTGGTGTCAAATCAGGTTTATTAAATTTATATTGACGTCCATGGAAATGCAAGCAGAGAATGCAATTTGCTATCCTTTTGTCGGTGTGATAAAAGAAACGGTTCTATAGAGGTAGGGGAGACAAAAAGACACCCTCCTCCAATGATTTTAAATGAGATGGGGGTGGGGTCACAGCTGTGTCCCTCAAACTGAGGCACATTTCATGTTAGCCATGATATACGTGTCCTTAAAAATGTATGAGCTCTTCAAATCACGTTTGAATATGTAAAATGTTCTTGTCTCGGTTTATAATCATGTCCAGTTTCTGATTCTCCAGTATTAAGTCTATATTGAAATAATAGCAAAATATGCTCTGTATGATAATGAAGTTTGTTTTTATTGTTATTGCTGTTGTTTAATGATAATAACCTCTGGTATCATAGGTAGGTTTTTTCACACTGGTAGCGATTTTCCATTTCCTTGACTATTAAATCACTTAACAACTTCCTAGCCTGGCAGCTGCAGTGGAATTCCTGATAAATAACTGCCCTGTGATCTCGACTGCTGTGTCATTTGTCCTGAAGAGTGCATTTAAAGGGGTGAGGGTTAATAAAGGCGTCACAGATAAAATAGTGGACCCTCCATCTTGCTATTAGACGGTTTTGGCCAGACATAGAGTTCTACTTCTTCTGATTCCTATTGATATATAATCCTCTCCTCCTCCACAAAACCCCACTTTGCCAAAATTGTACTTTGGCATTTTTTGCTGGTTTTGCTAATTATTTATGTGTTATTGCACCCCCTTGATGTGAACTTAGTAAATCAAAGCTAATCGATTGACAAATAAATTATGAATTAGCCTGTGTCTCAGTGAGCCATGGAACACGTATTTCTCCGTTTATCAATGATCGATCAACTTATTGATTTGGCTGAATATTGTCATAAGAAACAGCCCATTTGCTTGTCATTGGATCATTTCTGTTTTTGTTATCTAATGAGCAACATATCATCAGTTAGGTTTGCTGTAATTTAGCTAATAAGCACATAGATACGCATGTCACAGAACCTGAATCACTCTTGGCATCCTGTTAGCAAGTTAAATCCTTGTTGGCAGAAAATCTTAAAATTTTTGTTTGAGCTGCTCATCTACCTTGAAGAAATAGCAGTTTTCCCCCTCCACTTGCAGTGCGTGTGTTTGGATGTCACGCCGCACCATTGGTGGCCACATCTGTTTGCTGAGGACCAGGAGAGATGATGGTGTATAGCTGAGACATCCATCTTTGGGGCTCCCACAAGGCAGGCAATAAAGCCCAGTTGGTAAAGCCCATAGACATGTTATATGATCTTTTTTATTTTTAAATAAATGGGAGGAGCTACATTTTTACTATAAACTTAAGACAGGCCAGAATTACAGTCTCGAGGCTATCATCCATAGCAATGAAGCCTGGCTTTCTTTACGGCAGGATCTATTACAGAACGGTGAGGTAGGGACCTTGTCAGCATTCCTGGAAATGAACCTGGAAGAGGCAGAGCAGGAAATTATCGATATAGTGGACCTGGAGAGGTTTCCAAAGTATGCCATGCAGTGATGCCTTTTGGATAGTAGTGGCAAGCAAACAGAGAAATTGCGTCCTAGATTTAGTCCTAGATTTTTACTTTGTTTACAACATCAACACACAAAAGGAGAATCATCTCTGCCTCCTTTTCATTTAATGTGTCCAAGGACAAAGGGCTGCAAAAATACAGAGTAAAAACAGTTCTCTCCTGATTAGGTGCTAGCTTTTGTCATCAGTCAGTCACCAACCATTTTGCTCTACTGTCCCATCAACTGTACCACAGACAAGCAAATTTGTGTCATTGGTGTCATTAAAATCATTTGGCAACTGGAATGAAGGAAACCACTATATTTTCCTGCACTGTTTTGGTTTGCCCAGTTGAGAAACACCAACGTTTTCTGCATGATTGCTTTTATACATTTATTTGGCCGCTTCCTTTACCCAAAATGACTTACGAGTGACTACTAATACAAATAAGAGCATTGTCTTGATTCTGCATCTTGTCACATCTTGTCTTGATCTTGTCAGCTTTCAAGAAATATATATTTGGACATCTTAAAAAGCTCTATTCTAAAAGAATCTCTTAAGTTTATTGGAAATGTATTTTGCACAGAAGGCTGCTTGTCACTCTGGGAAATACGCAAAAATCATACCTTCGCATATTCTAAGGGCTTTTTTAAATGTGACTTTATGTGGCTTCTGACTCTGTTATGGTAGTACCTAGCAGCCAAAGGAGGAATACATAGAAAACTGCAAGCATCACAAACCTTCTGATCCTCCTCGGAAACAGACATCAAACATATCGCACATGTGCAAATGGGGAAAACGCTCCTTTTGTTGATTTCAAGACTGACATTGTGTAGACTGTTAAAAACATCAATGGAAGGCCTCTGGTTAAAAAGACTCTTGTGTTCTGGACACTTTCCTGCTTTATTTGTGACCATTTGACTTGGCACTCTGGGAATTAACTTTTGAGAGATTTCATTAAACCAATGTTCGATGACTCTGACTAGACTTCATGTAAACCACGCTATGCTTGTTTCTTGAGCCCTAGGAATGCATTTAGCCATACACAGTACCATCTGCCCTCATCCTCGTTTCCTTACTGCTGTTTCTTCTTACGCAGGAGAGCTCAGAAAACAGCCGTAACATTATCCTTTGCCTCGGGGTGGGGTGTCAGTCTGTGAATACAGGCCAGTAGTATGATACCCAGCAGAGGGAATGATTTTAAACAGGTTTTAATGGCTTCTTCTTGAGTTATTTGTCATACTGGAAGCAGCTGGTTGCACAGTGTACAAGCTTTAATCCCCTATATTTGAAGGAGAGGTAATGTAATCCCAAGACTCATTTTCCTTAGCAGTAATCTTCAGTGTTTTTTAAACTCCAGCAACTGGACTATTTGGCGCTGTAATTGATCTAAGCTGTTCACAGGGAATATCAAAAATTTGTTATTGATTAATTAATCAGTCAGTTAAGATATCAATTAAAAACATTTTTCTCTCTCTGCACACAATTATATGGCCATTATGGAAAGCTGGTATATGTTTAATAATTGCAAACTACTGTATATGTTGCAGCAAAGGAATGATGGGTCATTATGATTAACTTCAATACATTTTTGAAGTGCAACATTAGATACAAGATACCTTATGACACGAGCTGAGATCAAGGATGTCGTTAGCCAGTAATATAAAATATTTAAAAAGCATAAGCTTGCTGTGATCCAGAGTCCTTCGAACAAGGTCTCAGTCAGTTGCATATATTATTGGAAGAGTTCAAGAACGCTCTCCAATTGTGAAAGAAGATAAAAGATTCAGCTTCTGCTGAAGTTTTTGGTTATTCATGTTTGATTTAACTTGAGACACAGAGCCACAGCAGTGAGTAAAAAGATATGGCATGTTGAAAAAACCATATGGTACATGGTCTATTCAGAATGCCTTCTTCTGTATTTGTTTTATATTTTCTATCAAATCAACATATTTGCAACTGGCTTTCTGCATTAGATCTCTGACATTACAGCTTATTACTGCCGTTAGAGGTATGTATAGCAGTCTTTGTCCTTATTGTCACAGAGTAGTCTCTGCAAGCTTTTGGGTAACTGTGCTTTAAGGTTAATGCTGGAAGAGAGTAGGTAAAAGAACTAATGCTATTCATTTTTTGAGCTTACCCTTTGTTGGGCCACATAAAGACAATTGTTGATGAACATCACTTTGCTTAACGGGCCTTAAGACAGCCTAGTTGAAAGAAGTAATGACTTGTGTAAGAAGCAACTGACTGTTATGTTCACTGAGTAAAGAGGTATTTTCGAGATCCACCCAACATGTCCTGTTTTAGTCAGGATGTACAGGTATGGCTCATTTCCCTTCAGAGTGTTGGAGTGAATAGCCTAGATCATTTGTAATTTGCAGTTCTTCTGTCAATCACTGAACACACCTTGCATAAATGGCCTTCATATATTTTCAGAAAGACAGCATGGAGTCATGAAATCATGGAATGGAGTCAGGAAAAATGTAACTATCACTGTTTCACAGAGCATCATAAAACTCATCTGAGGTGTGATCTCTTTGTAATGTGGTAAGATTTGCAGCTTTTAACAAAGACAAAAAGACACCACTGTTGAAAAAATTTAATGAAATGTCCCTTTCCTGGATGTTTTCAAAATTATTTTACATCAGAGCATTTGAGACATTTTCTGATAAAAATGGTATACCCTGCTTTATTGTGGAGTTCAGAGCACATTCTTTTCCCTGACCAAAACAAAGAAAATGGCCATTTTTAAAAAGGCTGATGTTGCCCTGCTCTTTTGTTCCTCGGGTTACAAATTCCCAAGTCCCAAGGGGATTAATGTTGTTCCACCATTAATTGCCTCAGTAAACTTCTGACCCTATAATTGGGTAAAGTGAGAAAATGAAAGCAATGTAAACAGGCTTAGATAGGAACATCTGCAATGCAAATGAGGTTCCTTTTTGTTCCGTTTATGTATCCAGGATCCTGTAATGCCGCAAAATTGAAATAGAAAGCCATGGTGTTACACAGGAAGATTCAAGCCTTCTCTAATTCCCTTGAGATTTATGAATGTTTCTCCAGTAGTGTGCTGCATTGTGACATTTCAGTACATTAGAAGTGCCTGAGAGGAATTGTGAATGGCTTTGCACGATGAAACTCGTCCGGTATTATCCGGCAGCCCACTGTTTGTGGCAGAGTGTTGTGTTCCGTTTCATCAGATGTGTTATTGTTGCTGTGATTTGCCTGAATTTGTGAAACCTGCTGAGGGAGGGGATTTGTCCTAATGCTCTCCTTTTCAGACTGTGCAGTGCGAGGTGTTGCTATTGTTCCCCTTTGAAGCAGGCAGCCGCCAGTGCCTGGCTTTGCTCTGCCTCAGGCCCTATCATTAAGGAGTGATTTATACGTGCGCTCAGTGAAAAATTGATTGTGCCAATAGGCGTGTTGCTGCAACATCATGTTAACTGTATCAGGGCAGCAAAGTGTAGATTCCCCACACTTTCCCTGCTTTGATTGATCATAAACAAATTAGCCTCACCACACTATAACAAAACACAATTAACATGGCTGTGAATAAATGTCACTGCTTTAACTGAAAATGATCTGCGTATTTCCTGCTGTTCTAATTCTCCAGATAAAGCATTGGTATTCAGAGGCTTAAGTGAATAGAAAAGATCATCCTTTCCATATGTCTTCTTGCATCATGCTGTCAAGCATTTTCTCATCTATATTCACCATGACTGAGATTTATAATTACATGCAGTAAGTCTTACACAAGAATTCCAACAATACCTGTGTAAAACCATATTTTATTTTACATGCAATTAAACCCTTGCTTGGCAGCAGGAGTTTGCATTTGCAGGTTTTTTTGTGAATTTACAAACACAAATTACTTGTGAAACAGGGCTGGGAAAAACGTTGTGGTCTGAAATACTTAATCCCATTTATGACCATAGTCTGTTCTTAGTCACGGTCCCAGCGTGAAATGGTGAGCATTCCCACGTTTTATTACAGCAGGCTGGAGAAATAAAACCACCATGGGACGGTTTTCTCTCCCTACCACGTCTGTGTAATATTCTCTGTGATCATGCCCTTTTCCATTCCTTTGGGCAGCTTCCCCTCATCTTTCCCTTGCTGGTTGTTCTACCACTTTTGTGAAAGTATAGAACTGCAGAAATTTTGTCGATTTACCACCAGTCACAGAGCAGCAGTGTTTGGTGAAAAAAATAGCCATCTCCTGCTAGTCCCACCAAATTCCATCTCCATCTCAAAGGGCTGGGTGTGCACTTCCTGGCTCCAAGCACCAGTGCACTCTGGGTGGATACTGGGGCTTTATACCAGGGACCGGATTGACATTTATATTCATCTTGGTCTAATGGTCATTCTCAGAAGAGCTGTGGTCAGGGAGGTTTTTAGCTCGTAATATTCTGTTTTTCACATATAGACTTGTTTAATGGAATCATAGTTGATAGTACATAGGTTTTCAGACTCTTTTAATATATAGTTATTTTCTTTATACATTTTCACATGTACACAAGTGATGCATATGAACAATACAAATGTACATAAAATAGAATGTTTTTGTGATAATACAAAAGAAATTTAGGCATTGCTGAAATTTTGATGCAACTGTTTAATGGGCATTGTTATGTAATTGTGTTATTTTGAACATTACTTTTTTTAAAAAATGAAATTATTACTGCAAGTGTATTCATACAAAAAGCAGAATACATACCATGGCTGCGTTTGTGTGACAGTGAGCACTGTTTGCTTGCAAACAATGGAAAACTGTCTGTTCAAAGATTGTTGCTGAAAAGAGCATCAGATGTACGTGCCACTGTGGCCTGTGGAAGAGAGTGCAGTATAAGTGGATTAGCTGTGGATTAGCTTCCTGCAATTTCTCTACAACTTACCTCCGCCTCCATGCCTCATTACACTTGTTAGCTGCTTTAAAATCACAGATGACAAGAAAAGTTGAGGTAGTAATGGGTTCTGAATTTACATCTTGATATATCAGGATACCCCGTGATCTCTGGGTGATGAACTGGTCTTTCTGACTTTTGTGCTCTGCAAAACCTGTTTTGATTTACGGAAACTATTAAGGCCAGAGATGGTCACTCCTGAGGCTGCTTAATCTCGTTGATACATTAGAGGAGAGGGGAAGAGATAAGACTGAGAAAAAAGGGGAGGAAGGAGACAAAAATGCAGGGTAACACAACGAAGGAGAAAAATGTTGCAGGAATAGATTGATCGCATAGTGCATAGTGCATTTCACCATTGCATATTTCCGCTGTTCCATTGCTCTCAACTTTCAGATGGCATCAGCAGTCCGATGTCATGTGACGGTTGCTGGAGCCTCCAACCTGACTGAGCTGCCTCTAGCTCATTTTTGTCTGCAGATGGTCTGTTGCCCTTGGCCCAAGCATGAGCATGGCTTCCATGATTTCTTTATTACAGGGAGCTGAAACGCTTGGAGCATCATATAGCCTATAGGGTTTGGAGCTCACATGTGCTGGCAGGGGGTTTAGCTTCAAATGTTCTAGCTGGACTACATGAAAATAGAAGTCTTTTGATGCACATTTTTTTAAATGAGTGAATCGTTTCATACCTAATAGCTTTGATGTCTGCATATGTTGGTATTGACAAGCATTGCTCATAATGCTACAGTAGTACCTTAATGTTTATATGCTAGGCTCACAAGGTTTTGCCAGCATCCGTCTGTGCTGGTACCCATGTTTTGAATGGCAGGAATTCACAAACAGCCCAATTTATATGTTTAACTCCAACTGTATCCCGGAGTGGCATCAGCTTTCACTTGCACTAGCCTTGCGATGAGTACCAGAAAGAAGATGTAAATGTCTCTTCAGATTGGGGCCATAAAGAATGACCTTTCTGTTCCAGCCCTGCAGCAGAGGATCCCAAGTCTTGATCTGCTACCCAGTTCTGGATTTGCCTTCCATGTGCTGTGACTAAGCGTAAAGTCAGGGGAAAAACTTAGACTCTTATTTAAAATGCAGATGTTTGAACTATTTGTTTAGTGTGCAAGTAGCTCCAGCTAAACCACAGAGTGAAAATCAATGACTGATAAAAATGTAACCCATTCTCGACTTCTGCTTTCAGGGTGAACAGAGTATTTGATTCACAAAAACTGGAATTATAGTCATGTGTGAGTGCTGAAAAGAGAAATATGACAGGTGAGTTGAGTAGATCTGCAATAAACAAGTGATTTTTTAGTATTATGTCCCTGATTCTACTTTTGGAAATTAGTTTTAGTGGAAAGAAATGGGGTTAGGCAATGCATTATATAACTGAGTGAAACCTAAAAGTGGACAATAAGGTATTTTCTTGCAGATTTAGAGTTAGTTTGGTTGTTCTGTGTTAATCCCATTCCTGATATATGGACTATGAAGGCTGCATCTGGGATCCATTAGGAAATTGGAAAAGAGTGTTATAAGGTATTAATGGAAATGTTTGATTTCAGCAATTTAGACAGAGATAAGAAGTTTCCCTTGCATTGTTAGAGACTGAGATTGTGTCTTTAGTCATAATGCCCAATGTTAATTCTGCATTGATGAAAAAGCTACATCTCACTTACGGTTCTGTAATTATCTTCCCAATATAATACACTTCGTGGAACTGCATGATGGAATGGTTCCTACATTAGATACGTTGAAAAAGCATGCACACAGTTTTGAAATGGGTTGGGCAGGGATCCTGAGAATGGAATAACAGGTTGATAAGAGTGAGATTTATTTTTAATTGGGTCTCACAACCTTTGAGAATGTAGTTTTCAGAAGTGCAATGCCGGAGCTTTAGATGATAGGTGTTAGCGCTTTAGATAATGGGTTTTAGAGCTGGCTGTCTGGGGGGCATTGTGGCTCAGTGGGTAGTGCTGTTGTCTCTTGCCTCTCTGCTTGTGGTTTTGAGTCCTTTTTCCACTGTGTGTGGAGTGTGTTACACTGTTTTGTGTTTCTAAATTGCCCTTCAAATGTGTATAGTGCTCTTTGGTGGACTGGTATCCTATCCAGGATGTAGGCCAGCCTTGTGATCTATGCTGGCTGTGATAGGCTCCAGGTCCTCCTGTGACCCAGTCAGAATAAGTGCTAGGAAAATGGGTAAACTTGAGAGCTATGGTATTTCTTCCTTAATGGTACTGATTATATAGGATAATGTATTTTTATTTAGCATGGAAACTAGCTAAAGAAACATTAATGTTAAATTACATAATGAATTCCATTATTCTATTATATTTATCTTTATTACTTACATATAATAATATCACATTAATACTTCTTTATAATTCTCTTTTGCAGCTAGTTGGTCATCTCATCCATTCATGTGTGAATCATTTTGAGTAAAAGTAGGTATTCTGTAGGTATGTTTCGTCAGTAGATAGGAATTTACAATTGATGTCCCTCACGGACAGACTTAAAAATGCCTCACAAAGTCTCAGAGTTTGTGTGCAGCCACCTACTATTATAAACTGCTTTTTAAGAACTATTGTCACATTCAGTTATTTTTTAAATATACTATTAAAATTTACTATACATCTTGAATACACCAGGGTTTTTATTTGCAGGGCTCATCAGTTCAGCACATCTCTGGTCTAAAAGAGGTTTCATTTCTCAGAATATCTCAAAGCTGCTGTGAAGAAGCCACGTTTTTGTCATTCTGTAACATGTACTCATGCATGGAGCAAACTTGTATTGTAGTGTGTTGCGATTATGTTAAAATCAGTTGACTGCCAGAAAGGTCAGGTCTGGAGATTTAGAAATTTAGAAATTTATATATGAAATTCAGTTTCAGTTCTGTTCATGGTTTTGTTTAGGGGTGTTTCTACTATAAACACTAAGTTCCTTTTTATCCAGTGTGGTGCTGATGCTGTGTATTCTATGTACTGTACAGGTTGAAGTAGGGCTGGGTAATATATCAAGTTTTCATGATGTATCAATATTTTTTTCCTACGAAATATAGAATGAGACAATATCGTTTATAATGATATAGTTCATGTTCCTTTACAATTGTACGCCTAGAGCCAGCATTTCGCTTATTTCTCCTCTCCCTGTTTGTCTCTCTCACAACTGCACCCTGCCCCACCCCTCTCCCTCTCCGAACACACCTCCCCCTCACTCGCAAGTCCTGCATGCGGCGAAAACATGGAGACAAACACACCAGGCAGGCTAGCAAAGAGGAGCTGGGGGTGTTCCACAAAGCAGGATTTCTTGCTTAGCTGGATAACTTATAAGATTTATGGTAGTCTGGGATAAATGGACTCTATATTTGTTCATTTGCCCTGATTACCTTAAATCCAACAAGTTATCAAGCTAAGCAGGAAATCGTGCCAACACCCCTGTTTGGTAAAATAAATTATGCAGGTTTTATTTATTTTTATAAAGGTAGGATGCTTTGATAAAGTATTTCTGTTTATCGAGCTGTCTGTAGTTTTAACACTTCATCTGATATGGTATTTCAGACTGTCACAATGCCTACTTACACTACATTAGTTTGTGTTTTTTTTTATTACTTATTTATTTTTTTGTACTATCTGCTTTCAGTTTTAGCCTATAAAAATGATGATAGCATTTTCCGTAGGGTAGCATTGATTGATAGATATATCAGTGGAAATGCACTAAGGTGGGACACCTCGACAAGGGTAGTTTACAGAGTTGTATTTCTCGAGATCCGGTCTTGGTCTCGAGCCCGTTTTGTCCTGATCTTGCCTTGGTCTTGGCCGTTAGTCTCAAAATATTACAAAACATATTATCTGAATCAACATGCAATTATACTTCTTTCCCCAATAAATAAAATTTTCTGCTCTGTTCTCTTGTAGCAGTGCTATTTAAATTGTACTACATCTCCCAGCTTCCCCGGTAGTATAATGCTATTTGGCAGTTTCAGATGGGTAAAAGCAGGAACGCAGAGATACGGCAGTTACTGTCGGTAAAGGTAGCGAGGTGCATAACAGCTGGAAAATGGGGAAACTGCAGCAATGTGGACTTTGTTTGCTGTCATCCAATTAGGATAGAGGTTGCAACCTCAGCTCCTGTTGAGCGTGTTTTCAGCAGTGGGGGTCTTATCTTGAGACCACACTGTTAAATGTTAACGGATTTATTGTTCAAAGTACAATTATGCACTGTTGCATACATCGTAATGCTTTTTAAAAATGCATTACTACTTATTTACTTTACTTACATTACTTGTATGTCGGTTGACAAGTTTTAAAAGCGTTAGGTAGTTTTTTTTCTTAGATGCATATGTTGTACTTAAGTGTTATTGAGAAACTGAAAATGAGAAGTTATACATGCAAATAATAAAAATAATAAATAATGAACCAAGAAAAAAAAATCATTAATTTCATATAAATATGTCAGTGATTGTTTGTGAACATTTTTTTCAACAATAGAGTCTTTTGGATTTACATAAATGCGTATATAGCCCCAATATAGGGGGGGCCAAAAAAGAATCTATATTCTTGATTCATAATTTTCAAGTCTTGGTCTTGTTCTGGTCTCTGGTTGGGATGGGTCTTGGTCTTGACTTGGTCTTTGGTTGGATGAGTCTTGATCTCAAAACAGATGGTTTTGAACACATCACTGGTAGTATTTTGAGCCATTTTTTCATGCACTGTAAATGTCTGTGAATAAAAGTACCTGTGTGACATTGGGGACATTTGGCTCTGACTTGGAACTGTCTATTTGTTATTACTTTATGGGAAAAATTATCGCGATATATACTATATATCATGATTCATCAAAAAAATATCGAGATATGATTTTTGGTCCATATCACCCAGCCCTAGGTTGGAGCATAGAGGTACCCTGTCAGAAACCTTTGTCCTTAGGTTAGGGAGGCAGTGTCTCACATAAACAAAAGGATGATGTTCTCAGGCATGTGTATTCTGTTTACTGTGCAAGAAAAGAGCAGAAATAACTACATTATTTCCACATATGTCACAAAATGGAGGCCTTCTTTGCAACCGCAACAGCAACTTGGTAATAGTCTATCTGGTTAGGTTGTTCTTCATTAGAAAGAGAAATCTGCATTTTTCTTATCAGAGCAAAAAGCTTAAATATGTTGTCCCGAGACATTTTAAGAGAAACAATTCTGTTATATTGCAGCATACTGGTGAGAGGTGTATAGATCCAGGATAGCCCTCCAAGCATGCCTAGTGGCATGCATAATACCACCCACTGCTTGGATTTATTAGCTCATTGTGTTCTTTATTAGCTTCATCTTACAATTCTTTTATCTTTTAGTGATTGTTTTTATTGTGTTCGTTGTGCTGTGATTAATTTTGTTACTGTTGTGCTGTGTTTCTGTGGTGATGATATTGCATTTTGATGACCTGTACACTTGTAACATGTCTTGGACTGTTTTTAGTTCAGCTATGGTGTCTAGTGCTTATAGGGAGCCCTGGCTTGCCACTGTATCCTTCTGTAGTTTATTTTATATTTAGTTTTCAAAATATTGATCGTTAATATCAGAAATATTGCATTTTAATCACAGCAGATACTGTTGACTGGGCGCTTCAGTGGTACGGAAGCTCTTGCATTCCATACTTTTTAATGAGCCAGTTCCTTCACTTGAGAGTAATAAATAAAACATGAAGATCTTAATTATATCTTTAATGGTGTTTTCAGTGTGGAACCACCCGAAAGCAAAAAAGGCGGGTCAATTAAGAGAGTGTAACAGAGCTGTGTCCTCAGTCTGTGAGGCTATAGATGCCCCAAGAGGGATGTTTTGAGCCCTACTGTGCCAAATGCAGCTTTTTGTCTATTGGCCATCTGGCAGTGTTGAGGCTGGAGGCAGTACTCAGCCCTTTACATTCACCTCCGCTCAAAGCTGAGCTTGCTTTCCTCAGGGTCGCCATGGAAAATAATTGTGACTGCAGTTAATTAAATTTGGTCACTGGGTCTTTGACAGGAACGGAAGAACAAAGGCCTGTATGTGCTGCAGAGTATGCCAAGACGTCTGCCTCTTCCTTCAGCTTGCTGTGAGAGCTGGTTGGCAGACTGACCAGGTGTAATGGTAACAACTGCTAAATCAGCTGGGGACTGCAGGTGGTCACCCACCAATAAATGCACTGGTATTTATGAAGTGAAATAATACGTTTTGGAGGCTTGCATCCTCTTATAGACCAGAATCATATCAAAGTACAGGAATGCTTACATTATAATTGCACATTGCATTGTAGTGATGCATATTTTTGTATGCTGTGTACTATATGTAAATATATATGTTGTCTGTATTTTGCCTGTGTCAGCTTTCTGTATTGCACTACTAAATTTGCACAAAATACTGTTTTTATCAGTAACCTTACATTTCCATTTATCTCCGTCTTGTGTCTGTATTCTCTGTCTGTGTTACACCCTAATTGTTAATTGTCTAGTGTTAATTGTCAGCTTGTCTCCCACAATAGCAGCCTGTGCCAGCAAAAACAATCCACCAGCCTTGGCTGTGTGGCAGTGAAGGTTCTGATTCTGAATTGAAACATTAACAGTAATGTAAAATTTCAGAGAGAGGCTCAATAGTTAAAATTTGGATCAAATCTGGCTGCGTGTAATAAAAAAATCTGCATCCCCGAAAGTCACTGGAACACAGCCTGAGCTTGGAAACAGAATTCAGCGGCCCACAAATTTGTATTTAAACTTGAGACTAATTAGAGAGGAAAGGAACATACGGAGCTGTTGTAGCTCAGTGACTCTGTCAATCAAGCCATTTAGTGCCTACACACAGAACCCGAGTAACAGCGGCTCCCATTCTGTGAACGTGCGGTCGCTTAACTGCACGCAGCCCTGTTTGTTTCTTATGTTTCTCACGTGAAAGCTGTGAACTGAGAAATTTAGCTGAAGGTCATTTGCTTTATTTTTTTAGCTCTTTGTTTGTTTTCGTCAGAATTTTTTGCCAGCCAGTGCATTTTCTCTATAGCAGCTCGAGCAGAATGTCCTCTGTAACATTTTATGATTCTCTGTGGCAAAAGACAAAAATAGCCACTCTGTTTTTTGTATTCCACGTTGCTAAATTCATACAGCATTTCCTCCAGCTTAGAAAGAATAAGGTCTCAGGTTTATGCTTCCTTAGAACATTATTTGCCAAAATATGATTAAAAATGCACACAATATCTGCCATTCTTTCTGTTTAATTTAAATAAAACATCCACATAAAACCTGAGAATGTAAATTAGGGAACATTTAACAGATTTTTTGAATGTAACCTAGACGGTGCAAGAAAAGTGACATTTTAAAATTAATGTTGACATAATAGGCAAACGTTTTTGTTGGTTTAACACATTGAAGGTTACAGTGCAGTAGTGAATGTGAAAAGGACACCTTTGGAACACCAGTCTGGAATGTACTAACACAAAGGTGGGAAAGGGGTGTTTTGTGATGCAATGGAAGCCTGTGCTGTTTTAATTCAAAGCTCGCAATAATGTTTTAATCATAAAAGTGAGAAAAAACATGCCTTCTAAAAGCAGCGTTATACTATGATTCTGATTTTCTCTGTGGAATCTGGTATCTCTGCCCCCCCTCCCCCCCATTACGCAGCTCCAGCTCACCAGCGGCACTTTTCTCTAGAGAACTGGATGAGTGAGGTGGGCGGAGGGTGGCGTGGGGCCAGCTGCTGCAGTCGAATTCAGCCATCTGACTTAGGGTCTCTGCCAAAAGCAGGCCCGTCTATCCCTGATCACTCAATAGCTGGGCTGAGATTTGCAATAGCGTTCGTGGCTGCATGTCTGTAGGTAGAGGCAGAGCATGGCCAAGACTGCAGACTCTAAGTCAGAGCAGCAGCAGGAGCAGCTGCAGTCTCTCTTCCCTCAGGGCTACTTAAGGCATGAACTGGAAGGAGGCTGGTATATCTTACCATAAAACAACACACTGTACTTACTGTATGCCTGCTTCATTAGGACTCATGGTAGTCTGTCAAGTTGTTTTTTGGCTAATCCTTTAGTCTAGGTGTTCCTTCTGTGCCACAGGTTGCTGGGGGTTTGGGGAGGCCTTGGTCAATTTCTAAAAATAAATTATATTAAAAAATAATTTAATCCCTGCCTTTTTGATGTTTGCATGTTCTGATTGCATCTGGAAAAGAATGGAAATGACTAAACATATTAGATATGGCCCACATATCAATCCAGCTCCCCCATCCTCCTTCACCAATACCCTACCACCCTACAACCCCCACCACCCTGCTCTGCAAGCTGTACCAGTCTGTGAAAAAATGTTCACACTGAATGCCAGCTCACAGTTATCAAATGTTTGGGGACCCCTGCTTTAGTCCAAATAAGTTTTTCCTTTGACTTACAATTCCTATAGCAGGAAATTCTGTTGGAATAATTCAGGTTAAATACCTTCCTGAAAGGTACAATAACAAAATCCCTGCTGGGACTCAAATCATAAGCATTGAGGGTACTAGCCTGTGACCCCTTGTCTACCTGCCGTTTAGACTGTGTTTGTGGTTTACATGATACAGGGGAAGGGCTCCATCATCAGCCCAACTCTTTGCAGTCTCAAACTTGCACAGCTGTGAGAACCATTAACATGCTGGAAGAGCATTCCATTTAAATATGATACCACTGCGGTTGATTTCCTGTCTCATGGGGACAAGGGACACTGAAACATGCTCCTCTGGTTTTTATGATAACAGAATTATAACGAGGATGATATATTTGAGCAAATGTCTTAATCACATACAGTATCCTGCACTTGAGTAAGACAAGGTATTGTATTTCTGCTGCAATTTTGTTAACATGGCACAAGACTAGACTAGGATAAGGTACCTGGTCAAAGCTCCTAAATAGCATAAATTTGATGAACAGTGAAGGGTTTCTGATTACCCATGGTCCTGTACGAGGGATTTGGCAATGAGAAGCGCATGTGTAATTGGGACATCAGAACATGAATAAGTGGAAATGAATTGAAATCACATGGAAATGAAACTGCTTGTGGCAATGGTTTCCTGTGAACTTTGACCTTTAACCACAGTGGTGCGCATGAACGGCAGGGGGGCGGCTAATTGTCTCAGCCTCCATCTGAGCTGTGGGAGGACCGTCTTTTAGATGTGGAGCAGCCATCACAGAGGAAACGCTTCGGTTCCTCCACCATCTGGTCACTTCTGATCCAGAACAGCCTGCGCTCAGACTGTGCGTGACTGCAAGCCCTGGTCCAGCGTGTCAGCAGAGTGCAGCGAGCAATCAGCGCTCGATAGACTGAATAGTGCCATTTTGCTCACGTATCGCGATCGATTGTGGCTCATACTTTGTGACTAGGCTGCTATTGCCGGAGAAAGCATTATCGCTTCAGGTTACCCATGGAGAGAGATGGAGCTGTTCCCTAGCCTCGATCCACTAATGCAGCATGGCTCTTTTGAGATGTGCAGAGCCCTGAGTAATTCCCTCCCAGGAAAATGCTCATGCTAAAATTTATCTAAGGGTCAGTGTAATGACAAACAATTAATAATCAAATATAATATTAAATATTTATTTAATATATTAGGTTTTAACTACAGGTAAAACCGAAAAGGTATTTTTTACTCACTAGAAGCATGGAAGGCATAACTTATGAATAATGAATGAATCTACGTGACTTGTCCGGAATAATAAAGCATATAAGAGTTGCTAAAAGGCAGAGTATTCCCACAGGACTATTTGTGTCCATCTGCCATGGACCCGTGGAAAGGACAGCGGGAGCTGTGATAGAGATGCAGCATCATGGGATGCCATTTACTCCCCCCCCCCGTGACCCTGCGTCCGTCTTCTTGTGGTGGGGGTGTCAGCAGAGAGCGCCAGCAGATGGGTCGAGCTGAGTGACGGCTGTGGGGGAGGGGGGGGGGAAATGAGGCAGGACCTTTGAGGGGTTCCATTTCGGTGTGGCAGGCTTAGTGGTAGGACTGTGGTGGGGGTGCCATCCCCCACACTCTGCTCCGCTTCAGTAATCTCCCCCGGCAGTTGGGCCTATTTGTCTTCATTACCGCCCGGGAGGATCTCTGTTCCGGCGGCACCCAGACACCAGTGTGTTGGCCCTTTCATTCTGCAGTCTCTGCACCGGAGGCTGCGACACACTGAGTAATTAGGATTGCATCCCCTGCCAATGTTAGCCTGATGCTCCTGTCATCCCACACAAGATTATGTAACTAAGACCTCTACTTGTGGTGACAATATTTTGTCACAACATGTCACAAAGATCTGGTTATCTGAACAGAACTTATCCCTAGAATAAAAAATGGCGAGTTCTTTGAAACAATGCCTTTTAACAATGCATCTTAAAAGATTGTACTATGTATTTTCTTTGGATAATCTTTATAGAATTGTGTATATATTCAAACCATTGTGCAAAAATAAAGAAATGACATTTGTCCTGTTTGACTAATGTACCAGTATCTCTTGCACAGTTAATGCCTCTGCTGGAGTTATTTGCATGGCCGATATTTTTAGGAAAAAATGGCAGACTTCTCTAGCAATCTCAGGCAAGCTTCTGAATTTGACCTTACAGTCTAGCAAAATAATGATTCAATGGTTTTAGGTAACTATTTTGCTAGTGAACAAAATTAACACATTAGTGGCAAAATAAGAACAACATAAGCAGATAAGCAGATAATTTATATAACTAAATTTCTCATTCCCCGTGTTGAAAAGATATACCTGAATCTGTACTTCTTATGCAGTGAAGAAAATAAGATGGGACTGTATTGGACAGAGGATAGGGATTGGACCTGGACTATATGTATCTGTCTCATTTAACATTCACTTCAGTTGCCCAAGGGCTGTTTCTCACGCTGCGGATCTGGGTGCTACGGCCATTTTGGCTGGCTTATTCTAGCATGTATGAGGCACAGGAAGGAAGCCCTCAAAGAAAACCATTCACTTGGCACCTGTGCTTGGGAATTCCTTTGGAGTAAGTGCTAATTGGTAAATTGATGTGTCCTGTATAATAGGCCTCATTTCTGACCCTGACGCTCTTTGGACTCTTGCAGATTTTTTGCTTCAGTCTTATTTGTAATTTTGTATGTATGCGGTAAGAGTTTGCAGCTGACTGTGATTAATGAACAAAGCAGATGTGAGGGTTGAGCTGTACAGAGCAATATGGGGCGTCATATTAAGTCCTGTGGTCCAGTCAGATGATTTCATCGAAGGTCCCAGATGGTTTGAGCCCATCGATGTTGGATTGAACTTTGTTTGCCTGCATTTCCTGAGAAAGCTGAGAGCAGCTGTAAATTCCATGAGATTTGCCCTTAGTTTTATGTTATTCTGTGACTGATACAATCCATCCCTTTTACATGGATTTAGGTCCAGGGACTTTTAATCACCATTTACTGGCTGAAATGTAGCCATTGTCTCCTACCATCCTTAGTATCTGAAGAGCTCTTTTAACAGTTACCTGGGGGAGATTTCAAATATAAACCTGCAGACACAGGCAGAGATATGAAGGAGAGGGAGAAGGAGAGATAGGGGGATTTTATTGTAAATGAGATTGTAGGCTGCACCCCTCCTGCTCTTTATCTGTTAGCACCAGGTTTGGCTGCTCTGACCGTGCTTCCAGGGACTGCCAGCAGGTTGGCAACTGCAGAGGATGCCAGAGCTATTGCTTATCAGAGGTGTCAAATCAAAGATTCAACTTTGGCCTGCTTCAAGCCTGCCCCATGCAGCTCACCTCTCCTGTGCCGTTCCCATCACTACAGACATGTTTCCACAGCTTTTGTGCTCCTTGCGTCATGAAATTGTGAAGGTTGTCTTATTTTTAGAGTTTCATATGGTTTCTCAGATGTTGCTGAACGTCGAATTCCATGTTCTCATTCTCCAAACCCCCTGGGCCTTTAGTATGTAGCTCCTTTTTGCCTTATGTCTGTGTGACATGAGGGCAGTAAACATGAACTGACTGTTTGGAAAGTTCTAAACAAGCACTGAGGCTTCCAGATAATCTGGATGTATTTAATGTTCATTGGCTTGGATTGACGGTCTCTGTAGCTTCTGCATTAGACTGGCATAGTTGACATTGCCTGGGACAATGTGGTATCATCATACAATGGTGCTGATATGTGGTCCCATTAAAGCATGTCGTAAGAATGGAATAATTTCTTACATGTTCTTTCCTTCACTTTTATGTCTGCTGAACGCCTCATTCATACCTGTTTTCCATTTATAGTTCCAAACACATAGATACCATCAGAACTGTCAGGTTCACATTGCCAGCATTATTGAAAACTAGAATATGAATTGCCTCAAAGATTTGTGTCTAGTTACTTGTATGTAACATGAATAAAGACACTGCACAGCTGGAGTTAGGATTTTGTGCTCATAGAGTTATGAATTCAAACAACTAAAAGACACATCTTGCCTGGAACTTGCAACAAAGCATTTTTCCCTGTTCCCCTAACTCACTAGGGGTAAATCCCTGTGGGTAGGCAGCCAGGCTGCATGATGATGAAGCCCTTCTCAGCTGCGAGGTTGAACATGCTTGCCGACTCTTTGCTATGGAATGCTTATAAACATTAGATACCCAATGTTTCCAATGTAGCACAGCTGCAATGCTTTGAATTTTTGGTGTGCATCCTTTTCTCCTGACTATTTCCGCTGCCCACCTGGTTGTCAAACACTTTTTAATTGGTGCTGTAGCCGAACCTAGTTATTCTCTGGGGGCCTTTTCTGTCTTTTCTGTCTCATTCTGTGGCTCTGTAGCCACAACGCCAAAATGGAAATGACTGTTTTTCTAAAGCGGCGACGTGTGGCTCTGCATTTAGCTGCCCCTAAATGCCGGTGTTAATTGTTTGTTGATGTTAATTGCTGGCTGATGCATAATGTGAACAAGCGCTATATTAGAATGGTTCTTGGCTGACAGGCCTAACGGCTCCTTTTTGACAGTATCTTGCTGGCTATGCTTTTCTGTGCAGAAAAGACAATTTTTTTAGATAAGAATTTGATTTTATCATTTTTATTTTTCATCTTCAGTGCAGCCAGACTGCTTTATTTAGAATAGGAACAAAACAGTGGGTTATCATTTGTTGGCAGTTCCACGCAAAAACACTTGGAAGTGTTGATGGAGAAGGCAGTGTGGGCGTAATGATGACTTAGGGGGGCAGGAACCGCATCAATCCTGGTGTTACAGCTGAGCTGAGCTGCTCGCCTCTTTTGCACTCTCATTTCATGGGCACACACCTAATGGTTCCTTTCCAAAGCCATTATCACTTGCAATTTGCTTTAAACAGAGACTGATACTATGGTCATGACCCCCCCCACACACACCCCCTCCATTGAAGGGTCTCTTTCCTTCAGCTGCGAGGTCCCCCTGTGGCCTCAGTTCACCCGGGATTATCCTGAACTGACTGATAACAGAGACAAATTGTCCCTCACTCTCACTTTCGCGCTACCTCTCGAAACAACAAATTGGAATGAGCACCTGCAGGTAGCAGGGCTCTCTTAGCACGCCATTCTCTTCATGAAGATGGAACAGGCCAATGAGGTGTGCACAAGAATTTAAACCATCCCTGATGTCTTAATGCTGGGAAATGCCTTGGAACTTTTATAATTTGAACAAAATGTAGCTGACCGTCTTAAAAAGAAAGATTGAATCAAGCCCATGTTTTATAGCCCGTCATATTTCATATCATAAATATTGTCATTTTTTGTTGAATAGCTTTAAAACAACTGGATACCTATGATTTATGCTACAATATTGCTTACTATACTGCGGCATTCATAATGCAATACTTAATTTCCATAGAATGGTTTTAGTTTGGGGCCTTTGGACAGCACAGTGGCCTCACATCCTCAGGAATGTGTGCTTGATTTTGAGATGCCATATATCATGATATACCATGTATATCACTTGAAGTACAACTTGCTAAATCACATTGATTTGATTGCTGGGACTTAGATGTGCCTTCTCTTTGGTCATGTTTACCTCTTATTTGAGTCGTTCCACTGATGTCAGATGCCATGATTTGAAGATGTCATATGCACTCATGAAAAATTAAGGCTACATGGATTATGAAGTGAATATTTCATGACATTTGAAAGAGAGTAAAAACACTCTCTGGGATTTAGTGCCCATTACCCGTCATGGCGCTGAGTGGGCAGAAGCAGCAGAGTGGGATGTGAGGTAGTGAATATCCCATCCGGCAGTGGCTGCAGCAAGAGCTGAGAGGTGTCCAGTTCAAGCCGATTCAGGCCAGGCCCGTGCTGGCACTGCCTGGAGAAGATGGACGAAACGGGACACTGCCTCTCCGCGCTGCTTTTTATAGACTGCCGAAAGCTGCTTGGCTTCAGGAAAGACACTCTGCCATGAGGAATGCGCCAAAGTGGATCTTTCCCTTTTCAGGGTGTTTGCTTTAAAGGTAATTGGGATATGAAACTGCGCTATTCTTTAATCTTCCCTCAAGCTCATTTTTACTCGGGACATAACTGTAGGCAGTCTATTAACTTGAAACTTTACATTTATTTATATAAACTTCACAATATATATATATATATATATATATACACACACACACACACACACACAGACTCGCGTACCTATCTAAATGGGGACCTTCCATTCATTTCTTTTGGAAAAACCTTAATCCCAAACATGACACCCTTAACCCCTACCGAGCCCTAGCCTTAATCATAAGTAACCAACACAAATACAAGACTTATGTAATTTTTACTTTTTTGATTGCATTCACAGATTTTTATAAAACTGAGGTTATCTAAATGGGGACCTGAAAAGATCTCCTCAAAAGTAGGGAAATTACCACACTTATCCCCCCCCCACACACACACATATTAAAATGAAGGAATTTCATGTTACATCTAACTTAATCCTGGGGAACCCACAAGGTCATATTAGACGCTACCCTTTATTTCTGCCTTACATTCAACCCACTCATCAAAGTAAGAATTAACTTTTGTTTTGGGTCATATATGGCAGCGTTTCTCAAGCTTCTTCGTCCTGGGGCCCAGTCAATGCTTTGGGGCTGCAGAAGCAAGGCTCCGCAGACCGGCAGTAACCTTGTCACAGACCGGCGCCGGTCCGCGGCCCATAGTTTGAGAAACCAGGATATATGGTACACTGGGCTGTAAAGTAAAAAATAAACTTTACTTTGACGAGTGGGTTGAATGTAAGGCGGAAGTAAAAGGCAGGGTCAATTGTGGGAAATATCAAATATGCTTGGGTTAGATGAACGTCCCAGTAGAAGCTATAGTATACATTGCAAACCTAATCAATGACCATTTCCTGAACAGGGTGTCAAAATGGAAGTCTACAGATTATGCAGTATAACCAGTGTAACTGTATGCAGTTTAAGCACAGAACTGTGGCTCTCACAGCATGGATCATGTGTCTGGGATGAATGGGCATGCATACAAGAAACACTCTCCTATGTAAATAGAGGAAACAAGTAGCAGGTGGAAGGAAAATAGCCGGAACCCGTGCTGTCAGCTGACTAGCCGCTTGTTACAGATGGAGGCCTTGTGCTGCTCACCATATCTTTGAAGAAGTGTAATTATTTAGAGGCAGCTCGTCTGGATGCTTAATATGTTCAGCAGCTGGACTAAGGTTGTTCTTTGTTCAAGGGCAGTGTATGTGACACATTTGTTTGGCCCGCTAGCTGTCATTTCTGCAGCTTTTTTGTCGAATTAGGAGCACCTAACTGTCCTGGATTTCATGGCCCGTTAGATTATGCAGCGGCTATTTGCCGCATTCCCACTTGCTGTTGTTGGAACGGTGCACAAAGTGAAACAATTTAACGCCCTGGCTTCAAATCCTGTTCTGCTGCTGTGCTGCACACATATTTGATCTTCTGATGGCACTTAGCTTATGGGATTTAGCAGTCAAAGGGGGGATGTTTGCCATACTTTTAAAGAGGCAAATAGTCAGCCCAGCTTATTCCGGTTATTGTTGACGTCAATACGGTTAGAGGGTGTGTCTGTTAGGTGGATGCGGGGTGTCCTCTGTGGGTTTCGGGGGTGTGGAACTTGTGATATCATTACCATCACGGGATCTGACATGCTGGCAGACTTGTGGATCAGCCGCAGCACGCTCTCTAGCAGCCAATAACGGGACACCTCAGGCACTTCTTTCTCTTCTGCGGATATATTTTAGTAAATTTACCTTGCTAACACCACATAGCCTAGATTGGGGTTACTGATCCCCCCCAGAAAATATTGTCGGGGGCAGGGGCACTGTACCTTGGTGGAACTTGAAACATGGGGAAAATTAATTTAGTACTCCTCGCCTAGATGCTGAGCTTTCCCCTACAGCTCCAGATGAGCCGATATTGACCCCGATTCCCTTTATTTGCAGGTGTGGTTGAGTGTGGATGGCATAACGCCTCTGAGAGCACGTGATTCCCACCTTGTGACCCGTCGCCCGTCGGCCTGTGACAGCTACGGGCTCTGATGCCAACGGCCGGAGGCGGCAGCAGGAGGAACGCATGAGACCGGCCATGTCCAGTGGTAATGCGCCGCACGCGGCCTGCATCCCAAACACCACCTCATCACTACACACTGCTCCTTCACTGCGTCGGCTCTCAGATCTCGCCGCCGTCATTTATCTAAGCGCCTGTCGCTGGTGCCAGCTAGTAGTCTGAACTGGCTCATGCATTCGGAGCCCGGGCATAAATAACACAAGTGTTTTCTGTTGTACTGTTAGTTTCGGCGTAGTAAACACAAGCATACCTAATATTTTCTTGTGGGATACTTGAATTTAAATTAAGCTGCCTTACTGTTGTCTGAGAACAACGACATGTGGAGTTATGTTGTGCTCAATGTCAGTGCTAACTGTATTTGTGTAAGGTAAACATGTATTGTTGTAATGATATCATGTAAGCCCACAGCTGTGGTGGATATTAGGTAGGGGCAGCCATAAAGCCCAGCTATCTGGTGTGTTTACATTGTCACGTTAAGTGTGATATTCTGTATGGGTGCAGAAGGATGCCCCGGTTTCAGTTTTTTCTTGTGTTACACGCTTATATCATGTGTCACTTTAGAGTGGGGCCAGCAGCAGGAGAGCATGCATTCGCCTTCTGGTGCCTGTTTTCTGGCGTATTCTAAGGGTTTGATTACAGGCGCGCAGTAATATGAGCAGTTAAGAGTAACACCTGCTATCGAGGGGCAAAAGCCCCCCCAGGAGAAGTTTGGCATCACCCCTAACCGGCTTTTATTATCCGACCTCCTCCCTCAGCCAGACCCCGATCAGCACTGAGAAGTAGCTTTTGCATGCAGCTCCTAGAGGTGCTCTTTATGGAGCTCTCTAGCTGCTGCCGTGTGACTTGGGCGTCTCTTTGCTGGTGTCTCTCTCGCAGTCGCGGACGGGATGGGCAGTCTGGGAGCAGAGCAGGGCCATGTCGGCGTACCTGTCGCAGACGCTGGTGCCTGGGCTACGGCCATGAGCAATCTGGGCATTGTGCCGATGGGCGTGGCCGGGCAGCCCCTGGTGTCAGGTAAGTGCAACGCTTCTGCTGTCCCTGCCTGCTGCTAATGACTTGAGGCCAGGTTGAAGTTATACTTAGAATACATGGAGAACGTGCTGGCATGTGGAAATGAAGAGCCTGGGCTTCTGTCATGAACTTTCACAACAATATTTTGGTGTTATGTGCATGATTATAATCTCTCAGGAATGCCACAGCAGTGGAAAGTTACTGCACTGATGCCTAAGGTGTGTTTAGATTACTGTCCCTTGCTGTGGAAAATAAAATGCTTTTTTAAAATTCAAACACGTCCGGGCGTCTTAACTCTGCAATTTTTGACAGCAAATATGTAAGATGTGAGGATTTTAACAAAGCAGAAATGCTCTCCATCTCAGCACATGATTGACATTTTGCCTCTACAATTTGGTGTTCTGCAGTTTGAGCTCAGCCTGTGAAGAGCAACCTGTGCCCCCTTTCTTCTTTATTGCTTTATTTGTCCCTCGCTTGCGATGGCGTTGCCATGTCAGACTGCTTGTGTGATGCCCAATTTGTTGGACTAACATGTACAGCCAGCAAAGATCACGTTTGATTATTACACTCTGACTTCTTTTAGACAGCTTAATCAAGTGAGCATGTTACAGACAGACACACTTTACTGCAGCCTGGACCATTCATCATTTGTTTCTGCAAAAGAGGAAACTGAATTCTGAACATAAACAGTAATAGAGACAGCAAGCTCCCCGGGCTGTACTGAGCTAATATGTGATTGCCTCACATATCCTGACTGCATTTGTGTCTCGCCGCTCATGTAAATGAAGGCTTCGCTGGGAATGCATCTTATTGTAATTACCGTCGCAAGGGACAAGGGAGCCACTGCGGATTGAGGCGAATTAGGCTCAGATTAAAATTCATGAACAGATTGCCAGATCATGCATATTTATGCGATTGTCGCACCCTTACAGCCAGCACTGGGAGTTCACATCTGAATTATTTGAATTTCCGGTAATCACTTAACGGGAAATACTAGAGCGAGTGTCTCTGCAAGGCAGTTTCGGCAGATGCCTTTAGGGGAGATAACACTAATGCCTGCTGCGTTTCCGCACTTACAGTGGAGTCACATACAGGCTCTTATTAAGGCGTGACAAAGAAAAGCGACAAGCAACCAAACATGATCCTCCAGTAGTTGAAAATTAATTAGTATTTTTGATTTGTGGAGGATTTTATTTTGGAAAAATCCCCCCATTTTGCCTTTGATAAGCGATCAAGCGTCAGAACAATGATCAAAGTTCTCTTTCTGAGTTGCCTACCTGCATGTCCAACATGATGGGAAATTTCCCACCAACTATGGTCAGTTTCTGTCAGTTTTTTTCGTAACTTACTTGAATCCTAAAAATAGACCCAAGTGAAAGTTTAATATATCTTCTCTCTGGAAATTGTATTTGTGGGCCAGCAAGCAACATTATGTAACATTATGTTATTCCATAAAATACTGTCAGTATTTCAGTAAGTCATGGTTTTGCAGCCATTGAAGTTCCTTTATATTTATAGATTTAATTTGTATGATTGAATATTCTGTCTTTAGTTTCATGAAGGATTTGCAGAACATCAGATAGATTTTCTCTAAATATAGTGGGTTCTTTTGCTTAGCAAGTGGCCATTGTTGAGGTTGCATTGTGTGAACTAGGTCAAGGAGATTAAGAGTTAAAAACAGTGTGAGCTTTGCATTATTCTCTAAGAATTTAGCAGAAAAGTTAGGGGAAGTGCAAGATTAATCTGAATTATTCTTAATTTTGGCAATCATGGCACCTTTATGAAATATTTTTTTTATAAACTGAAAACTATTTTCAGTTTTAATAGAAAATATTATTCCATGGAGCAGACTATATAAGTCAATCAGTCTACCTTAATCAGTGCTTCAGTTTTTTATGTTCTAGTGTTCTGCTCAAAGGGCTGCTGCTATACACTCTTGCTCACGATTTACAAATGTTTTGTAGATGCGAAAACTAAGGCTAAAGCATGGCACATTGGGTAATTACAACATGCGTATTCTGCAGGTGTAGATGTCTCACTTTGGTAGGAGTAGGTGGGACAGGATCTGTTATTATCTTTCAGCCATCATCTAGAGTGGATTTTAAATAGTCTATGTTTTGACTGCATTGAGTCCCTGTTGACTTTCATCAGATAATTATGAGCTGCAGTTTGAAAGAAAGCAAGGAGCTTCTGAAGGTTGAGTCATGAAGTGTAATGCAGAGCAGAAGGCGATATCAGAGGTCTTGCACCATAATTATACCGTAATCCAGGAATGTTTTTTTTTATTTGCTCCTTCCATATTATACCTCTGAAGCTACTGTCATAGGTAATTATAGCTCATGGATATGATGTGAAAAAGGAGCCCAGCTATCTTAGTGGAGGGACACTAACTGGGGCACATGCATCACAGCAGTGTTCCTGGAACTTCTGACTGGTAACATCCCACCTCTGTGACAATTATGGGCCAGCTGTTTCCCTGAAGGTGGAATTCAGCTGTTGGAGGCACATACGTATGTGCTGGAAAGAGTGAAGAAAAATCTGAGTAATAAAAGAAACTAAACCAGAATTTCATATTCTGGCAGACATCATGGAGCCTGTCACCAGAGAGTCCCGTTCCATGGGAAAATATGCAAAAGGAAATGATACATGGGGACTGCCTTAATGTGCTATTCACCTGTTATTACTGTTTCATTTCCAACGTAATGAGTTTTGCAGAATTGTGGCACAACTTGGTATTTTAGATTTTGGGGCTGATTAATGATAACCTTTACTAGCATGCCTTAAAATATCCTCAGAAGACACACTGACAGTTTCATACTTGGCAACCTGTTTCTTGAAATATTTCTTTTGGATTTAATGTTAGGTAAGAAAAACTAAAAATAAATGTACTACTTTAAATAAAAGGAGATTGTTGTGGAGTGAAACAAAGTTACCATACAATGTAATGTATATCATATTTTTTTCTTTAATCTGAAGGTCCATAATACAATGTCAGCTACAACAGCTAATTGTCTCGTTAACTTAATGTGCCTTTTAATTGCTCATAGTGTGCAGTTGTGCATGGAGTGTGTGTGTGTCCTGTGAAGGACTGGCATCCCCTCCAAGGTTTACCCCTGCCTCGTGCCACATTCCTAACCAGGAGAAGCAATTGGAATATAGATGGATGGATTTACTCATTGTTTTCTATCAGCGCAGTGCTGTTAATGTCAATCCCTGTTGTCCATTTGGGGTTGTTGAGATTGACAGATTGACAGTCTACAACGGTATCCTGCACCGGAGCTGTGCAGAATGATGGGCATTTCTTTTTATTATTACCTCAGTACTTCATGGTTGCTTGGTTACTGTCCCTCAGTGCAATTTATGGATTCCTCATTAGCACAGCTGTCATTTTTACTCTGTTTTGAACATTGTAAGATTTGAACATGGCGCTATCTTTCCTGTTACTTGTCCTTCATAGATTCCATCTGCATCCAGAGCTTTGACCCCAGCATGAGTATTATCGCCCCCATCAACCCCATGATGGCGGGCATCAGCCTGGTGCCACCCCCACCAGTCCCAGCCGAGATGCCCGTTGTCAAGGAGATAATCCACTGTAAGAGCTGTACGCTCTTCCCACAGAACCCCAGTAAGTCCCTGCGAACATCGTCATACATCTGCATCCCGCTGCTCTACAAACTGACCAGCTCTCGAAATAGCTCACGAGGGAGAACAATATAGATGGATTCGCAGTTAAAGACTTACAACCTCCAGCTAGGACCCTAATTATGTTCTGAGGCAATAGCCTCTGTAATTAGTCTATACCGAGTGACCTGAGAATGCAGCCGGATTTTTCTCAGGTCTCATAAAATATGCAGAAATGTGCTGCATACCCTGCAGTAATTCATTCATAGTCCTGTTTTCTTCTACCATGCACCCTCTCAATATTGCCTATTCCCTCAGATCTCCCTCCTCCATCTACCAGGGAGCGCCCCCCAGGATGCAAGACTGTGTTTGTCGGGGGGCTCCCCGAGAACGCCAGCGAGGAGATCATACGCGAGGTTTTCGATCAGTGCGGCGAGATCATTGCCGTCCGCAAGAGCAAGAAAAACTTCTGCCACATTCGCTTTGTGGAGGAGTTCATGGTGGACAAGGCCCTGTACCTGTCCGGTAGGAGCTCGCTCCACACTCAGCTTCCTTCTGCAATGGGCTGAGGTCCAGACTAGAAACATGAAGTTGTGTGTCGTCGTTTCGTCGCGTTTGACCGCGACTCTGCATTTTTCTCTGCAAGGGTACCGGATGCGTATCGGGTCCAGCACGGACAAGAAGGACTCGGGCCGCATACACGTGGACTTTGCACAGGCTCGCGATGACCTGTATGAGTGGGAGTGTAAGCAGAGGCTGCTGGCCCGCGAGGAACGGCACCGCCGCAGGGTACAGGAGGAGCGGCTGCGGCCGCCCTCGCCCCCTCCCATAATGCACTACTCGGATCACGAAGCCGGCCTGCTGGCTGAGAAACTGAAAGGTGAGTCTTCCTGTAATGCTATACGCATCAGAAACATTAGCATATCATGCTAACCGCGGCAGGGGAAAAGGCCGTTATGTGGGCCGGCCAGCCTGGTCAGGTACTGTAGCACATTAGATGGATGAACACTTAAACATAAGAGTGCAGCAATGTTATTAACGGTGCTGTGCACAGACTTTTTGGAGAGCAGGTGATCGAAGGGGGAGAGTTATGGGGCTTAGGTTCAATTTTGCATTCGGGGGGTCCCTATTGGTAAATTTTGGTAAAGATCATCAGTTATCAAAAGGGGCCTTTATAGAGTATAGTGTTTTTTTGCTTTTCTGTGTCTGTTCCTCGGCACGTTCCCACAAGACGTCAGCCATGCTGTCATCGTTTGGCCCACAGAAAATGTGCTCTCTCAGCCGCACCCTAACCCCAGTGTCCCCGTGCTGCAGGCATTATCCGCTGTGTGCGATTTGCTGGCCTGGCATGTTTTCCTGCCTGGTGATCTCGGTATAACTGGTGAGGTACGGCCCGTGACTAGGTGACCCATGGCCAGGTTGTTTTATTCAGTTTGATGACGTTTACTAACGCCGCAGTTACGTGAGATGGCTGTTCATGCACAGTCAGCTGGTGCTAATTTAGCAATGGCACAGATTCCACTCTCTTTAGGGACAGATGTCACCATAATTGCAGCCTGTATGTAAATTTATTGGAAAAAACACATCCACATCATTCCCTCATTTTTGAAAATGTGCAGCCTATCATCTTAGGAGCTAGCTGAAGAAGCTCCCCTCGCAGCAGATTGATTATGCTTTGGCGCTGCTGAAATGTGTAGGAAGGAAATATGTATAGGAGAAGTACAGCATGTAGAAATGCGTTGTGTGGCAGAGATTTATTGTTGTTTCTTTGGTGGTTCTGGTTCTTAAACGGGGTGGCAGACTGGATCAATAGGTGCATCATAGCAGTGAGATTTAGCAAATGCGGTATCCCACTGGTTTTGGAATTGAATATTCATGTTCCAAATTAGGTTTAACGAACAAGCAACAACTATGTCACCATAAAATAACAATTTTACACGTGATTTGTCCGACGTTGATGTCGCACAACAGAGAACAAGCGGATGCTGGAGCGCATGTGACACCGCACACTGATGAATATCACCTGGCGCCTTTTCGATCAGTCACAAAGATGACGGGCATGCCAGGAAATACCAACAGTGGCGTGAAAAGGGGGCTGAAGTTTGTCTGCCGTTAGTCTTTCATGGGCGGTTGTGAAAGTGCTTTCCTCTGTCGTGTCACATGCGACTTCACACTCGACACCCTGGTTTAGGTTCAGGGATTTGGTTAATGGTGGTAATCCACCCTATCTGCCGTCATCGGGATGATGGACGCTTGAAGGCTTGGCCACGCCTCCCGCCCCCCCAGGTCTTCGTTCTCAGGCTCATGGCTCACGTTCTCCACCTTTCCCATTGCGTCGGCTTGCTGATTGAGCCCGAAGGCGAGGCTGGTGTTGGGAGCTGGTGCAAAGCACTCGTGAAGGAATCCCGGCTTCGAGATCAAACGGGCAGCCTTCCACTGCCTCGCTGCTGCGTCTGAGTGCCAAGCGCAGCCTCGCTCAGAGACACAGAAATCAGTTTGTCATCTTTCTACCCCAGTGCCAGGGTTTTGCTCCCAGACACTGAAGTATTATTGTACCTCAATATAAGCAGCTGCAGTGTTCAGTATTCATCTTATCCTCCTCTCATTTTCACCCCTGTGCTGCTTACTCTGCTCCTCATTGTTATTACTGGAGGCTCCACCCCCCCCATCATTGATGTGCTCATGCTGCAGCGACCCTACATTCCTGAACAGCATTTCTCCATCCCTCTGCTTTCCTTAATGACATTCATTGAAACAGCCTCTGGTTACTTACTGCCTTTTTCAATCCAGGAATCTTAATCCACTCCAGTCATCGTCGTTATCCTGTTACAGGGTTGCTATAAATAAATAAGGTTTTTTTTTATTACTGATCAATAGCCTTTCCACTGAGACTGAGACTGAGACTCATTATTTGCGGGGGGGTGTGGGGGGGTTAAAATGGCAGATACTGAAAACATTGAGCTTCCAGGGGGAGGGAGGGGGTCCTGAGAGATTTTGGTAAAGGGTGTTGAACCTTTAGCACATTTACATTCCTTTCTTAACACTGGGGACTGTAGTCGCTCTTGGTGACCAGAGATAATTTTACACTTGACTAATAGCATTCCGGCTCCCAAAATGAATTCCCTTCCAATTATCAGCGTAACCTGAACGAAACCCTTAACATGACAGCTGGTCAGTCTTAGACAGCTACCATGGGGTAACATTAACAGGCAGTCGGCATAGCCAGCACACTACAGAAGAGGGAGTGTTTCTGCTAAGGTGTGCTTTAAATAGAATTCTTTCAGGCTCTGTGCCATGTCCAAGGAGAAAAATTGACAAGAATCTCCATTGGCTATTTCAGCATTTTTTCATCTCCAGAGACTATATCAGCCAGTTCATGGAATCATTATTTAAGCTGTACTTTTTATTGGCTTAGCAGCATAGGGAAATATGGCGGTTTGCAATTTTAAATGCCTATACATTATAGAGTTGGCTTGCAGTCTACATTAAGTTAAGAAAATACAGAGCTTAGCATGCAGCCATTTAAGATATAATTGTGAAATATCGGTACATTCTTGGCCAAAGTATGGAAGAAATAGTCTCAGGAAAGCATCTTCTAGAGGGAGCTGCAGTTTGTAAGGGTGGCTGCTGATCACCAGCTGGTGCTGGAGTCTCTCCTTACACTGCGCTGCATTTCAATTATTATTTAAATTGGAAGAATAAACTGCACTCGGCCCTGTGGGAAATGGATTATCCAAGCATGAGAGATCCGCTGCTGAAAGACTCTTGTTTTAGTTGCTTTTTTGAATTTGAATTTTTTCCCCGTTTCTCGTTCGTCACCAGGGGACGGAAGGGTCAGGCCCGATAAGAGCATTTAGCTTCGTTCACTCAGAAAGCTGAAAACGATACAATAATTACATCATAATTTATGAGGTTTGGGGCCGTGCAGTACTTAGCAGTAAAACAGGGGGCACTGCTACAGGTTAGTGTTTGGAAGGGTCACGTCTGCCTTATAACTGAATTGTGGGTGCAGAAATCCAGCTGTTGTGGATTTTATTATTTGTCTATTATCTATAATGGGAACGGCTAGCTCTCTCGTGGACACCATAACAAAATCCTAGTATTGTTTGTTTTAAAGATATTCATTTTATATGTGAAGGAGGAAAGTGTGACCTGCAGGATTAAATTTACCAGGTGGAGGGAAAATGTGTACAAAAATATGGACATATGGGACCAGTCGCTAAATGGATTTTTCCAGGTAGGGCTGAGGCAAATAAGTAGGTTAATTGAAGCACCTTTGGTCCAACATCTATCTATCTAAAGCAACCTTCAACCTTTTTTACACTGAGAGACGTGAGCTATGATGGTGATTGTGGCTGGCAACCACAGATCCGAAAGATTCGCAGATACCAACAGTATAAATATGGTTTCCTCCTGAGATGTTCTTCACAAGATGCCCTCTGCCGCCCCCCAGATGACAACAAGTTCAGCGAGGCCTCCACGGTGTTACTGAGCTGGATCGAGCGCGGCGAAGTCAGCCGCCGCTCGGCCAACCAGTTCTACTCCATGATCCAGTCGGCGAACAGCCACGTGCGGCGGCTGCTGGCTGAGAAGGCGCAGCGCGAGGAGGAGATGGAGGTGGCACGGGAGCGATTCCGGAGCGCCCTGCTCTCCATCCTGGCGCAATGTGAGTCCTCCTCCCGCTCACCCGCCTGATCCGGCGACCTTCCCGGGTGTGGGGTCTCTGATGAAAGCTCTGGCTCCGCACGCCATTACACGCTTTAGCTGGAAGGGCTTTCCGCAATCCGTCTGCCCATTGAGAGACGGCCGATTCGCGTTACTGCTCTGAATCATGAACCATAATCCATTTACGGCATGTGGAGCCGTCCTACAATTCTGTGTGAAATTTTCCAAAATAAGATGGCCATCAGTAAAGGTAATCCCACTTTAATGCCTAATATATATTTTCAGTTACATACTTTTGATGTAAAAACTCATTTTCCAGCCACTCAGCCGCATTCAGTGTGTATTTGTGGAGATGTGGCATCGTTTGCGAGGGTGAGCAGATTCATTTAAGTGCAAAAAGCCCAGTGATCCTGATTCCATGGCTGGAGCATTGCTTTGAAACTGGGGGGGGGGGGGTGTCCTATTCCTTGGTGACCACGGTTGAGGGTGCCTTTAATCTGGGAAACAAGGTTTTCTGGGACCATTAGGTGAGCTGAATTCCTCTGTGAATAAAGGCTGAAACTGAGCATGATGTAGTGGAACATGCAGCCCTTATGAGGAATAGAACGCCCCGCCGGCGGGGGGGGGGGGGGGGGGGGGGGGGGGGGGGGGGGGGGGGGGGGGGGGGGGGGGGGGGGGGGGGGGGG
>JAODKN010000001.1:42167632-42179048 GCA_026774425.1 Petrocephalus zakoni | reverse complement strand
CAAAGAGAAGTTAGCTTGTCTTTTTGGATTCTTCTGAGAATGGGTGGCTACTCTCCAAATGGGTTCTCAGCTGCACTGGAGGAGATCTTTCCTGGATGACACACAGTGGGTGCCATTGATTGGCCCTTTGAGAGAGATGCCAGCCACATTGTGACTTTGAAGGGTCCCACAATGGCATGAGACAAAGAAGCACATTATTCTGTACGTTACTGAGAATTTGGTTTGGCTGAGAGGGACCTGCAGAGGGGACAAAAGTCCAACAGCAGTAACACCCTGCTGGTTTCGCAGCAAGCAAACAATATGAGCTGCTTATGCAGCGTAGCCCAAATAATTCTCAATAAAGACATGTATAATGTAGAGTGTATTAATGTAATAAATGCATTTTTTAAATCATTGCTCCTTAGTCTAATTCATACAACTTGTTTGCTTGAAAGCCAGACAATAAAAGATAGATAACCGCGCAAAAATGACTCATCAGCTCAAGTGTGTAACAAACACGTTAATAAATATGAAGTAATCAAATAAAACAAAGTGCTTACTGTTTAAGCAGACATTTACAATAAAGCAGGCTTTGCTGTTTAGAATTAGGGAGATAATTTAATTAAATTTCTAAGGAAGTTTCTGGAATTGAGCCGATCTCATCATGGTAAAAGAGTGAAAGCATTGTGTAGTATTTCAGAAGCTGGTATTCGAACACACTTGATGTAACATTATACAGCTCAGGGCATCTCAATTTCCTTAAGCCCTCAGAGGGCTTGAAGACCTGGGAACTTTTGGGACTCTGAAACACATGAATATAAGGAGAGGTCAGCCGAGCACCGTGGTTTAGCACCACGAAAGGACGTCCACTCCTCAAACCTGTGGTGAGCATGTGTTTCAAGGAGAAGGTGCATCATGGGAAAACAAAAACATTTTTCTTGACAAGGTGACACACAGGCACCGTGAAAATGACAGCAAGTGTGATTTTCCTCATAAAACCCGGCATGTTATTATTGTTTTTAGAGGTGCTGTTCACACAAGCTGCATTTGAATCTGAATATTTAAATACATTCTAACGTCGACTCCAAACGGCCAACCGTAGTTAGTTAGTGTCCTATAACTTTAAAAAAAAATAAAAAATTTAAAAATCCCCCAAAAGCTAGCATAGAATAAAAAGTATGTCTATGCATGCATATGCATATTTTCTTTGGGGGTAGGTGTGTGCACGAGCAGTGAGGTGGGGGAATATTTCCATCCATTTACATGGATGTATTTTTAATCACATTTTGCACATTGACACGCTCTATTATTCAAGAGCTGGACAGTGCAGTAAGCAAGCTAATGGGCAGTAATTCAACAGTCATTCAATTCCATTACTCTATCCATCTGAATTAGTCACGCCATGACAGATCGCTCTCACACAGCAATAAACACAGTTCCGGCTATTGGCTCTGATGTTGATTTTTATGTTAATGTGCACATTTATGACATGGCTTTACAATAGCCAAATTTCACTTACGTGACGTTAGCGAACCCATATATGTGTAACAACAGGCACTTTCAGGGCTGCCTTCTGAAATTCCATTTGGTGACATGATGAAATTGAAAAGCATCGAAAATTCATTTGCCAACAGGGAAGATTACGGCCTTTCTTGACTAAAGTGATTAGCGGCGCTGTCTTGGATGACTCCAGTCCCAGAATGAGAGCTAATGTACCTTACCAGGATCAGAGGACTTGGCAGATTGTGCGACTGCAGGGCCATGCAGCAGTTATTTAGAAATTAAACGAAGGCTGTAACAAATATTTAATTTTTGCTGGGAATAAGTATGATTTGTTGCATTTAGCCATCAAAAAAGTACTTTTTTAAAATCCACTATTAATGGTTCAAGGCAGATATTGTCACGGCTTGAACTCAGGATATAGGTTAAAATGTTTTATTAGCCTTCATAAAATCAAATCTGTGATAGAACCTCTACCTGGGCAACCCAGCCAGGTCTTCTGGCCCCTGAAACCAGCCGCCCCCAACACTGCTGGAAAGAGAGAACTGGGGAGTTGGGCCACTGACTGGGATAAGCTGAAGCAGGAGATAGACTTAAAGGCAGAGGGCTGAAGACCACAGACCAGGAACCAGAGAGGCTTGGGTCACTGGATGGATGGACAGCCAGGATAAAGCAAAACAGTAGGCTGACTCATTTACAGAGGGCTGCAGAACCCCAGACCAGGAACCTAAAAGCAGCAAGAACAAAACTCAAGACATTAAAGCCCCAGAGACAGGATGCCTGCAGCTCAGCACACCAGCTGCAGAATGATGGCCACCTGGAATCAGGAGGCCTCCAACACAGAAGCAGAAGGACAAATGCAGGTCTACAGGGCCCACAAATGCAGGTCTACGGGGCCCACAAATGCAGGTCTACAGGGCCCACAAATGCAGGGCCCACAAATGCAGGTCTACAGGGCCCACAAATGCAGGTCTACGGGGCCCACAGATGCAGGTCTACAGGGCCCACAAATGCAGGTCTACAGGGCCCACAAATGCAGGTCTACGGGGCCCACAAATGCAGGTCTACGGGGCCCATGACCCCAGGGGCTTCCCACACAACCAAGCCCGTACCCGCTGGCCACTGACAAACATGGAGAAAACAGACCTACACTGACAGCTCCAAAAACCAAATGGCTGACCAGATTACTACTCGTGCTCAAAGAGCGAAGCTGACAGCCAAGCCGTGAGCACTGTTCACTGGTCTCCTTAAGGAAGGTTTGGCACTAACCTAGCCCAGAGCTGGTTCAATTAACCAATAAGTAATGCAGGGGTAGTTGTGACAGATACGATCATTTGGAGAAACGAATCTCCATGCCCATGTGGCTTCCACATCAGAGTAGATGATTACAATTGAAGAGCAGATTTCCAAAGCTCACTCAGTCCACGGGATACGGTTTCAAGAAAGTTTCTGTCGCTTTAGTGAGTTTTGGATATTTAGTGTTGGATTTCATGAGGACCGACAAAGTTTTGGTTCCCAGTACTGTACAACATAATGAGGAATCCTGACTTTAGCTCATCGCCGGTTTCACCGCAAGCCAACCAAAAAATGGGCTGCTGTGAGCGTCGTCATCTGCACTCCCTGTCGCTGGGAGAAAATGGACGAAGAGCCGCGATCCCGGGGCTCCCGTTTCAGAGGGCTTCCCATCGCGATCCTTGGAAAGTGTGATCCCAGAAAGTCTCGCCTTCCACTGAGAGTTGGAAATGGGGTCACGGGGGGGTTTTCAACTGGCAGGGAGGGGAAGGACAAGGGGGACAGCCAGAAGTGGGGGGGGTTCAGAGATAAACACCGGCTGCGTGCAGCAAGCGAACGTGCAGCAGGAGTTTAAATCAGCATGACCTGGCTTCTCGGGGTGGTGTGGCGGTTCCAGCCGCTGCTTTATGCTGCTGGAGACGGCGGTCCCACTCTCCATCCCAGCTTTATGGTTCACTTGCTGTCTTGGGTATCTGCGCCCCCCTTCCCCCACAGTGCAAAACCATGCTGAAGTGAATTAGATTTGCAGGTATAAAAAATGGATGACTTGGTGATTTGGCTTCACCATGAAAACCTAAATAAGTGAAGCCCATAGCTCCTTTATATTTGTGGCGGTCCTGTGATTCCTGATTAGACACTGTATGGGCAGATGCTGGATATCAGTGAGAACACTTGCTGGTCACACGCATCCTGATTCTGCTGAGCTTGGTATGGGAACACGCGTTTCGCCTCTTTAACCTTTAACTTTATCTTTTAACCTCTTTAACCAATCACAGCCTTTGTCGTATGGCATCACCACATTTATTAAAACCAGTGTTGTCTGGTAAGCAACAAGGTGCATCCCTCTTAAGTACCCGTTTTATTGTGTATGCCTTTTGTTAATGGACATGTCACAGATAAAGCGTAGGATGTGCTTATCCGAAAAGGCTGTATGGAACAATGTATTGGTGTGTCTTTATTCAACAACATCAATAACAACATCCACAACAACAATAATAACAAAATAATAACAACAAACACAATAATACCAAGGTTTGAACCACTCACCCTGCTCAGCTAGGCTTGGTGACCGCATGGCTAGAAGCCTTGAGTCTGAAAAAGAGAAAAACACAGACCGATGTGGTGATGTCATATGATGAAGACTGTGACTGGTTAGAGAAGTGAAACACCTCAAACTGGGTAAAATCAGGATGTCCTACTGGCCACCACGAAATCTCACCTCAATGCCAGTTGTTGCTGTAGCCTCACATTGATGGAGTCCTGGATTTTGATTGTAACGACATGGGAATTCCAGACCCCAGCCAGCCTCTGCAGCGCAGGGACGCCCTGTGAAGGCCCAGCTTCCCATTTTGGGTGAGTGCTGCCTTTCTGCTCTGTGCCTCCAGGGCGAGTCTCCACATCATTGTGACTTTGACCGGATTAGTTGTTACAGGAAATGCATGGAAATCACAGATCCGCACAGTGAATAAATAAACAAACTGCTGAAACTGACAAACCTACAGCAGAGCTCAGTAAGTAGAGCACAGCTTCACCTAGTGGTAACACATAATTAAATACACACCGAAAAACGATGCAGAAGGTCTAGAATTTATAATTCAAGCTTAATAAAATTTTAATGAATTCTCTACTTTTGGTGCAGACAAAAGTTCTTAAATGGAATCCTTAAGCAGCCAGTCTGCTTTACGAACCCAATTTGTTTTCAAATGGTTTTACATCAGGGTCAGAGCCCCTGAATAACAGCTAATGGTGTAGCTGTCCTTTGGGAAATAAATCTCATTCTCTGCACTGCAACTCACATGATTGACTTGTATTATGAGAACTCAAAGGACGGGGGACCTGCCACAGAACCAGAAAGCAGAGCACAAGAGGCAGGTGAGAGATGCAGCAAAGCAAACACAGTAGGGTAGCAAAAGGGGTGAGTTTGGCTGACAGTTCTTCCTCTCCGTCATTTCTGAGTCAGGTTGGCTTGGCAAGATGCTGATCCCAGGTCTCAGAATACCCTCTGTGTGGATATCGAATATCCCGTATTTCAATAGCAAATCTGAACACAGTTCGTGTCAGCGTGAAAAGGTGTAAAATATTTCCTAGGGTCATGTCTGCACAAGCTGAGGGTCCTACGATGCCACAGAACTCAACGGAGGTGCAGTGAGGTCAGACTGCAGAACAGCACATGTCACAAGGGAGAGAGTAAAGCCAAACCACAATCTTTTACGACCTGCCACCGAGTTAAGCGATTTCGTAAAGGTTTGTGGGACGATGTGCATGTCAAACACCATTAATGGACAGTTACAGAAAAACCAAGCATTATTTTTTTAGCAAATGATGAGGTATGTTAAAATGAACTGCTAAGGCCGTTAACAGCTGACGACATTGTAGAATCAATCATCCCATGTACTCTTTTATGCTAAATCACGCATATATCTTTTAGCAGAGGAGGATAGTTCAGGTCCAGAAAATAAAAATCCAGATCAAGGTTTTGTTTCAACCATCCAGTTGAGTATTCTATGACTGTGGCTCTTTATGCTCAAAAAGTCAGTTGAAAAAAAACTTGGTCTGGATTTTTACTTTCTGGACCTGAACTATCCACCTCTGTCCTACCATGTTTAGCTCCTGATTGGTCATTATATGTATGCTGTTGCTCTCAGTGGCGCCGGCACGGGGAGGCCATCAGGGGCCAGTTATACTTATGGAGTGCCAAGGGCCCGGTTTGTTGTTTTTCTGTCCCTGTAGCACAAATCTGACATGGGGGGGGGGGGTCCAGGAGTCCTGCCAAAACAACCATTGTGGACAATAAAATTTATATGAGGTGGCAACAGGGATGGCTGCATATTTCTATGCCCCTCCCTCGCCTCAGACCTGCCTCTGGCTGCCTCCTTTTGGGGATTCCCATACTATGTCCGTGATGTCAAGTGCTGTGGCCACTTAGGCATGTTAAGCGTTATGGACTCAGCCACCCTGTTCAGGTCAAACAGCGACCTTAACTTACCCATAATGCGTGCGTGTGCGCACATAACTGGCGTGCGTTTTAATGGACTTCCCTTCCAGGCTTTGGCTTGCTGCAACACCGACTAGATAAATAACGGTTGAAATCAGATATGGTGATTAAAAACACGAGTTAGATGAAGAAAATATGAGGAAATGTATAATTTAGATCTACCACACTGCTTTACAAGTACAGTCTAAGTGAAGAAAGTCCAGTTCGTTTAAAACTCTGCTGCATTTCTATTCGACAGCATCTACAGTATCTGTGGAAATATTGTTGAGAAAAAGAGCAGATGAATTGAGAATCCACTGGTATTAGTAGTTATCATAAATCCACAAACTTAATTCTACTTTGTGTTACGTCTGTTAGGGTTCTCACCACTAGAGGGCAATATGTATCAGTTGATGAGTCCTGTAATGTATTTCAGGTACTTCAAGGTCACAGGTGAGAGTTCTCGCTGCAATATGAAACTACATTAAATAGAATCATAACAATTTCAACGACACTGAGGAGTCAGTTATATTCAAATCATTCTCTGCAATGAACATCACGTCACCCCTTGTAACATAGTTACAGGCAGGCAGGTAGTGTAGCGGTTAAGGACGCAACTGTGTAATCGAAGGATCGCCTGTTCGAATCCCAGACCCACGAGTACTGTGGGAGTACTCTGAGCAAGGTACCATCCCCAAGCACTGCTTCCTGGGTGCTCAAGTGGCTGCCTCCTGCTGTGTCACATGGGTCAAAAGCAGAGGCCACATTTTGTTGTTGCATGCTGTGGTGCATCAACATTGACAATTAATCACCACCACTGGTTTATTTATGAATATTGTAAATAATATTATACACAATTTATAAAATGGCATGGGAGTTCAGTGGGCAGCATTGCTGTCCCACACCCCCAGGAGTGTGGGTTTGAATCCCACATCCAATTGGTGTGTGTAGAGTTTGCATCTTCTCCCCCAGGGTTTGTGGATATCTGCCGGATCATCCATGTTCTGCCTGCACTATGGAGACATTCAGTTAGGCTAATTGGTGTCGCTAAACTGCTTGTAGTATGTGGGTGCGTACCCCTGCCTTATGCCCTGTGCTGTGTGGGATAGGCCTCGTGTGGCCTTGACTAGGATATGTTGTTCAAAGTTGGATGGATCTTGCAAATATCGCAAGCACTATAATAAACAACACTGTGAGTTTTTGGTGTATGCAAAGGACACCACTTCTAATCCAAGCAGTTGGCAAATTACAGCATCTATTACTTGAGAAACCTTCTTTGCCTCATAGACTGTGCATCATGGGTCCATTCTCCAGAACAGCTTATTTTAAAGTGCTGTAATGCACACTGTACGCCAGAATGCTGAAGGCATCATCCTTGTCGCCACGATCATTTGCCTACCACTCCCCCAGGTGAGGGTAGCAGTACACTGAAGACACGAACAGCTGAAGTAATAATCACTTAAAAGAAAACATGACACTAGAAAGTAGTAGATATGTTAGTTCAAAGGGAAAATTCTCTCAAAATAATGAGACTGACAGCATCCGAGGGTGTTGCTGCAGAATAAATGTAGGAAATCTTTAAATACCCAATATGATATGGTGTGTGAAGTGTAATTTTATCAGCCGTTCTGTTCAGCCTTCAACTGCCCGTGCAGTAGGAACTGGTGGCCGCAGAGGTGGAAAACTGTGGTCAGATAGACCGGACATGCTGAAGCCCAAATGAGTCACACCTGAGGTCCCTGTCTGGTAGGCCTGGAAATTACCCCATACCGGATAGGTGCACTTCGATGACACTTGAGGTTTTAGGGGGCGATATCAAAGCCAAGATGAAGAAAGGATGACGTTTAGCATATAAAAATTCCCACACAAGCCTCCACCTCTGAAACCACAGGGTGCTTCTTGGAAGTGGCATCAGGTTGGTATGATACGAACATTGTGAAAGAGACCCTTCTATGTAGAAACTCCCACAGGAGGCCTTTGACTAAGCTACTGAAAACTACTGCAGTACTGAGGCTACGAATCTATCCCTAGATAGATCCATTACACTGTTACTTCCCAGTATAACAATTTAGCAATTAGCCTGTATCTATAAAGCTGCTCTGATAAGCTCGCATCATATGGTATGTCTATGAGAATAAATGACTGAGATCTAAAGCATTTTAGCATTATATTTTTATATTTTCTATACATATCAGCCAATATGTACTGTTCTGTTATTACATTCGCAATTTATGGTGACAGCATTCAAGAGTAAATGTGCAAAACATCAAACAGGTCATATATGTGTGAATTTCTGACAGGCAGAACAAAAGTTCCATGGATGCTTTGCATAACCTTATTATAAAAATATAAGTATTAACAAAATAATGAATAATTCACAGATGCTCGAAACGAGCTTTTCCCGCCTTCCTCCTCCCGGAGCGGCGCGCGCCACACCTGCGCGTGGCCACGCCCAGCCCGCCGCGCGCGAACCCGGCGGCCCTCCCCCACGCGCCTCCGCGCGGTCATGACTGCAGCGGCGCACGTTCCGGGTTTGCCGCGGTGCCCCGGGTGCGAGCGGGGGCCTGCGGCGACGCGCTCCGAGCTCCGGGTGAGTCACGGCACCGGAAACAGCGTCTCCCTGCGGGCGCCGCCGCCGTGACTCACCGCCGCCCCCTCGCAGCAGCCGCGCGGAGCGCCGCACCAGGAGCGCCGGTGTGTGGTGGCACGGCGGCACGACGCGCGCAGCTACCCGCGCCTCGGGCTCGGTTCGGCAGCCCCCAGCTGAGCGCACCCATCCATGCGAATCAGACCTGCGTGTTAGCGCCTGCGGGATAGCCGCCTTTTCGGCGCGCAGCCCCGTCTGCGTGTGCAGGCGCTGTGGGTGGGAGGCCTTTCCCAGGCGTGCGCGCTGGCTCCCGGCCCGAAGGCTGCTTGCGGTTCGAGGCATGTTGCGTACCACCAGTAGATGTCATTGTTTACGATCGGGGCTGAGGAAGGTTTGCGTATCTCCGGCAGTGGCAGATCCACAGCAGGCCCGTGTTCGGCGTTAACGTTAAGAAGGACTCGCATAATGCATCCTGGATTTAAAAAATACTAATGATTTTGACTATACATAAACAAAACGTTTCAGTATCGCTATATTTGTTGAACTTGGAGAATAGCTCATGTATCGCAAATATTTATGAGCATTTGTGTCTTTGCATGTGTTGGGCGCGACCTCCCACCCGCCAGGTATGGCCTCTTATCCATCAGGCATCACTGATCTGTAAGATCGTGGCAGAGCGTAACATTTAAATAGCCCCTTTCAAATCCTTTGTTTGGATGATTTTCTGACTGGCTAATTGTTTCGGAATGCTGACCTAGTCATATGGTAACATCTGTTGGCAGACAGTTCGGTTATCTGTGGCTGGACTGGTTCTCCATGATGATTCCTTACGTTCGTTCTTGATTAACAAATCCTTCCTTACTGTTTGGGGAGCTGAACATTGGGCTTCAGGTTGTCACAGTACATAAATAGTGATTATCCAATACAGGGCCACAGCAAGCATGTTTGTTCAATTATGATTAGTTTGGGCTACGTTAAATCTGACAAGTTATCTGGCTAAGCAAGAAATCTGGCTTTGTGGAACATAAGCCCTAGGACTGCATGAAGAAACCAATGAAAATGGGGAGAACCTGCACACAGGCTCGAACCTCCAGCCCTTGGCATTTAGCATCACCTCTCAGGCTTCTGAGACATGGGAAAAGCATACGATCTCAAAGCAAATAGATGCATCAGCATTGCATGACATGCATGTTTATGTTATAGTTGCTTATATGAAGTAATGTCTGTGAAATATTGCTGGTTCTTTGCCTAGTTTGCATTTATAAACTGTCGCCGCTCACATTATTTTTGACCGCATGATCATAGTTTCAAATGGTTGTAATTGCTTTAGAAATAAAAGACTTAACCAGTATGCTAACTGCTAAATTTTATTGAAGCAACTAAAACTAGAGTCACGGCCCCAGGTAGGCAACACCCTGGATGGAATGCCAGCTGGAATTAGTAGTGCCCTGAAGAGTAGAATTAAAATATGATTTAAAATGCCATTCCATAATTCCTCTAGCTTTAATATACTTATCCCATATCTCATATACACACCCATATCCCGTAAATGGTTCCTAGAAACCGCTCAAATAGCACAAATTATATCGGGAAGGCATTCACATTATAATTAGAAAAATTATAATTATATTTCAGGTTCATTTAAAAAACATAAGTAAATCTCCCCAAAATATTATAAAAACACCAGTTACCTAATTACCAAACTGTTGACGTGCTGAATATGGATTTGTGAAGGCCTTTATATATACAATGCAGTATCACATACAGTACTATGTTTTGTAGTGATAGTATTGGACATTTATCTATTGTATTTAAAAATAAGAAATGTAATTAATTCAACTGATTGTAAATCCTTCCCTTTGAAACAAACTGTATGCCGCACCATATTCCTAAGTTGACATTATCTTGTCACTTGTAAATGTGTGAAGCCTTCTTCGATTCGCTTTGCTTCACTTCACTTTACATCGTTTTGTCACTTCTGTAATGGCCTGTCACTGTAATGATTTGTTACTAGGAATTCGTACTCAGGCATATTTCGAATATTTCGCTTCATCTGCTCATTGAACTAGGACTCCTTCGATACTGGTAGCAATACATAACACCCTGTTTGGCGGGAACTCTAAAACCAGGGTATAGGTGTTTATTGACCAGTATGCTCTTAGAAATTTATCTACTTGACATGTTGAAACATCCGTCCCAAAAGTGATTTGAAAACCCACCAAACCCACCTTAATTTTGTTTTTTTAGTTAGTGGGTTTGCACAGACCGTAAAGACATCAGGAGAAGTTTATAATGTAAAATATATATAGAATATAAAAATGTTTCTCTGTCTTTTTTTTTCCTCAATCTCAACATCAGACTAACCAAAGAAATGTATTGAACATTTTCCCACATCTTTAGGCTTCCTAAAAGCCAGGTGCTTTAGCTCATTAAAAAAAAAACCTGGCCGCTAAAGTCACCCCCCCCCCCATCAAGCAGACCACACACTGCTTGATGCTGTGGCAGGTGGGAATGGATAGAGCATGCTTTACATCTGGGCTGCGCAACTCCTTTGGCATTTATCTGCCTATAGACAGCTGTTTGATACAGAAAAAACTGACCAATTGCTGCTTTCGGCTGGCAAAATAATGATAATGAATGTAATGAAATAAGCATAAGTAATCACACTCAACTCTTTTTTTTATCTGACGTGAGGGTGGCGACCATATAGTGAGCCCTTTGTCCAAATGAATTCCTAGCAGTTTAACCATTAAGTTGGAGTCGATCCATGTGCAGCATTAAGTGTGTTTCAGATGGTTTATAAAGGCTAGCAGCTTACCAGTAGAGCCTTGTGTAGCAGAATAAGATGCCGCTCTGATACTCTG
>JAODKN010000001.1:42156960-42167532 GCA_026774425.1 Petrocephalus zakoni | reverse complement strand
TGTTTACCAGAAACAGTCACATTAAAAGTAACTGTATTAGAGCTGAAACAGCAAAATACGCCTTAGGTTCCCACGTACAAAGATAGGTCAGTCCGCCCGAAAACCAAAACCCAACCAAACAAACAAATGGGGCCAAAATGCGTTTGCTAGACTACGGCATTCAGCAGTGTTACAGCGCAGAGAGGTGAATATGATTTGTGTTCAACATTTTGTGGGTTCCAATAAACATTTTAGGCCACTATTGCATGTGTTACAATAGCATATAACTAGAGTGACCAGAAAATGCATCTCAGGGAAGATACATTGAGCTAGGACAAGTTTTGTAAACTGCCATTTCAATCAAAAGGACCTGGATTTCGCTTAAGCACTGAGTTCTTGCTGTGTGCTCATTCGTCAGTCTCCTATAATTATGCATGTCTCACTAATCTCAATGTGAAACACCTGGATAAGTCTTTCAATCAAGGAAACAAACCAGTCAAAGCTCAAGAAAACTGTAACTATTTAGCCAATCACAGGAGCCACTCAGTTTTAACGTGGCTTGTAAAACCTGAAGTGGCTCAAAGAGTTCTCACTGACATGAAATATCTCACACTAACACAACCTAGTGAAAGTTTCACAAGTTTATATAAAACAAAAAGGTATAATGAAGGATAACAAATATGATCAGTTGAAATGACAAACTGATTTATTCATGTGGGTAATGTTAAACATAGAAAAGGGGGTGTATGGCATTATGGGTAAGTAGCAGAAATGTGATACATTCATTGCATCAGCAATGGACATCTGAGAACAATGAAACAATGAAATTTAAGGCCAGCCCAACAGTCGATTTTAACTTCTCTATCAGGAGAAAATGCCTTGTTTTGCCGTGATGAAAACATGCACACATGTTACCGTTCAAATAGCAGTGGAAGTTTGTGTGCAAATCTGCAGAATGTTATGTTCTCACCTCCCAGAGCGGGAGGACACTCCACAATACCACCCAACGAGTCGGCTTACAATGAGCTGTTGTGGAGTGGGTCCTCACATTGCTGTTTTAACATTTCCCTTTGTCTTCCATCACTGATGTTTCCTCTTTGTAGTAACTACCAACAGGTGTATTTAATTAGATCCGACAGCTTTTTAATCCTGGCTCTATGAGGACAGACAGGGCAATTAACCCTTAACGTAAACTCAGCATGCGTCACTTCCCCGTAGCTACCTGAAATCTGTGTTAGTGTTTAGGTACGTGTTATTGCTGTTGCTTGTGCCTTCAGGCCAGTTGGATCATATCCAGGCCCTGTGTTCTGTGGGTGGAGCTTGCCCGTCTTCCCTGGGTACTATACTTTAATTCCCAAAAGGCATGCAGTCTAGGTTAATCGGTGATCTTAAATTACTCTTAGTGAGTATACGTGGTGCTCTTTCATGGGATAGTGTCCCATTGGTGGCGGCTCCTGTCTTACGCTGTATTCTTTCTGCGAGGGGCCCAGCTAGGATTGGATTACCAAGGATGGATAAATACACAACCTGTATTACTTTACTGTGCATCATTATAAAATATATAATAAGATTTTCTCAGTTATTTGTACAATAGGAGGACTTAGCTAAATAATAAAATGGTATAATAAAAACACAAAAAGGGGCGGCACGATGGGGCCATGGTTGCATGGTTGGAGCGGTCGCTTCATACCCCTGGAGACCAGAGTCTGGTTCCCCGCCCAGCTTATGCGTGTGTGGAGTTTCTCCCATTGCTGTTGTGGACTTTTCTGCGGTTTCGCCCCACAGTCCAAAAAACATGCTCAGGTGAATTGGAGGTACCACATGGTCCATGAGTATGAACCAGGGCACAGCAGGGGCATGGATACCCTGCCAAAATTCAGGGAGTCCAGCAATTTACTGGGGCCATTATGTATGTAAAATGATATATAAAATTGGGAGGTGGGCCCAAGGTGACATTTTATCAGAAGCCCAGAAATTCTAGCTATGCCCTTGGGTATATATGTGAGCCCTGCAATGAGGTGGTGCCCCATCCTGGGTTTTCCCTGCCTTACACCTGTTGTCTCCAGGATAGGCTCTGGACCCCTGTGACCCTACATAGGGCAAATGGTGTCGAAAATGAATTAATGAATGAACGAAAAAAACACACATAAAAAATTGTATTGCCTTTCCATGAGGTAACTGTAATTCAGGTGTGAAACTGCAGATCTTGCTGCAGGAAACTATAATTATGTAATTAAAACGTATATTAAAATATATATGATTTCAAAAATTGGCTATTGTTGAAAATATATACATTTTTATACTTATTAAAAAAAAACGGAAACACATTCCATTTTTTTAATGCTGGCAGATCATGCGATGGCCCCGCCTACATTCTTATGCGACGGTGCCTTGCATGTCTTGCACGCAGCAGCAAGCTACATAGGTAGGAGCCTTGAGAACGGGGCTTGAGAGGTCAACATAGGACAAAAGGACACAGGAGTGTAGACCTGTGGATGGGGCGGTGGTGTGGGGAGGAACAGTGAACCGTGGGCTGCTGACTAGCTAAAACTGCTCTGCTCCTCTCCATGGGGGTCCTGCCTTCAAACCATAGAGAGGAAGTCAGATGTTTTTGCATTCAGCAGGGTCGGCTGGCGAGACTTTCCCACCCTGGTATGTGCGGCCAACCTGGAGCTGGCATCTTCTAAAGCTGAGTCCCGACCCAAGTTAAAGCTGAACAGTTGAACTCCCCATCGTGGGGATTCGTCAGATTCGCAGTTTCCGATTGGCGGCTCAAGTCAAAAGTATTTAGTCTCAGACTAGATATTAATTTTAGCACTGTAAAATCTGTATTTCCTGATGGAGAATGAGACAGCTTCTTCAAAGCTTCAAAATGCTTGCAGTTTCCATCCAACGTCATCTTGGGCAGAGCCGCTGCCAGTGCAGGGCCTATGTGCCTCGTCGCATGGCTACACTATTTGGAAAATTTATGCCAATTAATCCTTCTTTGGCTCTCCAAGTAAATACACTGTCTTCGAGACTCACACTTAATCTCCCAATCTCACACTCCTCCTGTAGATGGTCTAGTCTAAGGGTTCCCGACCTGAGGTATGTGGACTGGTACCGGGCCGTGGCCAGTATACCGGGCCAAGGAACACAGGGGGTTTAGCAGGGGAGCTTGGGTAGCTTCCAGAAATAAACATTTAAAAAATTTTATGACCCCCCCCCCATGTTAGTGCGTCATGTTCTTGTCTGAAGATCCACATAGAGGGAATGTTCCGTTCATAGATCATATTCAGGAACAAAGGAATATAGATCAACTCTTATAAACTAAACTTCTGAAATCACCTATCAATCCACACACAATATTTTTGTATGATGATAACTGATCCAAAAGTTTGGGAACTCTTAGTCTGAGCAACAAAATGAATACTACAAATATATGTGCATTTATATATATATACTCTGTGTAAATCTGCAGAGAGATATAATGGCTGTCTGCAGTTTAATTTGGGCTGCAGGAAGACAGGCAGAGGGACTTCCCATAGTTCACGGGGAGCATGGAGCTTGGGTGAGCCTGAGCTAAACGAGCAGGGTGGGGGGGCGGGGAGCGGTGCTCGGGATGAAGCTCTGCAGACCAGTGGAATAACCTGCCCAAAAGTCCCTGGAAAAGGGCCAGCCTGGCAGCCACACTTTGGCTGCATCTACATCCTGGAAGGAGGAAGCAGCTGTTGCCCTGGGAGGATTATGCCCTGGTCACCTCTGCCTGGTTACTCACCGCTGGGAAGCCAGAAGATCAGTCTCTCTGCAGGGACCAGATACCTGCAGTGTGTTGACAAACACTGTCTGAAAACTCGAGTTGCGCCCGCCCTATCAGAATCGATGTTTTCTCGAGCTATTTTCTCCCTGAAACCCCGCTCCAGTGGGCGAGCGGTGAGCTTGCAGAGAGCAGCCGGGAGAGACCATGAAAAGCTTGAGGCCAGGCACTTATATTCTGAGGAATACATTGTGCGGCAAACTGGCAGCACCGTTAAAACTGCATGCGCAGCTTCTGTGGTGACCGGCCGACTGTTTTCGTGTGCGGCTTTTAGCATTGCTGGGCAAGTTTTCCGTCGAATAACAGAGCAGAAGAAAAGAAAATTTATTGTGACTCATCCCTGTCGACGCCCGAGCACACTCACTGCGAATGGAATGAGTGTGCCACACCATATCATGACATTTATTTACTCGGTTTCCCTCTACCGTGCTCGCACTGCTCATAATATTTTGTGCTACGCATGCCATGTGCTTCCTTCATGCTGTACTGTTTTTCTTGTCTTGTAGACAGAAGGGCACAGTGCTTTCGGCCAACATACAGATAATATCTAAGACAATGTCCGGGTTATTAAGAAGCATTTAAGGGTGAGAAATACTTATCGGATAATTAAAATGTAAAGTTGACCACTTTGTTTTCATGAATTTGATAGATTGGTGTTATTTAGGCATGCTGCTTCTTTACGGACAATAATTAATAAAATATGTTCTGGACTTAAAATATGTGATATAAATTATTTACTTTTTGCCTGTTGGAGCGTACATTGTGCTTTCATGCCATGTACAGTATATGTACAGTATAGAACATCTTGCTTTGCTTCTTTGCAAAAGCCTCGCATGAGTATTTTATTCAGTTGCCATGGCAATTTGTCAGTTTAAATGTGTTTCTCAGGATATTTACTGCAGGAATTGGACGTTCTCCAGGCTAAGTACTGAAGTGATCCAACCTAAATGTTGTGCGCCTGAACTTCAAAGTGAGCACTGAAAGGCAGGGTCCTGGTGTGGTTTTGGGAGCACTGAGACTTGTTATTCTTTTAAGAAAGGCACTGCAAGGGCCATTAATCCACCCCCTGTCCTCTGTGTGAAAGCACCATTGTGTGGGCTTCCCATAGTGCCTGTGCAGGTCGTCCCACCTAGTCCCCCTGCCCCAAGCAGTCTTCTCACTGTTCTTCTGCCCTTGTGCCTCAGATTGGCCATTTCCTGTGCTGAATGCATGCCTGTCGCCCCCCGATCGCATCTGACGAGACGCCCGCTCTGTGTATTACGCAACATGGGAAAAATCTCAGTCGCTGGCAAGATAACCTCCATCTCTGACGCGCCAGTGTTGCTTCTTCCCTTAAGGCATACGTTGTGTTGATTAACCACAGTGACCGGTGAATGATTTCCACTGCCCCTATTCCAGCAGCTCACCTGACATCCAGGGAAGGAGGAGTTTGGCATATTTTGGGGGCAGAGTGTGGCTCAGTGGGTTAAGCTCCATTCCTGTGATCGAAAGGTCGCCCGTTCAAGCCCTACCTCAGCATATCCTTGAACAAGGCCCTTAGCCCCCAGCTCCCTGGGCACCGCACAAGGTGGCTGCCCTTCACGGCCAAGCTCGCTCTCATGGTGAGCAAGGCCCTTAGCCCCCAGCTCCCTGGGCACCACACGAGGTGGCTGCCCTTCTCGGCCAAGCTCGCTCTCATGGTGAACAAGGCCCTTAGCCCCCAGCTCCCTGGGCGCTGCACGAGGTGGCTGCCCATCACGGCCAAGCTCGCTCTCATGGTGAGCAAGGTTGGGGGAGGTGAAAGAAAGAAAGGCCCCCACGGGGATAAATAAAGTATTCGTTATTATTATACTCCCATATTCCAGGGCTCAGCCTGCTGTAGGTCAAGGCAGGTGAGAGGTCAGGAAATAGTTAGGGGAAAGGATAGAATCCTCTTCTCAAAAACCTTCTCAGTTTCTCTGATAATTGCATTTGTTTAGTGCATTTTACCCTGTTCTGATGCCCTTCACTGTTACTTTACAGCTGTTTTGATGGGCTAGCCTTTGGTTGACCTATTTCATTAAATCACACTGCTCTCCGACTCAGTTAAAGCAGTATGCCAGTTAAGCAGGTAACAGATTCATGGGACATGATAAATCCAGAATAAACTCCACTATTGCAACATTTCGAAACACAACAGTTATTTAAACTGTAAGATACAGGTGCATGAGAAAGACCAAATGACCAATCTAAAATGGAGTATTTAAAAACTTTTCCAAACAAAAAGCAGCTGGCATGATAGCACAGTGGATATGTGTTTACCTTGCATCCTCATGTCTCCTGTGACGTGCAAAACACAATAAATACAGGTGACTGACCCAAAATCAACTGGTGTCGAAATCAACCTGGGGGCAGCCGGGAATGTTAGCCATCTCCTGGGCTTGCGATTGACTAGCCCCTCTGATGCGAGGCCCCAAATGCCTCTCCAAACAGTCTCAGTGACAGCTGCTCAGACAAGACTAACTTGGATGGCTGCCCAAAAGTCTCTGTGAGACCTGGATCTCGTTGCCAACGGGGCTAGCAGCTTGGCTTCTCTAGTTCCTGTGTTGTCGACTTTAAGGTCTTGAAGCTGAAAGCATGTCTCCTTTCCCAGGCTCAGAAAGCCAGCTTGTTCTGCTTGTCTGGTATCTTGCATCGGTAGGGTTTTGAGTCCTCTATCGACGTGCTTGGCTCATTTCCAACATACAGCGGTCATGCTACCTGGTGCTTTGCATCTAAATGCTATTTGCCTTGCAGTCACAGACAGAAATCTCCTTATCTGGTTATACTAGAAAAAAAAAGTTTTTACTAAATTTGGGCATAAAATGAGACATTTTTTTTGGAACATTTAATCATGGTGTGAAAATGGCAGTCACCAAGCAATTATGACTATGAATTAAACGTGTTTTTTCAGTATCATAATCAGAATCTTTTACTCGTAATCAAGACAAAAGTACAAACCACAATAAATAGGATGAAAGTAAAACAGTTCACAATTGTTTAAAGGTCTGTTGCATGAGTCCGTTTTGAGTGACCTGATAATTTGCAAGCTTCATTCATTTAATGATATGAAGAGTCTGAGAACATAGAGATGCATTTCTATGTCTGCTCACCAATACTGCAGGCACCATACAAAGTAATCAGCCCTGCACTTTCCTCTGCAGGTTTGTATAATTAGCAATTATAAATGCCTATGATTGCCTCTTACCTCTTTGTAATACAGCTATTGTTTATCTTTACTTCTGTTGAGAATATCCTTAATCGGTCCTTTGATTTCTATTTATTTTACCCTGAGCAATTGCATCTTGCAATTCCTTCGGACATTTTATCTCTCCTCGAAGAAGGCCTCAGATATATTTATATAATAGGGTTGAGTTTCAAGGAAGCAATTGAATTCTCGTGAAGGGAATGTCCCGTTCATAGATTATTTACAGGAACAAAGGAACATAGATCAACTCTCAGAAGCTAATTAAACATAATACTGAAAATGGCTCCACTTCTTCAGTGAAAGTGTGCCAGCTGGACTCTCTGGCCTGTGTGTTAATCATAAACAAACCATTGAAATATAATAGCCTTGCATTACAGTATTGGTTGGGTTACCTGTAAATTGGCAAGTGTTTTCGGCCACCTCTGAGCAGACTATCCCCTCATGTGGCAAATTATGCTAATAAAAATAAAACCAAGTGGCAGTTGGCTGACTGCTCTTCCTTTGAATGACATCAGTGTTTAAAGCACTCGCTTCCAGCCGGATAAGGCAATTTTTTTCCAACTACGTCTAAGCTGACTTTGCAAGGATGGCCCAAAGTGCCCCATTGGTTAAAACCGATCAAACACATAAGGTTACAGCTGTTTGGTCCCACGTCCAGCATAGTTCTGTTCTTGGTTTTTTTTGAGTAAACTTAGGCACACATCACAGAGCTGTTTTAGGTACCGCACTAGGCCACATGAAATGTATGTCTAAATTAGAGGCCACAGAACCTTATCAAATAGTCCAGGAATGCAACTTTATGGGAATTGCACTGCACAGCACAACTGCATCAAAACCACACAGTGTGGCAGAAATAGCAGCCCTCCTTACCCCTAATCAGACACCTGCCCGGGAAGGCCCGGGAAAAACCTCTGCATCATGCTCCCCAGGGTTGCCATCCAGAAAGCCGTCTATCCCTCCCCCTCCTGTCTGTGTGACTCACAGCTGCACTATGCAACGCCGTGTCGTCGGACGGGAGGGAAGGGCGACGCCGCAGAATCGCGGCATTGTTTCCCATCCCTAAGATAAAAGCACAGCGAGGTCTCTGCGTGATGAGGTCCGCTTCTGCAACAGAGGAAAGCCCGTGGGCAGGCCCTGATTGCTCTGTGGTGGGAGCGCTTCCGCTCACCGAGGGAACAATGGGGGAAGAAAAGAAGTGGCTCTGAGGGCAGTTCTGTCCTTATATATATACGTGTCTATGTGTTTTTAATGCTGAAACTGAAATATCAAATAGTGACTAAATGTAATGACCATATGATGTGTGTGTGTGTGTGTGAGAGAGAGAGAGAGAGAGAGAGAGAAAGAGAAAATGCACAAGTAGGTCCTCTTTGGGTGGCCCTGCTGCTTCATGGCCTCAGGGTTCGAATCCCCCCCTCCCCCCTGTTCTGTGTGTGGAGGTTCCCCTAGGTTTCCTTCTACTAGGATCTGCAGTTCAGCTGTTTGGTATGTAAATTGCGTGTGATTAAGTTTACGTGTGTGTGCCCTGTGATGGACCGGCTTCCCAGCTAGGGCGTAGCTCTATCCTGTGCAGGATACGGCTCCAGGCCCCACTGTAAACCTGACCAGGCTGAGAAGCTGCGAGAGAACATGGATGTAGGACGTGTGACTTGGAGGAATTTACACTTTATTCAGATCTAGATCTGTAGTTCATACTAGAGCTTATCTGTCTTTAGTTATTTAGTTGCCTATTTTTGTTATTTACCTTAACCTAAAGCATCTTTGAATTTAAGTAGTTGGATCTTTTCCTGGAGCGATACATGGCATTAGATCCTTGCTCAGATACACTATATGAAAACCCCTCCCAGCACTTAAGCCAGGAAACTTCAAATAAGTTCTGCCCCATTATTATGTAGCATGAGATTATTAACTGCATTCCTTTTTCTAAAGTGTAATGTTAAGTAACATTTCAGTACATTATGTGGGGGTTCAGTGTGTAACACTACCTGGGCTGTAGTTCCTACGCCTGCTCTACACCTCTGTGTGTATGGAGGTCTCCCTCTGTCTGGTTGTGTTCCTTCTGTGTTCCTCTTCTCTGCCACATTGCAAAACCAAGTACATAAGTGTCTCTAAACTGTGTGCAACAGTGTGTCTGATGTGTCCTTTGTATGCTAGGATAGACTCACTGTGACTCTCTCTTGGATTTGTAGCTGAAGAACTCGGATAGAGTGCTGACAAAATAAAGAATTCCTATTGTATATATTTGTGTGTTGTTTTAGTTATACTTTAATTATAGAGGATTAGTTAAAAATTCATTACGAGGCTTGTAACAGATGCTGTACAATTTTGCTAACCGTTCAGATTTGCAGAATGGTAAATGAATAAATCAGTGAATGGCAGCGTTAATGGCAATCAGTCGCACACATTTTCACAATAGCAAAAATGACATTTCGAGGAACTTGACTAAGAATAAGAACACGCTGAATCTCCAGTTGGAGTGATTCTCTGGCTGTGCAGCCTCTCCTCTGCTTACCAGCCATGTTTCCCTGAATTAATCATGGTTTGGAGGTGGCCTTGTCTGCAGTGTGTTTATGGAGCTCGTCTTTGAGGAACACCGAATCGCGCCTCAGAACAATAACCACCTGGGCAGGGGAGACGAGGGGTTTCTTTGCTTCTGACATGACCTGGGATAGCTTTCGTGATTAATGGCTTGTGGTGGGTATTATTGTGTGTGATGAGCACAAAGCAGCCAGATCAGAGTGATCCCGCAGCCCGGGACACACGTCGCCGGGCTGAAAATAAGTAGTTAATTACATGTCTGGGCAGCTCCCCTCTCATTTAGAGATCATTCTGGACCACGGGAGAGCTACCCACTAGAGAGGTGTCTCAGTCAAGGACAACAAACTCATCAAAATGCCCCTTTTCTGCTCTTAACAAAAAGCTCCTTGTTCTGCCCCCAAGGGCACCGAAAAAGAGATGGAAAGTTAGAATGATTCCAAGGTCCCATGAGGGAGATTTTTGGAACATAACTGGATTGGTCTGGGTTGGGGGCCAATAAGATATTGTTTTCATGAGGCCCAAAGTCTCTAGCGGTAGCCCCCGCCCACCCCCATACAAGGATCTCCAGTAGAGTATTTGAATTGGATTGAGACAGAAGTGGCAATGGTGCATGTTTGACATTCACATGTGTTTTTGCACATTAGGTAGTTACTAATTGTGCTTCATGCTCAGTAACCAGTCGTGGTGAAAAGGAATGTAATCAATGACAATTGTTTTTTATTTGCTGGAATTTAACTTTTGGCCCCTGAGGGACACAATGAACCAGAACCATGCTACTGAAATGAAGCTCACTTCATAAGGGAGCCCAACGGCCGCCAAAGTGCAGCTGCAAACTTCATTAGACATGAAATCTTGAAAACAAGTTGATGAACTTTTAAATTAATAAGTAGACCACTGGTTTGCACATCCAGCCATTTTCTGAAACCACTTATCCTGTTCAGGGTCAATGGGGTTCCAGGCCCTATGTGTGCAAGGCAGGGCACACTCCAGGCTGTGGGGCTAGCCCATTGCAGGGCACACTCCAGGCTGTGGGGCTAGCCCATTGCAGGGCACACTC
>JAODKN010000001.1:42126703-42154420 GCA_026774425.1 Petrocephalus zakoni | reverse complement strand
CATACCCACTGGCAGGCTAACACTGCGCTGCTCATACCCACTGGCAGGCTAACACTGCGCTGCTCATACCCACTGGCTGGCTAACACTGCGCTGCTCATACCTACTGGCAGGCTAACACTGTGCTGCTCATACCTACTGGCAGGCTAGCACTGCGCTGCTCATACCCACTGGGAGGCTAACACTGCGCTGCTCATACCCACTGGGAGGCTAACACTGCGCTGCTCATACCCACTGGCAGGCTAACACTGCGCTGCTCATACCCACTGGCAGGCTAACACTGCGCTGCTCATACCCACTGGCAGGCAAATGCTCACACCGTGAAACTTATGTAATATAAAGGAAGTCATACTGAAGCAGCAATTGGTATTCACGTGGATCACATCAAGCATATTCTACCAGTCAAGTTTCGGAACAATGCAGTTCAACCCATTTGTCACTATTACCAAGTGAAAGATTAAAACAGCTTTGGTGTACCAGTGGCCACCAGAATGAGCCGTTGGGAGATTTGATTCTTTCTTACAAGATTTTGTTGACAGGGATGGCTTGCAGGACACTTGCGTGCTGTTTTTTTTCTGCACCGCCTGTGCATGAGCGAGGGGAGCGGTAGGGGCCGGTCACCGCACACACTCCCCGCAATCTGCTTCATTTGGTGCTCTAATTGCGGCACTTCCCATTTCGCCCGCTGTTGTTTCTGCTTGTTCATCTTGACCATTTTTCCCACTGAGCAGTTGTCCCACGACCGGGCTTAAGTCAGTCCACATCGATTCTGCATGACGACAAGACAGACAAGCATAATGTTTGCTTTCTCTGGTCTGGCCTGAGTGCAAACCCAAGTCTGTAGCCAGAGAAATATTAAGCATGCCATTCAGGAATTTGTTGCTAACCCCAACAGTCTGGCGATCCCGCGACTCTACTTGCCAAAACAACCCTTTGGCCTTTGGCCTCCTACAGATATTGCTAATGCAACTAACCTTGTGCACAGAAGACAGTCCCATTGACAAGGAAGCTAATATGAAGATAGTTAGCAGTGTGTGTTGGCATTATACGTCTTTGCAACCTCAATTAAAAGCATGCAAGGGCAAGGCAATCCTGGCTGAAGTGCTCCTCTCCTCCAACGTCCAGACAGATGTGAACCTCAACATGGACTGCTATAGTCTGGCAGCTCCATTTGTGCCCAAACTCTTAGAAGTAAAGTATAATTCTTACCACACTATAGAGAGCAGACAGCCACACCATAATCTGAGGACACGAAAGTCACAAGGTTGTTTCTGGTGTCCTTTAAGTTCATTTGCTTTACCTTTTTTCATACTCTGTTAAATGTGAATCGAAGAACAACACACCTATAGTATGGCGCTTACCATCATCGCCATACCATACACCATCTGCTGTATCTAATGCTAAATACAGGTCTTCACCATTAGCAGGGAATACTGATGTACTCGCTAGTGTTTTGGTATTGCTATGTTTCTAAAGCATAAAACAAGGCGAAAATGGCATTTCACAAACTGTCCCCATTTGACTGAAAACAGAAAAAGCAAATGAGGGTCAGTGCTTGAATAAAGACGAGAATAATACTCACAACTACAATGAACTCAAAATAGAGGTCAGGCTGGTTTTTCCGAAAGCATACCATAAAATAAACTCACTGACTTAATTTAGCAGTGCACTGGACAGTGCCCTGACCAGGCTGTGGTGTTCTGTCTCAGTAATATCCTTAGCCATTGGTCTGCATTCTCCAGCAACCCGAACACGCTACACAGGCTAAGATCTTCCGTGGGGCCCTGGGACAGGACACAGTTGCAGTAATTGCACAACACACAGCAAAACAAAAGAAAATAACCCTATTTTGAAGCAATTGTGGTCTTTGCCAGAATGGGAAGCTGAATACTGAATTTATCACGGATGTGGGATGTACATCTCGCAGGTAGTATAAAGTCTGGGTCTCACAATAGCATGTAACTTCGACACTCTATTTATCAATATAGCAGGGTTGCCAGCCTTGGTCCGCTGGTTGGAGTTAGATTTGCAGCCAAGTCTGCACGCACGCGCACATGCATTGACATGCATGTAACAGTTTTACTACCTTGTAAATAGTTTGTAGGGCTTGCAAACTACCCCAGCACTGTAGCTGTAGCTAAGTTTAGGTTTATAATGGAATAATATGAATTGACCGTAGGATTTCTTATGTGAGGGTGAGATTCTGAAAGTGTGAGAGTCACGGCAGATGTGTGAGAGTTGGCAGCCCTGATAGAGGGAGGTGCAATCATATTAAATACACATTCTAAATGTGATTTACATTTCAAGGCTGCTACTAGGGAAAGTTTTGAAAGGCACCACTGAACATTAAAAAGACAAATAACCAGTTTTATGTGGAGTAGATAACCAGCATTATGTCATGCGACCAGGTAGCTTGCCGAGACAGAAATTTTGAAATTGCTCGTTAACTTTTCCGTGCCTTCACACTGAAGTCATTTTGGTTTATGCTGTCGTCGTCTGCATAAACAGAGGACTAAAACAGACAAAGCTAACACAGATTGGGTGGAGACCACAGGTTGAGTAAATAAGGTCCTGTCTGCAGCCCATGGCTGGAGAGAAGGTAAATCTAGGTGAAACAAGCTGGAGCTATTTTTTGATAAGCTCTGGTTCATGTTTAATTATGCTAATGTGTTGTTTACGTTTTTGTTTTTTTGGAATGAAGCTGAATTAGAAGAATCTAAAAGAAGGGGAATTATTACTAATGTCTACCAATATCCCCATTCATGACTCAAACAGTGTCTAGTATTTGAAATAAATCTAATTTTAAGATGGAAACTTTGCCTTTTCCTCCCAAAGGCGAGACATCTGGATTGCGAAAGCGAGACCCCACCTTACAAAAAACAAGAGTCTTATTAATACCACTCCTTCTGAAAAAAAGATGTTATGTCTGTGTAATCTGTGTATAGCACAACTATCTTAATGGTAATATTGATGTTTACTTATCTTTTGTGAAGTGTAGATGGCCTAATCCTTGTATAGGTATTGTCAACCCACATCATCTATTGAATGCAAGTCATTTATTAACATATGTTGACACATTTTTAAGTATTATTCAGTGGTTTTCAGTGGTACATCACCTGCTAGTCATCTGCAGGGAATCATTTCTCCCAGAATGCCAAAAAAATCTTATGTTCAACCGACAGGAAGAGCTCATGAGACAAATTCATGTGTATTTCCACTACAAATTCGTCTAGATAATTTTCAATAAACACAGCATAAAATGTTCATTCTCCAAAAGCTTTCCCATCATCTTAGTGTAGCCTCTCTGTGGCGTTGGTCTTTTCAGTTACAGTCTGCGTCCTGGAACATAACTCAGTGGTGAAACAGGCACCAAATTCTGACCAGTGTTTACGCTTGCTTTCTACACGGACTGCTTTGTTTGGCCACAAGACCACCAACATGTTTCATGCGGCCCCCAGTTCTGACTGCACCTCAGCTTCCTCTGCGACATGTTCCACATTTTCCGTAAACTTAACGTCAATTTCAAAGACAGCTGGTTGCCCGATTCCTGAAATGTCCTTGGTGGTTTTCACCTAGCTTCCTTTTTTCTGATTACCGTATGATAAGATTACAACGAAGGGAAAAGCCCGACCTTTGAGACCACGAATGACTGCTCTGACTGAAGTCATTGCTTTTATTTGCTCATTTTAATTTAATATTTTTGTTTCAAAGATTAGTTTAAATCTCATGCAGTCTGCAATTACATATAACACATCTGTCCATCCATCCATCCATCCATCCATCCATCTCCTGTAACCCCTTATTCTACTCAGGGTTGCCAGAACCTATCCTGGAGGCTACAGGAACAAAGCAGGGAACAACCCTGCATGGGGTGCCAACCCATCGCCAGGCAGACTCTCATACCATTCATTCACACTCCTACGGGCAATTCGGCAACTCCAATGAACCTTAGCATGTTTATGGACTGTGGGGGGAAACTGAAGTACCCAGAGGAAACCCCACAATGACATGGTGAAAACATGCAAACACCACACATGGAACTGCAGCACAGACTCAAATCCTAGTTCCAGAGGTGTGAGGCTACACTACCGCTCCACTGTGCCACCTCCAGTATGATATCTTTCCCTACAATATTATAGGAAAGAAATCAATGTTCTCAAAGTAATTCTGCCCTGTCCTGTGAAATTACCAACATAGATGTTTATTTACATCAACATTTATTTATTTGCCAGAGACTTTTGTTGAAGGGGAGCCGGCTAACACCTAAGAAACACACAGCTGTCAAAGTCAGCTTAAGTACTAAATACTGCTAGGCCGAGTTTCCAGTGATTGACTGGGATAATTGTGGCAAGAAAGAGCTATTTGAGCTCTTGAAATATGTGAACAGAAATGGTATAAGCTGGCAGAATCAACACATAAATATCCAGAAGAATCAAGTCAGAAATTAAGTGCGATATAGGCAGATACAGAAGGGCCTCTCATGTTCATATTTAAACAAACAAGCTGATGTTTTTTTAAAGGGAAAGGTAGAAATAATACCATAAATCATGAAAAGGTTTTGGTTTTGCAGACTAACCAATTTTGTGCGCCATTTCGGTTCTTCATCTGTCCGAGGTAACGTGCGTAAGCACTGATTTTTCCCATATGATCCTCCAATTTTTTTCACGCTGACCACAGCTGTCTTCGTGACGTCACTGAATGACACAGGACATACCCAGAGTGGCTTGGATATTAGCTGAATCACTCTGCAGTTATATAGGCCAATTTTAGTGACATTAAGGCAATGCTGCCTGTAGGTTACATGTCAGGGCTTGATCAACGCCCCCATCATAATGGCTTTTGACAGATTTCTGTCACCCGGTGTTTTTTTTTTTTTTAATTCTGCTGTCTCATAATCTTACCTACTTGATTGATATTTGCTCAAGCGTCATTTATTGTAATTCAAGCAACTGTAGTGGCTAATTACAGGCATGTAACAACCATTCATTAAACCAAAAAATGTTATAAACCATAGCATCTTACCTTGGCATTCTTTTAATGTGGAAAAAAAGCATATGCTGAGGAAAACATGAACTAAAGTTGGTAGACAGATCCATCTTCCTGCTTATTCAGGCCCAAGCCTGACCCCAGAGACACAGGACAGGGGACACCCTGGACATATCAGTCCATCACTTACCTGTGGAACGATACAAACCTTAGACCCTTGACATTTGAGGTTACAGTCCAAAAGAAGAGCATGGGATGCCTGTCGATTTAATTACTTATATAAACTGATGTCTACAGAATTCTTTTGATTCTTATCTCAATTTTCATGTATAAATGTGTGTATCAGTATTGTGCCAGTGTTTATCTTATCTATGAATGGAAGATCAGAATTTTAGATAAATATAATTAAAATGGTTGCAATCCCTTTAGGTAATAAAAACAAAATATTAATGACATGCTAACTGACACTTTAACGAAAACAATTAAATGGCACAGAAAACTATTTTAACATTGAAGTGTGTGCTATTGGCACCCTGCTTCATGTTTAACAGACTGCTTGTGAGAGCTGTAGGAGTATATTATGGATTTAGAATTATGTGTGAAGGATCGACAAAATCAACAGTATTTTCCACATTATGTTGACTCACTTGGACCAGTTTGGTTCCAAAAATGAACTAGGAGAACTCCTGCAGCTATAATGAAGTGAAAATAGTTTATATCATTCTGTGCAATGATAAAGCATGACGAATGTGAGGAGGTACTGAGGCTTCCTGTGCGCACGCGGTATTGCGGGCTTTGGCAGCTCACAGATTGCCTTGAAGAAGCCTTCTCTAATCCAGCAGTAGATCCAGGTGTTTGTAGCGTCAGAGAATTCCAAGGCTGTGTTGTGGCTTTCCACATGTGTGGCACCACAGTTTTTAATCTTGTGCTGACTGTTGATGTCGTTTATGTCTTCCCTGCATGCCTCCGAAAAGCCTGTTAATCGCCACTTGACTGCATGTCCAGGTGCCGGGCCGCTGAGCAGCCTTTCATCCCGCGGTAGGATCATGTCACACACCTGATGCAATTGTTCCTTTAACACTATAGCCCTCCATTTGCTGCTCAGTAAAAACCCATACAGACATCGCACTTAAGAAAGTCTCCTTACAATACAATACAATGCACCATAAGGGATTCTAAAACAAAGATCTTCCACCATATCAATTTCTGGAATTCTGCCCTAATTTTGCTGAATTTTGCATTTACCATAAACTGGTAAATTGTATAATGAGGTAAATGCACTGAATGGTAAGAGACTCATCAGCACACCCTTTTAATTAGTAACTGCAATACGTATGTTTAATACATGTGGTCATTAGAAACAGCAATTGTTCCCCATTGGGGGGGGGGTTATCCCCGTATACCTATATACGGATGCTATGTAAATAGCACCCACATGACTTGACGTTATGTGTAAATATAGAAACGACTACATTGAAAGTATCATGATTGATAATGTGCATGGATAAGCGAAGGTCAGTCTGTCTGGTCCAATTACACAGGAGGGCCACTGCAGCACAAATTGCTGAAAGAGTTAATGCTGACCCTGATAGAAAGGTATCCAGACACACAATGCATTGCAGCTTACTAGGTATGGGCCTGCGTAGACTCAGGCCGGTCTGAGTGCCCGTGCTGACCTTGGTCCACCACCGAATGTGCCTACAGTGTGCACGTGAGCATCAGAACTGGATCACAGAGTAATGGAAGAAGGTGGCCTGGTCTGATGAGTCATGTTGTCTGTTACATGGCCTGGTGCGTGTGCATAAAAAATAAACAAAAAATAAATGAAATGAAATTTTATATATATATATATATATATATAAAGATAAAGATAAAGAAGAAATAAGAACTTCCAGAACACCTACTATCACAGGAGGACAGTATAGAAGTCATGTTCCAAGCTGCCCCAGAAGGTGGAAGCTACAATAAAGTGCCTTAGTTACGTGACAGAAATGGAGCAAAAGTTTTTGTGGTCAGAAGAGAAACTGCTTGCGGGTTTATAACAGTCTGTAAGAGCCATATAGTCGAGTGCGGTGGCGGCTAAAATTGTGCTATGCAATGCTTTTCTGCAGCAGGGAGGAGAAACCTTTTTAAGATCTAGAAGACTACTGATCAAACTACAAACCGTGGGAAGAAAAAAGCCATTCAGCGCTGCTGGTTGTTGCCTGACATGTTCAGGGTTGGCAGTCCGAATGACACCTTTCCTCCGTGTGTTTGTGCAGTCTGAGGTTCGTCTGTGTTGGGAGGCTTTGCTCTGTGGGGCCCTTTTGACTTCCTCCTGCAGCTGAATAATGTGCTAATGAGTACACTAGCATTTCTAAATTGCACGTTGCATGTCTGTGCCTAGCAAGGAGCCAGCTCCCCGTCTAAGGTGAAACCCAATTTATGGCTTCAGGCAAACCTATGCTTGATAATTATTGCATATTACTGTAAGCAGGACATTAAATAATAATGTGAATTAAATATAGCATGCATGAGTAATTTCATTGGAAGTCGGAATAGTTTTGATGCACTGTATTTAGAAGTATTGAGCAATAAAGCATTTAATCCCCAAAAAATTTAGGGAAGTGAATGAATTTAAGGAACTAGAAAATATTGCATGCCGTCTGCAGTAACAACGATGCAGCATTTGTCAATAAATAAGGAGAAACAGTTTTTCATTTCATCCAGTGCTCATCATTTAGGCAGGTGGTGTAGTGGTTTGGGACACGACCGTGTAATTGGAAGATTGCTGGTTCAAGTACCGCTAAGGTACCCTGAGCAAGGTACCCTCCCCGGGCGCTCACGTAGCTGCCCCCTTGCTGTGTCACGATGTCACGTGGGTTAAATGCAAAGGACACATTTTGTTGCTGCGTGCTGTGGTATGTCATCAATGATGATTAGTCACATTTGCATGTGGGGATGGTTTGACAGTCCCAGTATACCCAGCAGAACCCTTCCTCCTGCAGCTCTATGCTGTAATGGCCAAGGCATGCCTCTGGCCTTATGTCGTGCACACAATAATGATGCCAAATTGTGAAATTACTTCAAAAACACATCAGCAAGCAGAAACTCTTTTATGTGGCTTACGTAAAAGATTTTATTAAACCATTCAAAGTCTCGTCAATTCAAGTGCATTATTATATTATAAATCATTGCTGTGTAATGTGACATATGTGTTTCTTATAGCATATACTGTATACTACAGATATTTTTAGAAATATTTGCTAGTTTGTCCTTTCGATTGTACCTAAAAGACAGTGGAACCTACCAACTGAGTTTTTATCTTAGTAGAACACGAAGCCAAGGGCTTGGTCATTTTGTGCATCGCTAAATTCCAGACTCAGATTACTGGTAACACAAGTTTGTTTCTCAGCTAATATGTAAGACTGCACCTGAGGCAGTAGTCAAGTCTAAACCAGTCATCTAAAACTAGACACCTGCTCTAAGTATCAGAGAAAAAAAAACTACTAATGTCATAAAAAAAATTAAACATTGATCATAAAACCATAAAATTGTCTCGGATTCTAGAAATGACGCTTTAAGGCTAAATTGTTTGTCCAAGGTGTCTTTCGTCTGTATTTACAAAAAACTGTGCTACTGGGATATTATTATTTACGCAGTCCTTCACCATTTATTATTTATTTTCTTTTTTATGAGCTTAAACCTCAGAATTCTGCTGGCACTGGAGGACTGGATGCCTTATGCTTTCCGAAGCTGTCTTTCTGTTTGTTTGTTTCTCTACCGAAACAAAGTCAGAGGCGTAGATAACGATCATCCATGATGCATTGCAAGAAAAGCAGCATCAAATCCTGCTCTACTTAGAGATGCCAGAGAAGGTCACAGCTACAGATACAGATACAGATATGCGATCTGCAATGGTTCTTTTCAACCAAAAATGAACTTTAAATAGAATGTTTATGATATGTCATTCAAAAGTAGCTTACAAGTAATTATCATCAAGGAAGGACCATGTGCTGATGAGGCAAGTTTTTATGTATCACAGTTGTGTAGAGTAAAGTAACGTAGAGTTCAATATACAGTAATATAACTTATTCTCCACCAATGGATGTGTTCTATTAGAATTGCTGTTTGTAAAAGCCAGATTACAGACAACGGCCAGATTATATGTACTGAAAACATATGGTTGTCACCAGAATCCAATATGTTTGGCCATTGTTTCTACAACAGAAAATTGAGGACAGTGGGCACAAACAGAACTTCAAAAAAGACTCAACAAACAGCATACTCCTGAATCAAAACCCTCCAGCCCACATACACCAGGGATTAGCGGAAAATGGGGACCATATGATTCTCACACTGACTGTTCGTGTGTGTGCGTGTGTGTGTGTGTGTGTGTGTGTGTGTGCGTGTGGGTCACATTATTGCTGGTTTGGAAGGTCTGAGACTCTTTGGGATCTTTGTTCTGTATTGCAAACAGTCTCTTTAAGGATCCAGCTGGCACGGAACCAGAAAGGTCTGTCATGGATGACACACGAAGAACTTCTATATGGGTATGATGGTAAACAGCATGTCAGTGCCTAGAATATTAAAAATGAAATCATCCATAAGAATGAATGCATTAAGCATAGGCAGGAGTTTTCCAAAACAAAAAGGGTTTTATTGAGGTTAAACTAACTGGAAGTAAACAAGATTGTGAGGGATCAAAAGCAGAGGGCTGGAATCGGGACAGACATGGGCTGACAGGAGGGGCGGAGTTAATGAGCGGACTGGCCAAGACGTGACAAACAGGCACTTAAATACCTACATGTAGACTAATGAGCTGCAACAAGCACAAGGCCCAGCTCCTCCGGGCCACGTCAGGGAGCAGATGGGGGGTCAGGCGAATCTGATGGGCAGGACGGGACAATATATTGAGCAGAATTTCAGCTACATTTGAATTGAAAAAACAGTTCCTTATTATTTGCTATTGTCAGTAATACTTATAATTATTTATTAAGTTATACATATAAATACAACTTTACATTGTATTTCGGGTGTTTTTTCCGTGAAGACACCAAGCTTTTACTAATAATTTATTCTTGCGTGTTCACAGGTCATTTTAAGTCATTTTAATCCAAAATGTAGGTTCTATATACCAGAAATCAAGCCAAACAGAAAGATATCCTCTGTGTCTTTGCCAAGGCAACATTGTCTCTAATATTACGTTTGTCTAGGTCATTTTGCTGTCCCACCAAGGCGAGATTATGCGCCAGTGCCAACCTCTCCCTTCCCAGTTTCAGGATAACATAGTATAGACAGTGACAGATTCTTGCATAACTCATGGTAAGTGTTTCCTGAATGTTTTCATTCCTTGGAACTGATTTCCACCCTCATCAAAAGTACCGAATATGGACCAGTCAGTCACCCCTGCTGTGCATCATATGAATTTAAGTGTGCAAAAAACCTCTACCACAATTAAATCACTGGTAATTTTGAGCAATAAAAGTGCATTAATCTTTTCTCATCTGTCATAATTATGAAAACTCGTGGATAAATGCTGGCAATCATCTGCAGTTGGCAGTTTTGTTTGCACCATTATAGGTGCACCTTTAACTAACCAAGTGGTTTTTTGCAACAATATTCCTTTTTACTTACGAATGAAAATTACATTATTATAGCCCAAAGGTAACTTTGTTTTCAGGAATCAGTTCAGCGTCTTTGGCAGGAATGCTTAAATTAAATAGGTAATGTGGAGTCTGAGGCTTAATCCATTAATGGCTTCTCTTCATCATTAGATTCTGCATGAGTTTCTGCAAAGGCTACCATGTGAATCTGACTGTCAGTCAGAGTTCTTTGGTCTGTCTGTGACACTGTGGGCAGCCTGTCAATCTGTTTAAATGGCAGTGGCTGTAGTATGTCTGTAGAATCGCCAGACAAACGGCAGCGGCTGAAGTATGTCTGTAGAATCGCCAGACAAAAGTTAATATGGGGTAACATTTAATGCGTTGATCCTGTCTTTCCTCAAGTTGTTCAGCTTCTTTAGTCCTCCAAAGGAACAGCAAAACTATGCTTGTAGCAAGGAAACATGAAGCGTTTTCTAGGTAACTATTTTGTTACAGTATTTGCATGTTTTTATGCAAATGAGCAGAAACACAATCCTGGAGGAAATAAATCATGTAGCCAGTATTCCTGAAGATCTTGGGTCACACAACAGAACTGTACGTCAACGTGATTTTAAAGGTGAAACTTGATATGAAAATGCATGAGAGGCTCACCTACCGCTCTTCTCATGTCAGTAGCGTGCTCATGATCGGAAGGACACCAGTTCAAATATCATTGCTGGCAGAGTGATGTCACCATTGATGCATTGCTACAGGTACCATGGTAAAAATTGTAAATATTTTTTAATAATTGATACTTCATTGATCCCCATGGGAAAAGTCTCTTTTTACCTCCCCAACCTTGCTCTCCATGAAGGGCAGTCACCTTATGCAACACCAAGGGGTTAAGGGCCTTGCTCAAGGGCCCACAGACGTGTTGAGGCCTGGCTTGAACCGGCAACCTTCCGGTCACAGCCATAGAGGCGTAACCCGCTGAGTCACATAAAACAATGAAAAAAATAATGTATTGTTTTAAATATGTATTATGCGGTACTGTTCACTGAATGCAGGCAATAGCAGGATCCACACAGCAACACTTCCAGCCTCTGGAGTAATCGTGAGTGTAAACATCTAATGCAGAGCTTAACGATGATTTGTATGGTGTTTTTCTGTTTGATGAAATTTTCCTAAGCTCATTATAAGTATTAAACGCCATGTGTCATTTCATATCATAGTCATATTTGATGATATTTTCAACTTACAATTGGCTCATAGGAACATAACCTAATGAGGAACATTTCAACATTTACATGACTTTTATTGATTATATATACACACAGTATCAGTCAAAAGCTTGGACACACCAAAGTGCCTACAAAGGAAAGTGATAGAGTAGTATATCACATGACCTGACCAAAACTCAGTGGATATGGTTTTGGAGGAATTTGACCAGAGAGTGACAGTAAAGCAGCCAATGAGTGCTCAGCATGTATGTGGGATCTCCTTCCGGACAGCTGGAAAAGCATCTTAGGAGGCCACCTCATTACACTGGCGGAGAAGAGACAGTAGGGCCAGCCAGTCCCGGAAGCAATTGTGGTCAAGGTCCCGTTGGTGGGATCACTCTGCCAACCACAGGATTTGAACCAGAAACCTTCTGAGCCCCAATACACAGAGCTGCCCCCCCCCAACAACAACAGATTTTTTTTTATTTAATCCTTTTTTGGCCAGTGCATAATTCGATATATGTTATTTTATAGTTTTCATGTCTAATTATTCTAAAATGTATTCCAAATGAGAACAGTATAAACAAACCTTTCTATGAATCGTTGTGTCCAAACTTTTACACACACACACACACACACGCACAGACACACACACACTTGTTTGTCTTCCTATGGAGGACCGTCCATTTAGTTCTATAAGTAAAACCCTAATCCCAGTCACGCTACCCAACACAAAAAAATCCAAGACTTTTGGCATTTTTCCATTTTTGATTACATTCACAGATGTCTGACCACTACAGAAGTCTGAAGTAGTGAGGACTGAAGAAAATGGCCTCACTAGTCACATTTTTTGAGGATTTGCTCAACTCACTGGTCCTTTGGTCCTCACAAGTACAGCAAAACCTGCACACACACAGATGCACACACATATACATATATGATTTGCATGAGTGAGACATAGTTCATATTTCCTGTCTTCCTTATTTCAGCGCTCTTTCAGTTCTTCCCCTGAGGGTATTACAGGCACATACCAGTATTAAACATCACTCACTAAGGCCTATTTTTCATTTACAGTAAGGGAACAACTGAACGTACTAAGTGTGTAATTATCAGATAGTAACAACTGTCATTTTTTTCATAATGACACAGTATATAAAAATATTTATCCATCCACACATCTTCCAACTATCTGGCACAGTGTCACACTGAGGGAGCCACCTACCACAGAGAGCAGTGTTTCCCAATCCGGTCCTCAGGGACCCACAGACAGTATGGGTTTTGCTCCCCTGCATGGAGCTGGGAGGGACCAAAAACATGGACTGACTGTGGGTCCCCGAGGACTGGGTTGGGAAACACTGTCATAGAGCACAAGGCAGTCGCATACCCTGGATGCCAGTTCATTGCAGGGCACATACAGACACATACTGACTAGAGGCAATTTACAGATAGTATTCCATCTACCTGCATGTCTTTGGACTGCATGAAGAAGCCAGAGCACCCAGAGGAAACTGCACAACACAAAGAATATACCCAGAGCACACCTTCTCATCCAGATTTCTACTTTACTCAAGGAAAGGAAATTGCATTTTGTGGAACATTACATAGCAAACATGAGCCAGGGTGACACAGCAGTTAGGAATGCTTTCATGCTACCAAGGCTTTCCAAGACTTTTTAATGAGGTGGTGAATCTTAATTATTATTACATTGTTGCTTAGCAGTCACTTTCTATACAGCATGTTACACAGTTACTCATCCATTTAATATCGTGGATATGTCGCAGAGGCATTCGCCTTCTTTGATGATCAAGCACCCTCTTTTATGAAGCAACAGTAGGATCACTACTGGGTTTAAAATCTACAGATCTGTATTCTCTATCTAGATATTTGATTATGCTACCCACTTCCCCAGATTCTCATCCGAATAATGTAATCAGAGTTTGTTTGTGAGCACAGCATCCTGACAAGGACCAGCTTTACCAGAAACCAAAAATTGGGTAACAATTAGAAGACCAACAAAGAGAGCAAGGGATGCATCATCCGTTTATTGTCCAGTCATCATCCATGATGGGTTCCCACAATCTGTGTAACGCTGTCCGTGGTGCTGAAGTTCCAGGAAACTATGGCTTCATATGAGGTCAAACAGAGAGGACAGGCTACCATGGAATGGTCAGTCGCATTGACGTCAAGCAAACACTTTAATACCAGGTTTATCTTCTGACAAACACCCCTAAGGATGCAATAACAAGTCACAAAGTCATAGTTGAAGATGCCAGTGTGGTGATCGGACATACACCAATATACCAAGTAAAATACAGCTTTTTTTTGTTACAAAGTATTTTTATGACAAAAATACTTAAGAGTTAAACAAGTCAGATCTGATCTAAGAGGTCAAATTACAGTTTTACCTCTATGCTCTATCTCTATGCTGCTTCAGCTTTAGTTAGCATTAGTATCAAGCCCCATCTTTTCACTTGGCAAGACGTTCCTGTTGCCTATAGTCTCTCCTTACCTGACCCTTATGTGCACTGACATTACTCACTGTTTTCTGATCTTAATCCGTATTCTCAGATTATACGCTGTCAAAAGCTATTACCGTAAAAAAAAATTGCAGAAATTCTATATTTGATTAGTGGCATACCTTGTTGAAAAAATATCCACACCCAGTAAAAGTCCAATGCAGCAACCATTCCAGAGCAGTGCAGCGTTATGAGTTGTTTAAGTGAGGAACACGCGTGTTTCTGACGCTGCAAAGCTGCAGGAGCTGAGTAGTGGCATGCTACGTTGTTCTGGCATGATGCTATGGGGTTTTCTTCTAAACAGGAGGTTTTCCTGCTCACACTTGCCAAACAAATGAGCCCACCTTTCTGCATGGTGAGCCCAAGAGATAGCTTTAAATATCAATTTCAGGTTGAGCCCGGCTGGATTGCATGGGTAGCCCGGTTCCATGCACAGGGGTGCAGCTGGAGACTTTGGGCACATGAAGCATATCATACTGGGCCCTCAGCTCAGACCAATTCAATTATGTTCCAAATTTTTTAAGGGGCCTTTGAAAAGTTTCCTCTCTGTATGGTGCCCCTGACAGTGCATGTGCCAGTGAATGCCACACCCAAGCCTGACTCAAGGGGACGGTCGTGGAGACCCTATTTCATGCTTTATGCTAGACACAGATTTCGCGGACAGTTTATTAAGGCACAACACTGATTTGATGGCCACCTGCATGGACAACCAGAAGCAAAATTGTGCCAGTTGCAAATGTTGTGTGGAGAGGTAGAGAGGAGTACCTCTAAATTGCAAAAAAAGTGTGGATTGCTCCATTTAGGTGAGGGTGGTGAGTCCGCCCTTTAGTGAAATTGTTGAGGTACCTTGAAATCTTGTTTTTGAGAAAGAGGATATTGACAGCAGGGATTGGTTTTGGTAGCTGTAGTTTTGCGGGCAATGGGCAGGTCCATGCTGGTGAATTCAGTCAATCTAAATCTAAGGTACAGTAAGTATGAAGACAAGAAGGACAAGCTCATAAATATAAGTGATCAAAATCAGGTTTCTCTGCAAGGTTTCTGGGGTCAGTATTCATGCCAGGGTGAGGGATCTCACGGGATAGAACCACTGCTGCCTGAGATGAAGAGCCGTCAGCCGTGGTGTTCTGGCCATAATATCAGGATTCCACACAGTGGGGTTCTGAGGGAGCTGTGCTGGATGCGGGGGCCCCAGCACCGACCCAGCAACTTCTGGGGGGGGGGGGTCGTAATCCCTCAACTGACTTTGGAACATCTCGGAATCCCCCAGCATGAACGGGATCCTGTGGCCTCGGGAATAAAGGAAAACTCCCGGACGTGCTTGGCTAGCGGCCACCGCAGGCCTCACCAGGAGAAGCCGTGCGAACACGGGCCGACGCGGGATGTCTGGGGCCACTCGCATCATGCGGCGATTGTTCTAGCCTGACAAGGGTGTCTTGTCTTTTGAAGGCTTTTTTAAAAGCGCTGCTCCAGGGAGCCATGAGGTCACTGAATGTTTTAGGGGCCCATATTCCATTTACGCCCCAAATAGAATACTATGGCCCTACACCATTTTACTGAGGCTATGTCGCACAAAAGAAGCTTCCACCACAATCAGCTGAACTTCAGCAATAAAATCGTGTGATTTCCTAACAAATACTTGTTACTGGCATTTATTTTTAACATCGGCAAGCTTTTCAGCATGACTGAACTGTGAGCAATTGCAGTTAAATTTGCCACCTTGTAAAAATAGTCAGCAAATCTTGGTTGGTATAAGAATGGCCAAGCGTGAAAAGAGCTACGCCAAATGATGTGCAAAACAAAGCTCCTGGATACTTTCCCTGTGAACCACATGATATCACAAACTAAGGCGAACACAGTGTACCCTTGTTTTGGCTGTCAGCTCAGTAAAATGCCCTCAGTTGAGAAATAAAAAGCCATTCATTCTTTTAAATAATTTCTTCCTTTAAAAACTGCAATTTAATATGTCAGAATACTGTTACATATACAGTACTTCTTAGAAGCAAATGTCTGTGTTACTGATGGCGTGTTGTACAGTAAATGCACAGTAAAAATATGCGAATGTAATTTTTCTTTAATGACCGGTCTGCAGTGGTAACTGCGCATCCACACAATATATACTTTAACTCTTCATCTAAAACCGTATAATGAAAGTTCAAATTGTTTTGGCTTGAATCATTAATCTTCCAGAAAAGCTCTTTCTTTGGGTTCCAACCAATCATTTTATAAAAATGCAGTAGGCCGTGTTCTGACAACGGATTGTACTCATGTGACTGAAATGTTCTGCCAGCTGCTTATCGTGTTCAGGGTCACTGGGGGCCTGCAGCCTATCCCAGGCGACGTAGGGGACAAGGCAGGGGTGCACCCATGATGGGGTGCCAGTCCATCACAGGGCACAAGGCAGGGGTACACCCATGATGGGGTGCCAGTCCGTCACAGGGCACAAGGCAGGGGTACACCCATGATGGGGTGCCAGTCCGTCACAGGGCACAGGGCTGGGGTACACCGCGGAGGGGGTGCCAGTCCGTCACAGGGCACAGGGCAGGGGTACACCCATGATGGGGTGCCAGTCCGTCACAGGGCACAAGGGAGGGGTGCACCCATGATGGGGTGCCAGTCCGTCACAGGGCACAAGGCAGGGGTACACCCATGATGGGGTGCCAGTCCATCACAGGGCACAAAGCAGGGGTACACACTGTATGGGATGTCAGTCCATCACAGGGCACAAGGCAGGGGTACACTCATGATGGCGTGCCAGTCCATCACAGGGCATGAGGCAGGGGTACACACTGTATGGGATGTCAGTCCATCACAGAGCATACGCCAGGGGTACACCCATGATGGGGTGCCAGTCCACCACGGGGCACAAGGAAGGGGTACACCCATGATGGGGTGGCAGTCCGTCACGGGGCATGAGGCAGGGGTACCTCCTGTATGGGTGTACCAGTCCATCACAAGCATAAGGAAGGGGTACACCCATGATTGGGTGTCAGTCCATCACAGGGCACAAGGAAGGGGTACACCCATAATTGGGTGGCAGTCCATCACAGGGCATGAGGCAGGGGTACCTCCTGTATGGGATACCAGTCCATCACGGGGGACACAAGGCAGGGGTACACACTGTATGGGATGCCAGTCCATCACAGGGCATAAGGCAGGGGCACACACTGTATGGGATGCCAGTCCATCACAGGGCACAAGGCAGGGGTACACACTGTATGGGATGCCAGTCCCTCACAGGGCACGAGGCAGGGGTACACACTGTATCGGATGCCAGTCCCTCACAGGGCACGAGGCAGGGGTACACACTCTTCCATAAGATGCCATTTATACTGCATTTCTTTCTTTGGCTGGATTTGTAGGTGACCATAACAAATGGTGCCTTGCGCAATGATGTCACGGCCACAGGGCCGATATTGTATGTGAATATATATATATATATATATATATAAATATATAGCCAACTGTGGTGAGGTCGGGCAAGAGAGCAATTTTAGCACCGCTGACAAGCGGAACGACAGATTTCCGGGACATTGCACATCATTTGTGGGCGTCTGAGAGCTGCTGTCAATTTGTGGGAGACTCACGGAAGTTCTGGGAGAGGTAGGATGTCTGGTACAGTAGGGGTGGGATTCAAATGCACAACCTTGGAGGGGTGGGGCAGTGCAACCCACTGAAAAGCAATGCTATGCCCTAATAAAGTACAGTTCATGATGACTATAAAAATACTCCATGGTAGACTATGCTGAAGAAACAGCTCTTCAGTCTGGATTCCAATGCTGAGGATAATGTATCTGGGATTGGCTTCAAACTCCCAAAACAACCATGGCCTGGATAAATTGCTGGGATAGTGATAGATGAATCTGCACTCTGATAGGGCCTCGAAAACTCACAATAATGACAAGGCATTGATTATGACCACTTAGTCAGAAAATACATGACGTCGAAGCAGACCATTGAAACGCGGAGCCACTTTCAGATCAGGAGTTTGTGACGTATAATCCAGGTGAAAGCTTGGAAGACCCAAAGCAGGATCCTTCAGCAGGGGAATACAGGAGCACAAAGGGGCCTTATGCCCTGATGCTATACTGATGTGCAGGGTAAAGCAGTTAAAAACTAACAGAAAAATCTATGAATTACTGATGGATTACATAAATAACACACGAAAGATCAAAAGATATTCATAATAGAAAGTTGTTCAAATTGAGTGTTTATGCTATTTTCAATGTATAACAGCTTTGCTAATGACAACAAATGAGAAAAGCATTTATTCCAGAATATTCTCCTTTGTATAACTTCCTATCAAATAATGACATCTCATTTCTGGGGTCCATGGTGTTTTCACCAAAAAGCCAAAAACGCCTCTTTATTTATCATAGCTTGCAGGGGATGTTCAGGCAACACGATGCTGGCTTGGCCTCTGTACTGTTTCAGATTTCGAAAAATCTTTCTCACAAAGAAAATCATGCAAGAACTTTGTTTGCTGAAATAAAAGTAACACTAAAGTAAACAGAACAGATTTTGTTTGACAACTTTGTAAAGTTCACTTATAATTGCTACAACATTTAGGTTTTCAACGTAATGTTTATAACTGTCAAACAAACTTAAAAGTCTAGATACTATTCTAGATAAAATGGTTTTAAACATGTTCCGTAGCATTTCTTTGGCCATACGTGTGTGGAAAGTGTTTCTTTCCTTTGGAAATCGATTTCTGGATTTTATCACTTTGACTGAAGCAGTTTTGATATTAAACAAGAAATGAATTCCATGTGTATCCCTCTGCTTTTCTTTCCCCACAAACCAGAGCACTCTGCTTGCAGACAATGCAACACGAAATGGAGCAAATGCATTACAGGTTAATGTCACTCTAGTAATTGAAACTCATAAAAATTCACTTTCATGCAGCTGCCATTGAGTCATCGTCTGCTAAAGGGCATCGTCTACACCCTGAAAGCCTTTCATAAATTATCTCATGGCTCCCTCAGCTTCCATGCACTTTCCAAGAGACTCAGAAGTCTGTGTATCTGGACTGAGTTAGAAGTAATCATCACAGCCACTTGTGGGTGGCTACATTATGTGACTGTGGTTGTCTGGTCAAGTCCAGCTCGAGTCAGTCAAAATTGGATAGCAAAACAAATCTACGCCTTTATTATGAAGCAGAAAAAAATTAAATATTATGTTTAATTCACAGTCTCAGCTTCACTGAGAAGTCATCCATGCAAGGATGTGGTACCAAATCTGATCATGTTTGGGTTTCCGTACATTTTTGTTACATTAGTCTGCTGAACAGAACTGGATTTGTAAGGGAATAATTCTATGTGTGCAGGAATACGGAAATATGAATTCACTAGCAGCTGTGTGTTTATTGATTTATGCTGTCTTTTATTGTCTTTATATTACAGAAATGTTCTTTATCCAGTCAGGATGAAGTTGTTATAGTAAGTGCATGCCAATTTCAGAAATGTAATAAAATTGCAATTATTTTGTGACATCCAGTCCAAATTCCACTTCACTGATTACCACCTGCCAACTCCAGTTGGTTTACCTCAGCAATCACTCACACCTAATTAATCTGGGAATTTATTCATCTATTTTAGATCATTTGTGGTCAGTGCTTTCTTGCTCAGTCTAGGGTTTGGTCATGTTCACCTATTGAGTGTTGTTACGTTGGTCTCTTGGTCTGGATTTTGATCTGTTTGTGGTCTCTCAGTTTCCTGGTTCTGTTTGGAATGGATTCATTGTCTAGCTTAACATCCTGGATTCTGTTTGCTGCTTGCCTGACCCTTCTTCGAACTATGATCCAGTCTATGGTGATTCCCTCTAAATTAGGCACAAGTCCAACCCACACACGTCATCTGCGTGTCTTGTGGACAGGGGCTCCAATCCTATCCTCAGTATGTACTTGGAGGCCAAGTTGTCAAAGAGGAAAAGGCCAGTGGGCAGAAGACCTCGCTTTGGGTGTGTCCATTTGTTGGTGATTCATTCAGAACTTTATTAATAAAGTTCTATTTTTTTATTTTGTCCTGTGACTCTGATATTTCACCCTTATAATTATTTCCTGTGTTTTGAAATTACTGAATTAAAACTGAAATTTCATACACACACACACACTTTTATTTGTCTTATTCGTAATTTTTTTTCCTGGCCAGTTTTCACTTTGTGAGGACATACAATATGATGTATTCCCTTATTACTTTGTTCAGTGAAGGCTAATTGAAAATGAGGTTAGCTGGGATGCAAACCAACTCAAAGAGTGGAGTGTCAGGAGCAGATCAGGAACTTTCATTAAGCATGCTTCAATCTTCAACAGCTTATCCAGTGTGGGTCATATGTAAACCATTTCTGCTTAAAAAAAGGGAAAAAATACAACAGCCGAGATATTTAGAAAAGTATTTATTTTGTTACTTTAAGAGATATAAATAACAAATATTATAAAACACATTTTATTGAGCTATTTTACATAACAACTATTTTATGCTTTGGCGTCTTAGGCATTTGCACACAGAATTGTCTATTTGGAAAAAAAAAAGATTTCAGGAGTTAGTTTTCAGAGAAACTGTCCTGTTTCATGTAAGAGAAGCACCTTTGATTAAAAGCTAATTACAACAAAGCTAGTCTTAAGTGCTATCAATATTTCTAAAACTACAAAACAAATGAATGCAAACACAGGTACATTCATTTTCTCAATAGACAGAACATTCTACAGTGAACTGTCAGTGAATTGCAACAATTGTCCATAACCAAATAAATAAATACAATTTAGTGCATTTCCTCGACGCCCTCTTTTGAGGGAAACACAAAAAGGATTGCTGTTTTTAATTTATAAATGATGTACCAAAGTCAATTTGGTCCCACCACAATCTTGCTTAAGATTTTCAGTTCTCAAAACGACAGGCAGACAGTCCAGCTATCTTTAGTTTACGTTTTTTTTTTTTTTTTTTAAATTGTTTGTGTATTTTGCTTTTCATCCAAAACCTATTTATTTCCAGAGGCCATTTAGAGCAATGCACATAGCGTTAGGGATGACAGACCACGGCTTACCGAAGCCACAGTGCTTAAAGTGACCGACGGTGCGGAGCCCCGACCTCAGGGGGGAGGCAGCGTTACACCGCGCCTCAGAGATGTCAGCGTCGCTTCCTGGAGGCTATGGCATAAGTCTCCGCTTCAGACACCACTTCTGTGGCCAAACTGCTCTAAACATCACTTGCGGTATTTTTAGCTATCGACAGCTGGAACATTGTTGTTGCAGCAATGCATATACTTCTTTTTTTATTTACTGGAAATCATAGATGATCGTTTATGCGTGCCGTCTAATCTTAGGCACCAAATGCATTGCACCACACTGACTGTTAAGTCACTAGGGACAAGAGCATTTGTATTTACACAAACCTTAATCAATTACCTACAAACAATATACCTTGTTTTGTGACTTATTAAGTATGGGAGTACCGTTTAAGGTTTAACAAAAGAAAATAAAAAACAAAGACGCGTGAACCTCCATAACCTGAGTATGACTTTCATCATTCTCATCCTTAGGAGCCACAATACTGCAATGTCTTAACATTTCAACATACATAATACATGCTGTACTGCAAAATAATTATAGAAAGTATATGTGCCCCCTATATGCTCTCAGTTACTCTGTCTCAGCCACATTACCCCGTAGGACCGGCTCTTCAGACTCCTGCACCATTCTGAAAGTGTGAGCCTTAGAAACTTCCCCCTTTTATTGCATCCATGGGACACGACGCAGAAAAATCACATGCCTGTACCTTTAAGGACTTAAACACCGCATAGAGGAAATTTCAGGTTTTCTGGCTTGTGTGCTTTTCTGAATCTGTAACAGATTACTCACAGTTATATTTGTTGGTGTTACACGGCCTTTTCAATCTGTATCAAAATCATAGAGAAAATGCTTCATATTTTACATATATTACATCAATTAATTCAACGAATTAAACTGACCACTGTGGCATTATTATTGGCACACCAAAGGTCAGACAGTGAATGTCTACATTCAGACGCAGTGCCCAGTTTTCAGTACCAGTAAAAGCATTTTAAATTATGCATGACTGTTTAAGTTGCAAAAAAAAAATTATAAAAAAAATAAATTTGTACAAATGCTAAATAAAATATATAAAATTAGGGATAGAAAACACATTAGGAGTTTCAAAAGAGCTCACTCACATACATTGCAAAGCAATATTATAGAAACTGAAGAGACACGTAACTGCCAGGCTACGTTATGGTAACGATTGCAGTGTCAATTTTGAAAATTTAGAAAAATCCACTACTCGCTAATTTCAAATTTAGCGCATTTTTACTCCGAATTGAATTTTTTTCAGTTTTACTCTGAATAGGAAGTGAATAGAACGTATCACACTGAATTCTACAGTAAGAATGCTGTTGAATGTTGAAATTCTGCACATTCTTAGAATCATTCTTGACACACACAATAAAAAAAGCTCAAAACTTGCAAATACGTTTTCAGTGGTTCTTGATCAAAATGTTCATAGGTTTGGATCGCATACACAACCATTTTCAGTAGCAAGGTGCATGCGTTCAGTTACTTATCTTAAAAGCACCAAAGTAACTCCCTTCTGGATCTGGGTCCAACAGCCATGAGTTGGACACATTGACAAACAGGCCGTCCCCCTCCTTCAATGTAAAGATGCCGCTCTGTTGCTCACAGTACATGTTGTAGACCCCGTTCTTCCAACGCTTGGTGCTGCCACTCTTCATGATGACCATGGGCTTGATTGTGTTTTGTGTGTGCTTCTCGTGGTACACGTACTGGATGAGCTGCGTGTTGCCGTCTTGTAGATACTCCGGCTTAGTAAGCTCCTCATAGTACCGGAAACAGGTTTTAACATATACGACGTAAAGTCCCACCTCTTGGATCAAAATGCGTCCGTCGTGGTATCTGATTTTATGGAGATGCCCCTGGGCTTCCTTCCAGTGTATCATCGTCGCTTGAATTTCTCCCTCTGCAAACATCATAGTATAGACTTCACCAAACCGGAATTTATCAAATCCAACTGAAATACTTCATGATATAACGCTTTTTGAGACCCGCCGAGTGAGAGGTATGCAAATTACAATTTCCCTCCAAATTCAAGAGTAGTCGTCTTTAAATCGTGGGTTAGGGCGATAAAACTAAGACAGCTAGGCTGTGCACAAAGCATCAGCGGTTTCTAGGCCATTTCAAGGAAATCCTATTACCACGCCTGAATGGACAATACAGCAGACACCAGGCATCCGACTCAGCCGACTCACTCTTGACATAGTTGATGGGGACCATGATGGGTAGATGGGCCGCAGGCACAGCTTCCCTGTGGTGCTTTGAGCATCTCTGTCGCTCCTTCTTCCTCGGATCCCTCAGGGCGTCAGCACGGATCGGTCCGACCTGTACTCCCTGCAGACACAGAAAGAGCCGCCTTCTTGGGTCATGGGTGCCCTACACAGAAAACCCACAGAACCCTAACCCTAACCCTAACCCTAACCCTAACCCTCTCCGACCTCGATCGTTTCATTGTCCAGTGTTAACGTGAACAAAAGAATTAGACAGGAATTGCCGGAGAATGTTTTACTATAGTTATCCTGCATACCAAACCAGCAAATCGGAAAGAATTAATATGTTAATTTTTTATTACTGTCAATCATTGGTGAAAGAAAATAAAAATGGCTAATGCAAACACTGGGCACAATTTATAACAGCTAAAGATCTTTTAAGCACTAAGAATGTGTTGTGAATACAAATTATTGACATGCTTTGGGTTTCTTTTTTATATAATACTGTTGCAAAGCAAACTATTTAAAAACATATTGTTGTGATTAAGCCTATTGATATTTGAATCTGGAGCAGAACCAGCAAACATGGACCAGTATTTATCTGAATACATTAAGCTGTACCATTATTGCTGAAGGTCTCTAAACTTCTTCTTTAACCTTTGATAGCCGTGTCATCATCAGCACCAATATGAGAAGTGAGGCAAAAAGCTAGCACAGCACAGAGATGGAGCAGCTTGGCTTGGGAGGATTCTGGTAAAATAATCTGAAAAAATCTGCCATGCTGCACCCCAAACGCAACGATTATGTGGGGTTCTATACTTAGTCATAATACAGGTGCTTTAAGAGAGCAGAGCATAGTCGGTAGTCCGGAATTAGAGTCGTTTGCCTTCCAAAAACAATTTGCCACACAAACACGTTTATTGCAAGAACGTCTGAAATTAGCACAGATAAACAAGGCTGGCCAAGGTTACAGAGAAATCCTGATGTGAACGTTAGACTGCCAGTCTTGTGGAGGCCATCTGTGATATGTGGCCAGGAGCTCGCCCAGCTAGACCGCCGTACTGGAAACAACTTTAAAAAGTACCGACCTACATAACCTGAGTAACTGTATCCTTTTAGAGATAATGACACAAAAGATTAGCCTTTTAGCCTTTCAGTCTTTCTCATTTACAGTGTAAGGTTATAAGTTTCATAAAGTTTCAGCATAATACAAAGCCATCTGATACAGCATCTTAACCGTGCTGTCGGCGTGTACATTTCCAGTGAAGACAACCTCCAAAGTTGAGACAACCCATGCAAATGAAATACACTAAAAGCAAGTATATCAGATCTAATACTATTTTCTTACCTCAGCAGCTAATAAGACCTTATAAATAGGTGGGGTGCTTTATATAATTGTTAACTTTTGAGATAGTAGACGATTAAATTAACATTTTTGCTTTTTCTCAGCGCATTAATCACTCCAAATAGAGTTGCACAACTCTAAATTTAAAGCACCAACATGTCCTGAAGAGCTAAACATTGCCAACGATCTAATGAATTCATAGCTGTGTGTCTATTACAGAATCGGAAAACCGCAAACACAAATGCTTTGGGCACTTTCTACAAATCCAGAAGGTCTCACCCCAAAGTCTAAAGGCTTCAGAAATCTGATAGCACAGATATTGGCTCTGGTGTCTTACTCAGGCTCTGGGATACAAACAAGATAATCTTGGGTTCTGATAAACCAACTGGCGTTGATTTTCTACATGAGTCAGAGGACTCGTTAAACAAATCGTACCTCTACTCAGAAGTCTCCCCACGTGGTTGTGGAGGAAACTCTTAGTACCTCAATGGCCAGATTGGTAATAGCTGTGACTCCTTTTTTGGCATAGATTTGTAATTGCCATGTTACCGCAGTGGTTTAAAAAATACTCTGGAACAGCTGTGGCACAAAATGATATGCGGTAGCTGAAGAATTTCCTTTTCCTATTGTGATGCATTAGTGTATTATCCTAATCTAATCTAATCTAATCTAGTCTAATCTAATCTAATCTCTGCACGTAACAACACTTCATGGCGCATGAAATACCAGCGGTTAGCATTTCCACGTTATACTTCAGAGTAATGGAATCCAGTATAAACAGTTGTAAAATTTTAAGACTATTTATATTTTTATGACCCATGAAACAAGGCGCATAGGTATGTGAAAAACTAGACTTTAAAGACATGTATTCAATACTCATCGACTGCATGTAATGCATTTAGAAAACTGTTTATGTTTATTGACTTTTGTTCATTAGGTGTCAAACCAAGTATTTAACAATACAGCATGTATAAAAACATAATACTGGAAAGAAAATTAATAATTCATTATTCATATCAAGTGTAAGACAAATCACTGACCTCAGCTGGCATCTCCGTGACAGAATGATCTGAAGAGAAGTCCACCTAGAAAGATACCATGGACAACACGGTAAATAAAAGCAAAATGGCAAGGAAGCTAATGTCGCACCACCACTAAGGACACATAAAATGTGTAACGAGGACTCCAGATTTTACACAACGCTTCATGACTTTGTAGTTGTTGAATTTTAACCAAAATTTTGTTCAAGATGCCAAATGTTGCTTGTGGGATATTTTGGAGGCAGGTTTTTTTATCAGAGATCACTAAAGAGAAAGTTCTTTTTGGCCGCCTCAAATCGGCAACAACATTTTGGCATTGCACTCTTTAATTAGTGGTTCGGAATCAGTGGCCACATCACATACTCAGCAGCAAAGTGCTCGGTGGTCCATACCAGGGAAAACTGGACCGATAAACACAAGGTTGCAAGTTCAAATGCTTATGTTACTGACTAGGGTACTTGACCAAATTTGGTAAACATCCGTGTTAAACTTCACATGGCTTTGGGCAAATCTGTCTGCTACGTAAATCAACAGTATAATGCTGCTTTGTGCAAGCATTCATTATTAACTTTCTACATCAACTGTTGGGTTCTTCGTTAAATTATTGATATTAATGAATCACTTATTGCAGAAGTTTTGCCATAATGGTTTTAATAAAAGGCGTATCTTTCATCGGATATTCATCACATTCTTCCCTGGATTTTCTCTGAAGACGATCCCACTCTCGCGGCAAAACGCACAGAGAACGATCCACTTTCCCGCGTCTACATTTCTTGGCCAGCAAGCCGCGTTTAGAAGCGCACAGTTTTTGGTTAAAGTCACTGCAGGAAGTCGCCGAAGTGATCCGGTAAGATTGTTACACGCGATCCGCGCTCAAGCTGCTACTTTGTTGCAGGGGGGGCAGTTCCGCTTAATGTTACCGACATGATATAAAAGGCGCAGGAAAGCGAGGCCGCTTCGAGCTGTAAACACATTCCACGGGACCTGAACACTGTAAATACCGTAGTATAAATATTACCCCGCTCCGGGACACGGTGCACAGCTGCGGCAGGGGGGGGGGGGGCAGGGACACCGGGAAGCAAATCAGCCTAATCTCCAGGTCAATAAACATCACGTAACAACTTCGCAAATGTTTGCATTTACGTTTACTTGGCTTTAAAAGGTAAAGTAAGCTGAGACCACTGCAAGTTAGTAACAGACTGCACTGTCCAGCCCTGAGTAAATGGCAGATTAATAAATCATCATTACAGGAGTTTTACAATGACGCCGAGCTGTTTATTACAGTTTTTTTTCTGCAGCGATTGCTTGAAGAATGTCATCCACGCCAACAATTTTAGAACCAGATCTGGTAAGCATAATAAAAGAGCAATCATGGATGTTGCCATCATAAATGTGTTCCCTCATATCATACTTATAATTGCATCATTGGGGAACTGCTGAATGAAAACACAAAATCCTTGTCTCGTTAAACTCCTATCTCTCGTTAGATTTATTACACGTCGTTCTTGACTCTCAAACCGAAAATAACCTTTCTTATATCATAGTTCAGTGTAACTATCTATTCCAAGTACACGCCATACGCCAAGATTCTACTAAGGCAGATCCATTTCACGATTCAGACCGAGAAAATGACACAGACCGAAACCAGCTTTTAAAAAAGCCTCGAAAAAAGCAAAGCAGACCTCTCACCTCATGCAGGTAACCTGTCAGGTGTAACAAGATTGCGACACTCGATGCAATCTGAAGCACTCCCATAAGAA
>JAODKN010000001.1:42098317-42112122 GCA_026774425.1 Petrocephalus zakoni | reverse complement strand
ATGTTGCAGAAAACATATCTAACTCATTTGCGACATCATCCGAGTCTGTAAACGACCAGAGTAAAACAGAAACAGTTCGTATCTCCGTGGCATTTAAGCGAATTCAGCTACAGATAGGCTATCATATTCTGTAGTACACAACATGGGAAATGATGTTATTTATGTTAATTATAAATAATTATACAGTTACAGTTAATACAGTTAATTATGATTATGACATTTTTTATTTGTAACTTGTACTGCATATATTGTTTTACAAAGTGAAAATAAGCATGTGTTATTCAGAAACATTGTCGGACATATCACCTTTGTTTGACAACCTTTCCTAATTGTGTTTGTGGTTTTAATGATAAACAACACCGTGTACGGAAATTGCATCGAATTGTGAACCCAAAACCGTGTTTTGTAATGAACCATGAATTTGTGCTCCGTTGCACCCCACCTACAAAGCAGAAAAATGCCAAAAATGGCTGTTTAGTTTACAGCCAATTCTTTAGTGTTTTTTTTGTTCAGATTGATTTAAAACACTGAGGCACACAACACTGCAGCACACTGGCTGGTACATGGGTTGGCCCCAGAAATAGTATTGTCACATAATTCAAACAACATGACTTAACAAGTGAATAATTACATCCCATATAGATATATTCGCTAAAGCTCAAAGTCTCTCTGAAGCACTGTTTCTGATCTGACGGGTTGCAGAGTGCGTAAATGAATAAAAAGATTTTAAATTTTTCTTGTGACACTCTTTTTGTTTTTAACTACCAGCATCCCCCCACCTACCAATCAGCAAGTTTTGCGAATTATAGGATTTTATATTTTATATATATAAAATGTGGGTCCTAAGGCTAAACCAGTCTAGAGCCACTGATCTAAAGTAAAAGCAAGAATCCAATTTGTGCTGACACTGACAAACAACTGTCCCTTAGGGCAAAAACCAGTCAATTACTTTGTACAATTTACTTCCCTGGTCAAGCTAGCGACCACATGTGATGTAAAGAAAGAACTATAATAACGATAAAGTCAAACTCAAATCTAACCCTAACCCATCCTCTCACTGCTCACTTGCAGCACAGAGTTTCCAGAACCAATGCTTCACAAGACGCTAGTGGAATGAATGAACAACCACCCCAGCAAGTCCTACCCTCCCTAGCATTTCCTATTCCCATACAGAGAAATTCCATTAACCAATTCCCTTTGAATGACTGCAAAGTAAGGGCTGACAAAGACGTGCTGTGTTCCCCAGCTGTTTCTGACAGATAGAAGCCACCCAAGTCAAGCAACATCTCAGGGTCTTGGTGTCCAAAGCTCTGAGATCATGCAGTGTTGTTATTACTATCATTATTACTCATTCTACAAAATGTGATTTGGAGGACTGTTGGGTTGGCCAACCTGTCTGATGGGGAGAAGGACAAATGTTCCTCATAAATCTCTCCTTCCAACCCCAGACTGCTCCAGCTACTGCTGTTCCCGTTACTGTCAGAGGAGAGAAGAGGGCACACGTACTTCATGTTCACAGCCTGGGACAAAGTGGTCCAGTCCTCCAAGGCAGATTCTAACTATGCTTCACTGAAATGCTTCATACATACTTCCAGGTCCCTTTAATTCAGCAGAGGGCTTACTTAGAATGTTGACCTACAGGGTCGTAACCCTACTTTCCTAGACCATCATGATTTTCACTGTTCTTCACCTGTCACTCAGGTGCAGGAAGCTGCTGCTCTCGTCCGGATGCTCCTCTTCGAAGCTGAGGTTGGACCAGCTGCCAATACTGTCATCACCCACGCTTAGACAAAGCTGTTGGCTTGCAGTAGACTCCGACGTGTGCATCCCCTCTTTCCCTGGGCTACTAGAACGCAGGGTGCAGCATGATGCAAAGTAACTGGCTATTGCATTGGTACTAGTTTGTACAACATTAGTCTATGCTGTTGCCAAACTTACGTTTGGCTGTAATCATACATAGAAAATGTATAGATGCATGCAGTTATTGATTAGCCCAAGAAAGGTTTACACATAATATGTTTGTGACGCAAACACCTCATATTAAGTGCATCATCTAAGACAGGGGTGGGCAATTCCGGTCCTGGAGAGCCATGGTCCAGCACGTTTTGGTGATTTCCCTGCTCAGAAACACCTGGTTCACCTCACCAGTTAATTGCCAGGGTTCACTTAAACCTGACAATTAACTGGTGAGGTAAACCAGATGTTTCTGAGCAGGGAAATCACCAAAAAATGCTGGACCACGGCCCTCCAGGACCGGAATTTCCCACCCCTGATCTAAGAGGATCACCAGAGATTGTGTAATTTTACATCACTAGGCACAGTGAAAATGGTGCGTTACCTAAGATTTACGGTCTGGCAGACATTGGAAATTGCTGAGGTCATGATCTCCGTGGTGAGGCTCTCAGCAAAGCTTGCGCCATCGTGCCCAATCCCGCTGTCCGCATTCAGGCTAGCGCTGCTCAGCTCCCTCTTGGCTTTCTCAATGGCTGATGACACCATCTCCTCAGCAAATGCAGCCCTCTTCTCCAAGTCAATATGAATTTTTGGAATTTCAAGGCCAAACACCCGAGGCCCATTGCAGCTGGTGTCTGAGACAGCCTCAAAATCCTGCCTCTGTCTGCTGAGGCTATCCTGGAAATGGTGCCTACCAGCGTTTCTACAGAACGAACGCTCCCTGACAGTGCAGTATCGACAAGCCTTGTCAACCAGTGCAGAGCTCAGTGCTGTTTTTGTCAGCTTCTCTGGATATGAATTTTGGTCCAGTAGTCCTCGGTCTTCAGTAACCTGTGGGATAGCTGATGCCAGTGTAATCTCCAAGGTATCGTCAACTATCTTCCTAGCATAGTGTTCTATTACTTGCATGATGCTTTCACTGTAGTTTCTATCATTTAAGCTTCCAGTGCTGTGGTACTGTTTGGTTCTCTCTTTAAAAGGCAGTAAGGAACATGAAACATTTGTTTTTATGAAGCTCTCTGTCACATCATCCTGTTTGGACTTTTTGTACAGACAGGAATCAGTTAGAGATTTTGGCAGTCGAACTGATGACAGTTGGAGCTTTCTTGTGACATCACATGTGATGTTATATGCTAAAGACTCCGCAAAGTTTACAAGTTCCAGGTACTCTTTTCTGCTCAAGTCTTCCGGGTTCTGGCAAGTACATTGGGCAGCCTCATCAGAGGACAATACTTTCCTGTTATCATCCACAGAAGATGCCTCTGGCATTAAACCCCTCCAGGCCTCATGGATTCCATCATAATGTGGTCTCCTGCTAGGGTGAAGCTTCAGGTTTGACCTTTGCTTGATTTTCCTGGCTGCATGTGCTAGACCTGACTTAATAGACCGGTAGGCAAGGCGGCTGGCATACTGATCTAAAATAAGCTCCCTGTTGCCACCTTCTTTTTTTAAAACTTTGATGATGTACCCACTGTATTCATCAGTTACACTCTCACAGCTTGGATACTTAGATGATAGCCCACTTGACCCACTAACTTGAAAGTTAGGACCTTGGACCATAGCGTCACTTTGCAAATGGCTGGCTAGGCTCCCAAATCTGTTACTTTTGTGGCCAACGGGTTGAGTCTGTTGACTGTCAGCAACCACATCCTTGTTACTCATGATGGCTTTACGTCTATACTGACTAGAACTAATCATTTTCTTGACATCACTGATGACCTCTCCTGCAATTTCCCCAGCATAGGTCCATAAAGAATTCAGAGTTTGCTCTGAGAACTTGGCACTATGTAAGGTATGGTTCTCTGTGCATTGATTATCTTCAGACTTCCAGCCATGTGGCAAAGCCAGAGTGTCCATCTCAGTAGCCATAGAAACAATGTGGCATGCTAAACGCTCTGCATAATGAAAAGCTCCCTTTCCTACCACCTTATTGTCAGTTTCTCCTGGTACATTTTGATCTGCCTGTGCTCCTATACAAGAATTATCATATTGCCGATCCTCTCTACTTTCATTATATTCAGCTTCTTCAGAAAGAGACCTCATGAGCTTCAGCAAGAAGTCAGCATTCTCAGAGTCAGTGTTATCTTCAACAAGACCCAGAGCAGGCTGATAATGTGGGGTGGATGGAGGTGTGGCAGGAGAAAATTCCTTGGCAAGCTTGCCTTTTAATTTTTTGGAAAACTGTTTGAAATGTTTCTCCTGTGAGACCGGAAGGGGCAGCTGTGGGGTTGATGGTGGAGTGCCTGGTACTCCATGTATTTTCCTCCCAGTTGTACACAGAATCTCTTCAGCCGTCATCTTCTTGCCACTTCGGCCAGGTGCCTCAAAACTCGGCACCTCTAAAGTATCCTTCATCAATGAGGATCGCATTTCAGGAGCGGTCTCACTGACCTTACTGATGTTCCTTAGATCTGATTCACAAGTGTCTCTACACATTCCTCTGGACACAGAATTAGGTATCAGGGATGATGGGAGAGGGAGATCAGGATAATCGCCCCTCTTTTGACAAACTGTGCTTTTAGGCTTGTTAAATTTATCATAACATCCTGAACATTGGCTCCTGGAGTCCTGCAGTTTTAGGTGCATTCCATGCTGATCGGTCCTGTCTTTTGTGTTCATTAGAAAAAAGTCAGTCTCAGTAGGTACGGAAAAATCTGAAACGTCTTTGACGGTTGCATGCTTTGAAGTGGAATTGGCAACATTCTCACTGACCAAATTGTGAGGCATCAACTGATCTGAAGAAGGTATCTGGCTTCCAATTTTTCTGTTCAGGCTGTCTGCACAGTTCTCTGATTTCTTCACTTTGGAAGAAGTCATGAGCTCATAAGCTTCACTCACAATCATATCAACCATGTTTTCAGAATAGTTCTGGAAATCAGTTTTATTAGAAATCTGCTTTCCAGAGACTGTTTCATGGGAACCTGTACTCACCACTGGTTCAGTCGTGCATGCCTCATTGTAAACGCTTTGAGAGGCAAAGGGAAGTAAGTCAGTTTGTGTTGCTGTGGACATCTCAGAGACAGATGTTGTCACCAGTCTTCCTTCCAAACAGTTGCTTTTTTTAGGACTAGTTTGTGACGTTTGGCAAATACTGGACTTGTACTGACAAGTATCTACTGGGCCCTGAAATTGGGAGATTGCTTTCCCAGCCACAGGCACTGGAACACAACTGGCAATCCCAGACATGCAGAATAAAGCTTTTCTTACAGTGCAGTCATTTTCTGTTGAGTCTAGTACCTCAGTTTTACACGTTGATCCAAAATAATGAGAGGTGGCATTACAGGTCTTTGTGGTTTCTGCAGCATCCTCCGAGCTGACATAACGGATATTGTCAAGCGAGACACTGATGGCTGCCTGGGTGGTGAAGGTTACATCAGCCTGAGATAACTCTATGAATGCTTCCTGGAGCACAGACTCAGAAAGGTCTGAGGCATAAGAAGAAACTACTTCCTCCTCTTGTTCGAAGGACCAGTCTCTTGGTGTCAAAGGCGTAGAAGGATGTGAAAACTGACAGACTTCCATTATTCCTTCAAACACCAATTCCTCTGCCAGTTCTGCAGCAAACCTGGCAACAGTGTTGTTGAAGATCTGCTTTTTTACAAAGTGGAACTCCTTGAGAGCACCCGATACTGCTTCCCTAACTAGGAAGCTTGCTAAACCATTAATAGCACGTTCTTTTAAAACATATGCATGCCTCATACCTATCTCATGAAATGCCATTTGAAACACTGAAGAAGTCAATCTTGCAGCTAAATGACAAAGTGTGGTGGTACAAGAAGATACCCCTTTCTGTAGGTCTCTGAAGGCACTCCCAAGGCTCATTTCCACAAGATCGGTAGCAAACTTCTGGATGCCTTCCTTCAGTGTTTGTGATTTCTGAGATTTTGATATGGTGACCGTCTCCTGAATATCAGACAGTTTCATGAGGTGCCCATTGCTGTTTTTGAATTCTTTATGGCATACACAGCTCAAGTTCTTGTTGACGTTCATGTCAACAGGAGACGAATATCCACAAACCGATCTGAGTATTTCTGTTGACATATTATTGGCAAAGTCAGAGTATGTTTTATAGAGAGTGCAGAGGTCCTGAGGTTTGCGCAATTCTCCATCTCCTTCTGGTTTCCAAAAATACTCTAAGGTGCTGCTTTCTCCCAAAGGACTAAATGCTGAAGAGCGAACTGGACTGAAGAGTGCCCCAGTTTCCTCACTAATAGTCTTCACTGGTCGTGGAGAATCAGAAATATCTGAGTGGGAACCACACAGTGATCCTGGCTTGAGTGGAGTAGGTTTCTTTATGTTGGCAGGAAGAGTTGGGTGGTCAAATCGATGGGGGTTCATTGCTTTAGAAGAGAAGCCCCGAGACATGCATTTGGAGTCCTCTGCATATATGATTCTCTGGGTTTGGCTGGCAGCTGCTGGCTCCTTGAGGAACTTGGAGCTGTTCTCAAGAGCTTGGTCCAGGTCATCAAACTGGTCAAAACTATCAAAAAACTCACTTACTTCTGAATCAGAGTCTTCAACCCCATCTTTGAAAACAGGGATCTTAGGAATGTCAAGCTTTGCTTTTAAACTTTTCTGATAGCTAACTTCATCCAAGAAGATTATTGGACTTGGGCTTGAGCAGTCAGACTCATCTGACTCTGTGGCAGGTGCAGCAGTAACACGTCCTTTTGTAAGACAGCCGGGTGTATAGAAATCCCATTGGCTCTCTTCCCCTGGGTTCCATGCCGATCCAGAACTTGATAGAGTTTTAGAGAAAGAGGATTTCTTAGCTGAAGCCTTCTTGGAAAATGAGCTAACAATCAAACGAGAGCCTGACAAGTCCTTTGAGTGGGATGGGACCGTCTGAGAGGCCACATCACGCTGGTTCCGTTGGTTATGAAAAGCTATAAAATGAAATTAGATTCCATTAATGGTCTTCACAAAACAAGTACTTGTTTGGTGATTATCCATCTCAATGTCTAAATCTCAGTGATTTTAAAACAGACATTTGACCAGAGCTCTTTTAGAACAGTGTAAGGGAACATGATGTGCTTGTAAATGAATAAAAATAAATCTTTCACTGCCATCTAGCAGTGATATCAGGCAATTTCAACTCCTTATAGGCAGTTCCAAGGCAAAGCACACTCAAATTAGATAAATAAAAGAGAAGACAGGCTTATTTAAAAATCTATTAAATTGTTTTTTTTTGCCATCAAATGACACAACACCGCATAATGACAGAAATATAAACAAATCTTAATTTTAATTAAAAACTAAAATCTCCCATCTATGTATTTAGGCCCCGTCATTCAGTATTTTGTTGGACCACTTTTAGTAGTGTAATATTCTTAGGTTTGCATCTACCAGCTTTGAACAACTGTACAGTTTCTGCCAGTTTCCTGGCCACTGTCAGGGTTATGATAAATATGGTTTATTATCAAACGTAAACTTATATTATTACTGCAAAATTTTCTTTTAAAATATCATACGCATTACTACAAAATAAATAGCGAATACTACAATTGGTAAAAATTACTGGGGCCTTTTTCTCATGACAAAAAAGGCTTCTAATTAATTTAACCTATTAGGTTACCCTTCAAATTAAAGGATATTGGGTACACTTGCAATATAATATTTCAAATGTAATAAACAGAGATGAATTGGTAATAACTTGTGTCAGCTATTCCTGTCCACTACTTACACAAGTTGTCAGCCGCCTCTTCTTCCTCCAGGTGCTCGAACGCAGTGACAAAATCATCCTCGATGGAGGAGACTGACTGGTTAGTGTCATCGTCCTCGAGTGGGCAGGCGTCAGACATGCCCTTCTGCAGACACTGCAGCTCAAGCGCATACCTCATCCCTGTCACGTACCGCGTCAGCAGGGCTGACATGGTTCCCACAATGCCCTGCGGACTCTGGCAGTGCCGAAACACGCAGATGGCCTTTGAGCACGCAGCCTGGGACCACAGAACAGGCAAAAGAAATGCTACTCTGCGAACATCCAACACAGGAAGACAAACAAAAGGAAAATGTGCAAAAGACGAAAACTCTGAAGTACTGCTTCAGAACTGCTCGTTAGTGACCGAATTCTGTTTCAATGACCAGGGCCTTCAGAAAAATGGCCAGCTCTTTCTGTGGCCTACCTGGGAAGCATCGTCCTTTCTTTCCAGGAGTGTCCTAGTATCCTTGAGGAGTAGCACCTCTTCATCCTTCAGACTCTGGGCATGTAGTGATCTAAGCAACTCCAAAACGTCAACAGGGACTGACGTCAAGGCCTGTTAACAACAAACACCACGTTAACATAAATCGATTATTTCAAAATAATTAAAAACTGACTGATTTTTCACAAATATTTTGAGAAGATGAAATTCTAGCGCCTTTTAAATTGAACTGATGTTTCTTAGGATAAAAGGTACACACCACAATAAAGAGCGTGGACACTCTTACCTGTAATGAAAAGTCATCTGCTTCAGAATGACTAGGTAAAGCTACAAAATGGATCTGAATGCGGAAGAAAAGATTGAAAACAATCATTCAAGCATCAATTACGGAACAAACTGTGAATCCTAATAGATACAGAAGAACAATTCAGTATTTGGCACAGCATCCATGGATAGAGACCATCTCTGAAATTTGGCTTTGATATATCAAAGCATTACTGAGATTTGACCACACTTCCTGTTTAATGGATTTGTCGTAACAATGTTTTCGATGACAGCGGCCATAGAGCTTGCCTTAGCATAATGGTCTGAAGAATTTTTGCTCCCAACCCTCGGTAAATGATATATACCAAATTTGGTGGTGATACAATCAGTACCCTAGGACGAATTCTAAAATTAGGTTTTTCGAAAAATTTGAAAAATACAATAAAAAATACAATATGATGGACACCAATGGGTGCATTCAAATCGGGAAGAACCAACGATTCAAGGGGAAGATGATGTCAAAGCCAGGTCAAACGATTCAAAAGTTATTAGCAAAAATGTACCTTGAAATTTGGCCTGAAGGTGGCTATAGGGATGGATGGATTGACCCCAAATTTGGTGATTGAATACATTGAACGGTCCTCTATTAATGGGACAAAAAAATAAAAAATAAATCTATGAAGCGGTTCTATGGGCTTACATAGCCTCCCATGTCAGGAACTATAAAAGCAATGAGAAATGTAGCCTTAAGGTGCTTGAGCCCTAATAAAAGTTTGCAATACTGCATTTGATTTTGTGCACCTGTACCGTGTAGTTCAAGTTTGCAAAGTAGTGCAATTAAAGAATGTGCACAAGTAATAAAAAAAAGGCAAGTAGACAACAAACAGCAGCATTACTGAAAGGAAGTGGGGGGGTCTGGTGGGCGCAGGTTGCAGGGGCTGTTGCAGTACTGCGGTTTGTGAATGAAGGCAGTCTCCGTTACCACTCCTGCTTAGGAAACAGGTCAAAGCGAGACTTCCAATATGAGTGGTACAGCAATGAAAAGGTCAGGACCCATATATCAGCATGGAGAGACATATGCTTGTATCGAGCTGTGGTAAAAATCAGAAACAGGTTTCCATTCCGACAACCGACGCCACAGGTTTGTGGTCTGTCACCTTGTAAATTAGACCAAGTAGACAGCCCAGGGCATTTTTGGTAATGTAAGTGTTGATACTACCCAGCAATGAGACTATTAAAAGGAACTAAGCTAACTTGTACAACAGCCTTTTCCGTCAATTAAAGCGCTATTAAAGAAGGTTACCTTTCTGGAAAATTATTTGGAAAAATTTAGCTGGACTGAGCACTGCTATCCTGCTCAGCTCTAATGTCCCCTCATACAGAGATTCAGATGTCCAACAAAAAAACTTTAATAGGTTTAACTCCAAAGTAACACTTTACTTGAAGGGGGACAAATAATGTAGTGCTGTGCTTTTACTTGTGTATTAATTAACCACAAACTAAGTCTTCGTTACAAACTCATCTCATGTCATCATTAATGAACTGTGTCACGATTTATCTCAAGAAATTACTATACTTGCTACTATATCTGTTAATTCTGTAAACCTTTGTGAACTACTGAAGAAAGTACTGACAAACTACTGAAGGAACAAGCTATGGACATAAACAGAGTTACTAGTAAGTATTTGTGCCCCCTCAATTAAAGTACATAAAATACATACTGTTCTCAATAGAATGTACAATGTGCAACTACAGGAAGACTGCTGTGTCCAGAATGCACTTGACAGTGACACTCACCTCAGTCAAACACGGCAGGTCTCCGGAGTGCAGCTCCACGCTGACATCACACAGCTCCTTCCGGCTCTTCAACAGGCTCTTCAGGAGAGGGACAGAGCCATCACGGATGATCTGGAGAGAGGAGCCAAGGAGAGCTTCTGCTCATTCACACATTCATCATTATGTTATAATACAGAATAAAAGATCTGGATCCTGTTTCTCAAAGCAGGATTTCTTGCTTAGCCGGATAACTTGTCAGATTTAAGGTAGTCTAGGCTAACCAGACTTTATCTTTGTTACTTACATTTAGCCCAGACCACCTTAAATCCAACAACTTATCTGGCTAAGCAAGAGATCCTGCTTCGTGAAACTTGTCCAGCATTGATTGGCTTAAAATGGTCCCATCCTGTGATATAATTTAGATGCACCATGTGTACAAAATACACCACACTTCGTTTAGAGAATGTCCTTAATGGAAAATAAATACAAAACTCAATGTACTGCACTCTAAAATGAAAATAAAATGAAATAAGCTCATCCAAAACATTATGGGTGTGACAATTCATCAATTCTAATTGATGCATCAATTTTTAAGGCCAAGATTTAATTAACACAATTAATGAATATATGCCTCGAGGTGCGTAAGGTTGTTATTTAGTTGTAAAGCAAATGGTTTTATACATTTTAACTGTCCTTAATACCATTAACTGATACTGATACTGGACACAGATGAAGCATATAAACAGGCCTGACCTCCTTCCTAATGGCAGGACGGGTCTTTAGTGGGACTCCCCGAATGCGTGCACAGGCGTCCATGGCTGAGCAGGACTGGGCCACACACCTGCGGTAGAAACAGCAGTGAAATTCACCGATTGTGACAAATTCACAGTTATGACAAACAAACCGTCCAGTGACAAACACAAGTGAATTGTCTGCAGGAAAGCAAGGTTTAACTATAATGTTTTAAAAAAGAAACAATCAAAGCATTCAGTTGAGAGGTGGAATTCTTAACCAAGAGTTTAGTTCAAGTTGACAAAAACGGTCCAAGTACATTTTTGAGTTTTATGCCTCCTGTCCAGAGTATCCATGCAAAATATATCATAGCAAATCCTAAATGCAGTTAATAAAAAATTATGGATTATCAAATAGATGTTTTCACTGTTTGAGTACAGATTTAAACAAACAGGTTGCGTCTTGATTTGCGCTTTGTGTATTCTATCTCTTTATAATTCAACTAAAACAAAACTAATTCCAAGACTCAATACCAAGTTATCTTATGTGTTAATAAATTAAGAATGACAATCTGAAATGTACAGAACACTGCAGATGAGTGTGTGTGTGTGTGTGTGTGTGAGGGGGGGGGGGGATTGCCAGTAAATCATAAAAAATAAAAGAAAATATATTGCTGTGCCAACAACCAATAAAACCACATATACAAGGCTCCACTAATGAGAGTGCAGCTTGCAAAAGGCTTTCAGCAAACATCATTTATCAAATAAGCAGACCGCAATAATTGTTGAACCGACTGCTAATATCACACTAAACACCTCAATATAGCGCATTTACAAGAATGCCTTTACCAAATACCTGTAATGTGGGGGTTTTTACCAGAACCATTAAGAAATATGAGAAATGGTAGAAATGAATCCAGCAAGCCCCCCTCTACAGTCTTTCACAAAAAAAAAAAATCACAGTTCACAGCTATGTACACTTTGGGTGAGACATGCTGCTTTTTTCCATCTCATAACCATCAAGTGATTAGGTGAAGTCACAAGTAACAAAACCTAAATAGAAATCAAGTTCTAGGCTCAATTGCAGGGCTCGCAAGATTTCAAAATCTCTGGTAGCCCTTTGCACTCTTCAAAGTTTGGTAGCCTGAAAAGAATTTGGCCAGCCCAAATAAAAAATAATTTCTTCATGTAGAAAGTTAGATATAGAAGAAAAATCTGAAACATTTATTTTCCAAACATAAATAGCATTATAAGAGGTGATTCCATCCACTGCCGACAACTGGCAGACAATGTAACAATGTGGGGTTTGTTAGCAGCCAGCATACTTTGTACTGCACCCCGCCTATCTTTAAATGCTGTAAATTAATCTGTGTATTTGTGTATTTACATTAATTGTTGCCATGCAATGTTTGCATTGGAATGCTTGGGCTTCGTTAGCATGTAACCTTGAGTGTCATGTGAACAGTTTTATTTTTCTGTGCCATTGCTAGTATTAAACTATGGAGCCCCTAAGAGGTCAGGGTGGGAAAATATATTTTTAATAGTTTTGTATACCTTTGCAAAAGTTTGGCGTTCCCTCGCATTAGTTTTGCATTCCCTCGCAATAGTTTACGAGGCTGAAGTTGGTTTCTTATTCGGCAGTTTCTTATTCAAAAAATCCGTTCCACCTTTAATAGGCGGAATGCGTGATCTGCCATATTCACAACAATTTATCTGGCCAAAATCTAAATGTCTGTTCAAAACATTGATACCATCTTAAAGAGCAACTATTGTACTTATCAAATTCAGAGTTTGAAGATATTGTACTGTAGAAATTTAAAAATAATGCCCTCTGAATTTGGCATTGTTGCCTATTAAGACCCATTGAAAATGTGTCTGCTGTATTTACAGCAGTTTACTGGTCAACATCAAAATGTCCGTTCAAAACCTTAATACCATGTAATAGTGCAATTATTACTCTTACTGCATCCAGAGTTTGGCTGCTGCATCAAAGACATTTTGCGCTCTCTTGGGACATGGAGTCTATAATATTGATTATCAATCTATCTATACGTACTGTGCTCCGATTGCCTGTGGTTACTTTTTAACAGTGATATGCTTAACCTCATATACGGTCTTGTCAAAAAAAGTTTTTTTTCTTTATAAAGATAAGATTTGGTAGCAGACGCCTTGTTTCAGACAGTATTGACATGCTTTTCTTTTTAGAAAGAACCTCACCATAATGAAATGGGTACCAACTTGATTGTGCATGTTGTGTTATTTTTACATTTATTATTGCCCATAATAAATGTAGCCTGTTTAGAAAAAACAGAGAAATAAATTCCAGGCTATCAAAGCTTAGACAGATCACAGAATGCTTAGACAGGTAGATCACTTGATTATAGTTTTAATAAAAAATTAAATTAATTAAATAATAAAGTGTAAAATAGGCAGTCAAAAATTAAGAATTAATTGCTTAATTAAAGGGTGATTCATTTTTATTTTCTTCGTAAATATAAAGATAATAATAGATACTTTATTGATCACCGTGGGGAAATTCTCTTCTCACCTCCCCCAACCTTGCTCTCCATGAGAGTAAGCTTGGCCATGAAGGGCAGCCACCTCGTGTGGTGCCCAGGGAGCTGGGGGTTAGGGGCCTTGCCCAAGGGCCCACAGATGTGCCGAGGCTGGCCTTGAACCGACAACCTTCCGATCACAGGTACAGAGGCTGAACCCGCCGCTAGCGTGGTCCAAAGACCGTGACACATACCAAGCCGTGGGAGTACTGACCCATTACACCCCTAATAAATATGCATTCGGTTTTAACTCAATTGAAACATGTATGAGAAATTTGATGCGTTTTAACATGAATCAGTCTGTGTCACATTCTGAATCTGAGACCTGAACTGAGATCACAGATGAGAAAGTGCCAGTCTGTGTCACATTCTGAATCTGAGAC
>JAODKN010000001.1:42065087-42077080 GCA_026774425.1 Petrocephalus zakoni | reverse complement strand
CTGACTCAGAACACCGACTCATATTTCGATATGCCGTAAATCACGCTCGACTCCCGAAGCGAAGGTAGCCGGCACTGCGAATCACACCAGCACAGACGTGCTAACACTAACACCAGATGTTTCACGGGGGTATCCAAAAGCAAATCAATATCATGTGAAGGACGTTTGCAAGATCTACCAAACACCAACTCCGCTGCAGTATTTAATGACCAGTGAGGGGTATATTCCGAGACCATATTCTGAGACTAAGAAGCATTTTTCCCCTAAACCAAAACAACTTATTACAGAAATGACTGAAGTACAAAGCAAACTTGTACTAGGGGTGCCAGGGTGAGAGCTGGGTATGAGGAAATGGAAGCAGTTTATATACACGGTTTATGCTTCATCTTAAAAACAAGACAAAGTGTAACAGAACATTCACATTTTGCCATTATTTTAAAGTCTTATTCTCCTCCCACTGAAATTAATGCATACTTTTTCTATAATTGTCATTAGCCCTGAATTCAAACAGGGTCATGATGATTCTGAAGATACCCCAGGCAGCACAGTGTATGGCAGTGTCCGTCCCAGACTGCAAGCTGATTGGTCACAGCGCGGTAACATAGCATCATTCTCAAGCTGAGGCTGAATCATCTGGACTGTGGGGCTCTGGGAGCACAGTGCACTCACAGCAGTGGGAAAAGTCAAGGCAATGCGAACAAGCAACCTACAGGTTATGCCTTGGTGCTCTGCACCCCTCTGCGACACCTTCCTGAGACGGGTCGTGATCACAAACAGCATCGTGAGAATCGGGACTAGATCCCCACTGCCGACTGAGCCGCCATATAGCCCTTGTTTTTATTTCTTACATTTATTTCTTTTATTTATCCACATAATTAATATAAAAGAATAATATCATTTGCCTGTTTCCACCAAAGCGCTTTACTTCAGAGTAACCAGTAGGTGGCAGCAGTTGTCCCCAAACACAGTGTGATACGCGTTTGCCGTAAATCAAGTGCAGTGAGTTTCTTGGCCATCTACATCAGTGCTTTGGTGGACCTGGGCAATCTCTCCATTGTAAGGTGGCACTTTCAGGGCCAGGAGGAGGTACCAGAAGAGGGGGGGTCTTACAGGACTGCGATTCCGACTCCTTGGTGTCCTCGTCCTTCTCGTTGTCTTTATCCTCCTCCTCGCTCTCCTTCCGGAAATCCGTCGGAGACTGAGGGTCCTGTGGCTCCTCAGTGTGAGCGTTCTGCTCATCCACGACTGTGTGGGGGGGGGGAGTTTGGGGGGAAACACACCGCGGCTCAGCACGTCGCACGTCCCCCTGGCTCAGCAGCTACGCTAATCCAGAACAGGATGTTATATTCTCAAAAATGCCGTTGCTATTTTCCTCTCTTTCGTTCCATGCGGCACTTAAGGTTTCGTTATCCCTCCATACAAATGCCATTTGTCCCAAAAGAGGTGTTTTATGCTTCCAGATTTGACATAGCAGCCTTTTCCCAGATGAACTAAGTGCACCTTAAGATAAACATTACCCGTGCTGTCCTGACCCTCATCCTCACTCTCCCATGGGGTACAAAGACCTGGAGGAGTTTCTCCAAAATTCCTCCAGGTCTGATTTACACGCCCCCTCCCCACCGTTGTTGTCGTCGTCGTGCCTCAAACGCGTTTTGAGTTGTTTTCCTTCCCCAGGAAATGATCACCTCTGGCTTCCTGACTTCTATTAGGGTAGACGACCTTCTCGGACCTCGCTAAATGTCACGGGAGCAGGGGGCTGCTAATGTGGGCCACCGCATTCCCGCCTGGCACAGCGTACTGGCAGCTTTCTCGGCACATGCTGGCATCAGTCACACCTCACCCACGCCATCGAGAACCAGAGAGTCAACGTGACTGAAACGACCAAGCGTTTCGGCCTATTACCACGTTTCAGTAATAGTTTTATATATTAAATGTTTAAACTGAAACATTCGCCAGTGGGACTTGTACTTACACAAACATGTTCTGAGAATGAAAGAATGAAATTGCAGAATGACTGTTTCAGAAAGATAATCAATCAGAATGTAGAGGAAGTGGATCCAAGACATCTGATTGGTTAGTCTGACATCTGACACAAGATCTGATCATTTATCTTTGTGAACCAATCAGTTTTAGTTCTGCTCTCAGAAAATGTTTGTCTAAGTAAAACTCCCATGAGTGAAACACTCAGGCAGCCAACCTGTCCCTTATTTTGGTCCTGTGACCCAGTGCGAGGCGTTAATGCAATTCTTTATGGATGGAACACCACCCATAAGGGAACTGCTATCTCTCCTAATAAATAAGACCAGATAACTGGATTTATGTTTAAGGAGTCAACTAGACCAATCAGAGCCAGCTGGGTGGCGCAGGGGAGAATCCAGAGTAGCTGAGAAGTGCATTCAGGGCAATGTGATTTAAGGGATTTATTAAGCTTTTTGAAGCTAAACACCAGGGAGGCGTGTGGCTCAGTGGGTTAGGAGACTGTGTTGGTAATTTAAAGGTTGTGTGGTCAAATCCTAGAATGGCCTCAACTTTCTTCAGGGATTGTCTGCTTTCTTTAAAAGTATATGTATGTTGCTTTGAATAGAGGTGCATTCCCCCACACCCTGTCACACATTTGCTAATTGAAATGAAGTCCGATACGCAAATCCCCTCGCTGAGTGAGCACTCCCCCCCGCCCCCCATTGGGTGCAGCCACCCACCTTTCTCCGCCTGCTCGATGATCTGCCTCACAGCCTTCTTCAAGCTATTGGCCCGAAGCATAAGCTGCTCTTTGGCTTTGAAGATCTTGTGCGGGGATCCCTTCTCCATCACGCTATCCTCCAGCTTCTGCTTCAGCCCCATCAGAGACTCCACGCTCAGACCCTCCTCCAGCTCCTCGACCTCCTCTGGGTCCTCCTCCACGATGGGCGGTGTACGGTGCAGAGTGGTGGCCTGGGCCTCCACCTGGAGGGTTTGAAGGAGGGAGTCCAGCTTCTCGTTGAGGATGGCACACTGTGGGCAACCAAGCAGTCATAGAATAAACATATAAGAACATAAGAATAAAATAAACATACCTTTGTCCCAAATATTATTCTGTAACACAGACCACTATCAAGCCTCCATGGCGCAATACAACCACTCCTCATTAAGAGGCCGAGTTTTGTTCCAATAACCAGGCCGTTAAGCGAAATGGTCCCCAGATGAAAGTCACGACTGCGTAGGCGCGACTGCGACTGCGCTTACGGCTTCAGCTTACCATTCTCAGTTTCCCTTATTCTTCACCAAGTGGAGATTTTTAACAACATTTTGTTCTTTCTACTCCAAAGTTCTCTCTCACTCCAGCGTGCGTTACTGCCAGGTGTACAAAATTTGCGCAGAATTGTTTTTTTTTTATATCACCATCATATTGGCAAATGGTAGCCAACTGAGCAGTCGCTAAATGACGGGTGGGTCTATTCCATGAATGATCATCTGAATATTTAGAAGAGTAACCTAAGTTGCATATGTTGTTTGGATCTCAGTTGGGGTATTAACTGGGATATGATCCAAGTCTGCATTCTTAACTGTTATACTACTGGCAAATATATCACCTTCAGAGACATGCTCTCGGCCTCGTCCGTATTCTCCGTGGCTTTCTCGTATGACTTGCCGACTTTGGCCACAAAGTCCTTGACCGTCTCACAGAGCACCCTTAGGGTAAAGGAGCAGAGAGCAGATGAGTTGGCATGCCTACACCCCTCCCAGGGCCCTTTTTGAAGGCATAATTGCAGAGGACCCACTTGGCGGAGGAGATGACGACAGAGTGCTGGTCCGAGTTGAGGATCTTGGTGAGGTGAGCGGCGACTGAATCCTCGTAAGCGGATATCTGAACCTGCTGAAGCACAGCACACACAGGAAGGAAAGGGCAGTCATGGATAAATATATATGCAGGACTAATATATATGCAAGACTAAGCAACAAATCTAAAGGCAAAATACCTATAACAACGATTTCAGTCAGTTTTGTCTGTAAACAAACCAGAGCGTTTCCAAAGCAGGAAGTGCAGGACAGCACTGCCGTTCCAACGCAAAACATCCTATCCATTTCTGCACCCCCTTGTCCTATGCAGGGTCGCGGGGTTCCAGAGTCTATCCCGGAGGCTACATGACCGCATATTTCATCAAAATTTAGTTAATGCCAAAGTCTGATTCCTAAGGCTCTGCTTTACCTGATGACTAGGATCAACTATGGTTGATCTAAACAAGGAAATAACTTTAACTACAAAATCCATACCAAAACCTGCCTAAAACAGCCTTTTCCCCAGCTTCAGTGAGTGTAGTTACTATGTTTAATAGGGCAGAGCAGTTTTCAATCTTTTTTTAAACCAGGGACCACACCAAATGAAAACAGACCAGAGGCTGTACTCTACCACAAACGATGACAGCGTGACAGCTACCTGAAATGATCACATAAGCAGCTATATTCCCCCTTCGGTATTTTTGGCTACAGCCAGGGATGGGGGCTCTTTGGCCCTGATAAAGGGTGGGATCTCTTTAGCATGTAAATCAGATTACCCTAACCCTAACCCCAGACACAGGTTCTGGTGAGAGTACCTGGCTCTCCTCAGCCTCCTCTGGTGTGGCAGGGCAGCTGTGTTTGGGAGGTATCTTGATCTCGTAGGTCATTATGCTCCACCTGCAAACGAGGAGAGCAGCTATCAGCATCTATGACTGCATCCACATTGACTGGTGATGGAGAAACCTGGGTTTGATGTTGCTCCATGTAGCCCACAGCTGTTGGCTATCAAAACAATTAATTATGCTTGTGTAAAAAATTTTTGCATGAGACACTCAAGAGAATAGAGGAAGTAGAGAGCGAATGATCGTACTAAGGATTATTTCCCCTCCTGTTAGGCATCAGGCAAACATACCGGTCAAGCATCTTGGTGCTGGCTCTCTCCAGCTTCTCCAGGATCTGAGGCAGCTGCGCGTCGTCGTCACAGGACGGCCCCCAGCCCAGCACCCGCGCCAGGTCATTCCCCGTACCCAGGGGCAGCACACCCAGCTGGCACTGGAATGGGTGTGAGCGCAAGGAGATGTTTCAGGCTACAGCCCATTAGACAGCTCGGCTGCCACGAGGAGCCGGACTCCCTACCTGTTTGTGGAGACTGAGCTTGTCGATTTCAGACAGAACCCAGCCAACGCTGCCGTCTCCCCCGCACACGAGGATTCGGAAGTTGTCGAACTTCTGGAACAGACGCAGGCTGAGAAAAACGAAGCGATCAGGGCTTTGCGTCAAGCGAGAACTTGAGCATTTAAATAAAACAACTCAACTGTTTCTAAGCAATGAATTAAGAATGACCATGTATTATTTAAGGGAGGGTTAGAGCATGACAAGCCGGGCATTATATGTTTTTAAACACACAGCTACAGAGGCAAAGAACCAGCAATGTGTTTAAAAATGTATAAAGCACAGCTCGAAGAGAATTTACCCACGTACACCATAATTAGTACATGTGTTGCGTTCATGTTTGCACCTAAAGACATTATTTTCCCATTAATCATTTAATACTTTCTTCCGCCAATGATTAAACATTTTAGTATATTTACCGTTAATTTTAAATAGCGCTGAATGTCTGAGATTTTAAGTAACGTTAACAGTAATTAAAGTTTATAATATGGCTGTTGATTTAATCCTATGATTTACCTGGCTGGCACCATGTGTGCAGATATAGAAAATGAACACCTTCTGGCCAATTAGATTTGAGAATTCAATGGCGTCGCAGTCATGACCATTGCCAAAAACCTTATTTGCTCCTTAAACTGTAGGATCTCTGGGGTAAAAATCGGGAAATTCTGAAAACGCTTGGGTTCTGCTCACCCTAGGTGAGGGCCACCATTGACCAGGTCAAAGACCTGAGCAGGGTTGAGGAGCTGTTTGAAACGCCGCAGGAACTTCACCCCCTGGTTGTCACCGCTCTTGGAGTTGACGAAAACCAGGAGTGGGCTGGCACAGGAAGGAGGGCAGGTGGCCTTCCAGAAGCCTGCAGGAAATAAAAAAAAAATAAACAAAAAACAAAAAGGCAGTCATTCCCCACGCTGGAGGGCAGCTAAGTGACGTCAGGGCTGAATTTCCAAGAAGTGTCTCCCTCTAAGCAGCCTTTAATTTCGGGGATTAATGAGTGGAAATGTCACGGATCGCATTTATGACGCCAGGTGCCGTGCAGGGTAATGTGAAGCACATGCGAGCGAGATGTGTAACAGAGCAGGGGCCATTTAGCATAGCGCTAAACGCGCACTTTACTGATGGCTGTTTTGCTAAGCTTAGCCCGGCTGAGGCAATGGCAGCCCGCGAGTGATATGCGACGTTTCGGTAATTTAATATCTCCTTCAGACACTCATAATTAATGGGAGACATGTTAATGAGGCTTTTGTGCAACCGAGTTCTCAACATGAGAACCTATTCAACGCAAAATACGGCACTAATGTGCTGCTTTGTGGCCAAAAAAAGGTCGAAAAAATATGGAGGGGGAAAACAGCAATGTATGAGGAACGCACCCGTGACAAATGAGCATGCAAAATTATTCTAATTAATTAAAGTTTTCCCTCTGTAATAAAAGGCAAATCTTTTTACTGTGCCTAAAAGAAGGTGGTGATCATTTCATAATTTAATAGTAAAGTAGTTACCCAACCAATGTGCATAAAATGAAGTGAAGCTTTAGGCAAGTATGTATATAAAATATAAAAGTACATATAAAGACAGACACACTTGTCTGTGACTATGTGCATTTTTCATTAAGAAATATGAGCTCATCCTGCACAAATACGGCAAAGAGGCCTTGGCCTGTGTATGTCAGTCTTTACAGGCAAATGGCTGATATTTATCAGGGCATCAAAGAGCATGTTTTGTGGGAGGGGGGGGGCTTGAGGACTGACAGCCAGCAGGCAAACATTTGTCACCAAGTGCCAGCATGTGCTGTAGCATTGCTGGCAACCAATCAGGATGCGCTGTTGATGCCGGGGGGATACATGATTGCTGGGGGTAAGGAGGGAGCCTGCTACAGGAGCCTCCATCGACTCCATCATTTCCATTTATTCGCCAGTTTGTTATCCAGCTTCCGCACACGTGTAGCTCCACAGCAGTCTGTTATCTGTGCTTCTTTCAGACATCATCAATACTAAGCTTATTTCTCCTTCCTGTTAGCTTTCTCCTACAGTGGAACACCTCGCCCGATACAGCCCTCTCTAATCAAAGCGGAGTCCGGCCGGCCGCTCTCCTCTGGGCTATTCAGATGAGCCCTTGACAGAAAGACGGCGATGGCAGGCAGGCAGGACGGGCCACGGAGCTATTATTAGCCCGCCGCGCCCGCCGGGAACGTGTAAACCTTTGCCTAAAATAGCACGCTTATCCAACTGTCAATAACCTCCTCCGTGCCATGAGCTATTACTGGAACACAGCGGCAGAAACGCCATGTGCAGCTAACAGCACATAATAAGATCCATGTGCAGATTAATATCTGTGGCGGGGGAGGGGGGGGGTTATCTCGCCATCAATGCCGCGACAGCTGTTATACTTATTGGCTGCAAGGAAACGCGTACAGATGCAGCAAGCAGCGACCTCGGGAAATCGACCCCACAACCTTCGACTCAGAGAAAGGCGGATTCCTGCTCAGAGTGAGGAGGACGGCCGACGGAACAGGCCGAGTCCAGCGACGCCAAGGAGGAGGAAGATCTCACAATTGACCCACTCCCGCGGCCGCTCCGCTAGCAAATGCTCCGAGGTCTAGCAAACGGAAGAGCAGCGCTTCCTTTATCCCGATAGTGAAATCCCATTTTCTCACATGTGCTCTCTTGCTGTCCGTGAGACACACATACAGGTGAGAGCAAGCCTGAGGGCCACAGCACAGGGTCAGTCAGCGTCACACCCCCCAGGGGGGTCCTGGCACAAGGGCCCAGCGACGGCACTGGTCTGCCAGCCACGAGATTGCAAACCGTCACCTTCTAATTATAAACACAAGTTCTAACCCGCTGAGCCACACACCAAAATGAAGCCAGACTAAATACTAGGGGGTATATGACCCCCCCGCATTCATATGCCTTTGTGTGTAAGGCTCAAAGGGGAGCAGGATGGGACATGCAAAAAAAGAAAAACTCTGATGCACCTGTGCAAATGGCAAATATGGCATTTCACTTTCATTTAATCTCAATAACAACATTCTGGGGGGGGGCTTACCGTCCGAGTCGATGCTGTTGAGGGCTGTGGGCGGGATGATGGATACCTTGCATTGGCCCAGCGGACATTTGCGGGGGTACAGATCCATGCAGGCTGTGTGCACCTGTCCAGGCAGGAGGAGGTTAGCCAGTTAAGAGAGCGCTCACCCGGAGCTGCCCTCGTCAAGGGCCCGTGCCTAATTGCTTAATGACATGGCAGCATCCGTAGCTATTGCATGGCCAGAACTAGGGTCAGCCAACACATACTCATGCAGAGGCAGGAATCAGATGAAAGTGCATATACAAATTAATAAACGAATAAACAAATAAATAAATATCAATATATTGAATTAAACTGAAAAAAATGCCTAAAAATTAAATTAAATACACAGCATGATAAAGACTACAAGGCATCTATCAAATGTATTTGTGCCCCCTAGTGAAACCGTAAGGAGATTTGGGCAGCCGAACAAGAATATATAATCTCACTGTAGTGAGAAGCCAGTCGTGAATGTGAAGTGGGGCGACTGGCGGTCACGTGAGCAGGGCCCTCACCATGGCCTTGCACCAGAGGCATCGCCAGTCCTGCAGCCGGAGCACGCTGCCGCACGTCTTATCGCACACGGCGCATTTGGCACTGACGGGCAGGTTCCCCTCCAGCCACTGGTGGGGCATCGCGATCTGCGGACCACATGAACACACACAGCGTGAGGGAGGCCAGGGGCCCCACAAGGGGGGGGTCAGGACAGCACGACACAGACGCACACATGACAGGAGGCAGGCCAGGGGCCCCATGGGGGGGGGTCAGGACAGCACGACACAGACAGGAGGCAGGCCAGGGGCCCCACAGCGGGAGTCCGGACCGCACAACTCGGGCGCCCCCACTCACGCCATCCTCGTCCTCGATGATGTCCTTCCCGATGGAGGCCAGCGTCGTCCACTTGCAGTTGTTTGTCGCCCGGACGGCGCAGCGTTTATGGGCTTTAAACTTGCAGACTTTAAGAAGAAAAAAGAAAAGACAGAAAACAGAGGATTAAGTCCACAACATGTACTGTATTTCTGCAGTAAAGCATTAAAGCACGCAAGGCAGGTGGGATGTGGGTAATAATTCTGGAACCCCAGATAAGATATCACCTTGTGGGAAGGGTTCACCACGGTGCATTTCACAGATCAGGGAGGGCCCACAGTACAATTGGGGGCCCTAATAAATTCCTGAGTCAGACTGTCCAGGCCCCTCCTATGCTGAACAAGTTATATCAAGCTAATGAGACTGAGAAGCAAACTAAATGCATCCTTTTCTCCCTCTTTAAGGCAGGTGCCTGTTTCTTTTAGGATAAGCAGAGGTCATTTCTCTGCATTACGGGCCTGGAACACCAATGAGCAGCCAGGACCACATCACACCATTTTAAATAAGCCCCTTTTCAAACAGACACAATGGAGAAACATTACATGCGGCCTAATGTCGGGTACAGCCAGGGACGGCAGATGTCACGGGCGTGACCGCGGCCGAGTAGCTGAAAGGGGACACGGAGCCGAGCATCCGGGAAGCACGGAATTAAATAAAAAATGGGAAAATGATGGGCTTAACGGCCTAAAAGCTCCGAAGGGCCGATTCCCATCTTGTGAAGATGGGTCCGATGCCACTGACAGTTGGCATGTGTTTTATAAAACGCGGACATTAGCGGGAAACGGTGCGTAATCAGAGCTCATGTAAAGCTATATCAGGCCATAAAAGGAGAAAGAGAGAGTGTCTGGACACACAAACAGAGAGGACACAGGCCCCACTAGTATAATTTACAGGGGGAATAAACGAACTGGCTCTTTTTTATGCTTCTTTGCCAGCTTGGGTCTGAGGTGGGAGGAACCAGAGAGGAGTCTCTCTGGCCATCGCTGCTTAATTAGCAGACGTGAAGCACCAGCAAAGCAGGATGAAGTGCGTGTTTTTGTTTTTATTTCTGATTTGAAGTAGCTTTTTACTTTGGGGAATAATCGACCTGGTATAGTCCCGAAAGGACCCACACACTCTCAATGCCCCACCCAGTGGCAAAGGAGAGAGTGCGACATGGAGGGAGGTGCACAACTGAATAAGTTAAATACAAAGGTGTATTTATTGGGGGATAAATGGAGCCAAATTTAATACTGGGGGAGACATGACCCATTGCTGGCAGCTACCGCAGCACGGTCCGACACGCATGTCACAAGCCACAATTTTATAATCGTGAGGTTCAACTTTTGGCTGGATTCCCTGCAGTGAATGGACATCGAATCAGATAAAGAATGCTAAATTTGCCTGGTGTGTGCCTGAGGATAGCGTTTCTCTGTCTTTTGTCCTGAGGCCCAGGCATATTAGGCTATGGGTCTGCAGAAGCAGTAATCTTGCCACGGACCGGCGCCGGTCCGCAGCCCATAGTCTGAGGAACCAGGCCTGAGGAGACTGTCCTCTGCAGTGTCGGTGGCTAGGAGGGGGTGGGCTGCCCATCCTGAAGGCCTAGCCTCCGATTCACCGCTGCGCTTTTTCACCTCGAAAAAAACTACTTAGGCTCACCGCCGCCCCAGCGCTGGTCAAATCCTAGCGTAGCACAGCCTAAACCCTTAATACTCGCTCCGGAGGCTGCGGTCGCCCAAAATTCAGTCGGATTAGAAGGATTTACAGTGGCACCGTTAATTAGCACGCTGCTGACGAGCACCAGGGAAGCGATAGCTCTGACTGAGTGCCCCCCCACTCGGAAATACAGTGTGTCTGTACCCCAGCGGGGGGGCACAGAGCTTCCAGACTGCAGGGAACACAGCCGTGTTCTGGGCCGGGTTTCCCGCTGAGCCTCCAGGAACATCCTGAAACTGAGCCGCACCGCACACAGCACCATATGTAAGGAACAGACCTGCTCTGTTATATGCAGGCTTTCCCTAAAACTCACCGCGCCCCCTCCCAAAGCTCCCCAAGAGAACAGCCACGGGTTCTTAAACCCAGCTGAAGTCACAGACCGCCAGACGTCTTCGCTAATTCCACGTCACACCCATGTCCGGTAAAGGCGCACGCCCTAAACACCACACCATTAGCACAACTTTATTACGTTACATGGAGCGGTAATTATGACATCCGGCTAATGGGCTGAGCCAATTCAGGGAACTCCAGCCAAATTGGACAGTGAGAAAAATCCAATCCACCTCCTCCGGTCCACCGCAAATTCAGCATCAATTTTTATCGATCTGTGGCCACGAGACATCGAAGAGAAGACGGGCTGCAGGGAATAGCTGCCTCCTCGTGATAATCGTGATAACTCCATTCCTTTCCCCTGAGGACAAGGACCATCCGTCACCTGGCCTCTTTCTCCATGAGAAGCAAACTGCTGCACATCTCCTAACCCACTGCTGCGGTACCTATAGCTTAGCAAGCAGAGCACTGTGGCGGCAACTGCAATGGTTTTAGGTACAAATCCTAGGGCATCCACATAAATCGTAACCTTTGCCTTGACTGTAAGTTGCCTGGGACAAAGGCATCAGATTCATTACTGTAAAGCGTCGGCCCCGCAGTTGTTTGACACTCTCATTGCCACATTCGCACAGACCCTGTAAAGCGTCGGCCCCGCAGTTGTCTGACACTCTCATTGCCACATTCGCACAGACCCTGTAAAGCGTCGGCCCCGCAGTTGTTTGACACTCTCATTGCCACATTCGCACAGACCCTGTAAAGCGTCGGCCCCGCAGTTGTCTGACACTCTCATTGCCACATTCGCACAGACCCTGTAAAGCGTCGGCCCCGCAGTTGTTTGACACTCTCATTGCCACATTCGCACAGACCCTGTAAAGCGTCGGCCCCGCAGTTGT
>JAODKN010000001.1:41990827-42006650 GCA_026774425.1 Petrocephalus zakoni | reverse complement strand
GAGAATTTTTAGGGGGGCTGAGTACAAATGTTAGGGGGGCTAAAGCCCCCCTAAAAATGGCCTAGCGACGCCCATGGCCTTAATAAAACATACAGATTGTAACACATACAGAGTGTTCTTGTTATTTTAAATGTGGAACTTCACGAAACAACAAATACAGCAATAATATCACCTGATAATGATTCTAAATGTTAGATTATGACTCTTTCCTATCATGCAGTATGTGTTTAATTTCCCGTGTCAGAAGTAAATCATACTGGGCCTTGCATACTGCTTCTGTCCAGCATTTTTGCCAGTGACCGTTGTTGGTTACTGTTTCTTATAGGGTGTTGGGAAGAACAAGATAGTAGACCGATTTCTCCATCTGATGAACCGACCAAGAGAGTACCTGCAGCTTCACAGGTAACAAGACCGTGTTTACGCTAACAAGACCATAAAGACAAACACTCATCGATGCTCCAGCTGTAAATGCTTCTTCCGTATAGTTAATGTGATGTACGCTCCTTGTTGTCAGCCAGGTTGTCAGTATCATCTTGTAGAATGAACAGCTGAGATCTGTGTGCTTTATAATTAAAACTGAGTTATTTTCATTATGAAGTGGAGGTGGTTTTCTGGAATAAATGCTCATAAGTTTCACACATACACACCCACTCTTTTATAGTTTTATTATAAATTGAATGGAAATAAATGAAATGGTTTTTGAAGGATGGATTTTAATTAAAAGCGAAAAAACTCATCCTTTGAAAAAAAAAAGCTGTTCTTTTAACACTTACTCAAGGCTCCTTTCCCGTGGAAAAAGTAAGCAGGAGGAGGGTTATCACAGTATACAGAAATAGACATATCTATAAAAAGACATGATAAACTCACCCACATGCTGCTATGCCTGGGCTTTTGCATTAAAAAAAAACCCTTTCTTGTCTTTGCAAGGGTAAAGTGAATTATTTTTGTCCCTAATAAATTAGGACACCTGTCTAGGGGCAAGGGGAATTGTGACTCTGAAGATGAAGTTCTTTTGTTTTTGAAAGACAGCTATTAATAGCTGTAAATTGGTAGGGAAGGCAGCAATTAGCAAAGGTTGCTTTCTGTCTGATTGGCCTCAAACGGAGTATTTGCCCCTTGACATTTCCTGAGATGCACTAAATCTGCTCCATGCCTATGATAGCCCTTTATGCTTTATATTATACACTCTGTCCTCCAGTAAAAGGTAATCGATTCTCCCCCTTGCAAAGAGGTCTGCATTTTTGCTGTTTGTTCACTTGATTTTGCTGGGGACAAAATTGTTAAAAAAGCTGCAATTATGACTACATATGTCTGATGGTTACAACCAGTTATTTTCAGTTACCATCAGCTGGCTTCTAATGTACATAACTGTAATCATGTACAACTTCTCCAAAAGACTCACAAACATGAACTCTGCTTAATCTTTAGGATAATGATTTATCTAGACTCTTAAATGTTGACCATATCCTAAGATCTCTGAGTTTTTTTTTATGTCTTCTTTACCACTCAATGCATTTTAATGAAAGTGCCATTTTGTGCAGATGGTGCTTCTGTTCAGAAAGAATTGTAAATTTAGTTCATGCAGTGGTAATTGTGCAGTAGTAATTACATTGCCGAGGCCTGGAGCTGGGTCACTGGCTACCACTCACTGCTTTTCTGCGAGTATACTGTGAAGCACATGGATAGCAAAAGTGTGTGATTATTTTCAAGTGATATGATTATCACTCACAGATCAGGTGCAATTCTCTTTTCCTCCATGACGTCCAATCAGAATGTTGCAGTGGCAGAGTTAAATGAAACATTATTTTGTGTATTGTTATTATTTTACTTATTATGTGTTACGTATTTTACTGTAGTGATATATGTTGTTACCTACCTCTGATGCCACTTTCCATAAACTCTGGAATTAATACAGGATGCCCGCACATATTTTGACAATTGAGTCTAGCTGTGTTTAGAATAAAAAAATGTGGAGGATTATGGCAAAGGTATGTGTAAACATACATCACCACCCTACTAGCTGCCCAGAACCAGCTCTGATATTGCAACCCCTGTAATCTCATCAAGTTTATTTTCCACTCCTGAAGGTTTTTTGAAAGTTAAGACCACATGTTGCTTCGTCCTGGATAGATATGTTAAAAAATTCCTTAATATCAGGGCTAAAGCGACCACTTCAGGGATTCTCCCAGTTAGCAGCTCTACTGAGAGATGGCTGTGTCCATTATGATGAATCTGGGTTGTGTTTAATAGATTCATCTCTGGGGGTACTGTCAATACTGGGTCGAAGGTTTAAAGGTCCAGACAGATTTGGAAGGAATCCTATTTAATGTAGTAATTAATACCTTGGCAATGAAGTTGCATGTGTGAGTTTCACTGGTCCATTTCACATCCACCAGAGACACCACAGTCCAAACGCTCACGCTGCAGCCCTCCGTGCGAGACGGAATTATCATTTACGAAGATTCGCCCCTGGTAGGTGTCCTTCTTTTTTTTTTAGAGAACTCTGCAGTTACACTTAAGTTTCCTCGCGTTTTAATAAGACAGACTTTCTCACCTCAATGACAAAATGAACAGAATATATGAGCACATATTCTTCCTGTTTTCCCAGGGTTTATATACACTAAATTAATTTGACGAAGAAAACATTGCCGGTCAACTTAACCTAGCTACTGGTTCCATTAAAATAAAACAATTAACAAATTATTTATATATATTTTTTTATATACCTTTGTCTGACTGGTGACTTTTTTCGATCCTAAGTACACTCCCATTCTCCGATGGCATTTATTACTGATATTGAGAGACTGGCAAGGTGGGTGTCCTTTCTAAATGCATTTTAATGATTTTAGCGCCACAAAGATGGGGAGGTAAGATAAAAGCTTCTCCCTTGGCCTCAATGTGCCACTTCAATTAGCAGCCAGCTGCAGCTCTTGGGGTATTAATAGTGTTGGCTTTGATGCTGGTCGGAAGTCCCTTCTGTTTTCAGTGCTCCAGAAAGCTCCCGGTACCACACCAGCATCACAACAAAAGATTCATCCTGCTGCTTATGATATTTGCACCATAAATTAGTGATACTGGCTATTATTAGCTGAAATTCCACGGCCTGGTAAATGCAGAATGATGAACTAACTGGAAGATCTGAGGATGCCTATTTTAAGTAGTGTTTTTGTCACTTTTAATGCGCCATCTGGCATTTTAAGGTCGATTTTTATTTGTTCTCTGTGACCGTGTTCCTTTCCGCCCAGGTAAGGGCTGTAAAGATGGGCCACATCCTGGTTATTGACGAGGCAGACAAAGCCCCCACTAATGTCACCTGCATCCTAAAGACTCTGGTGGAGGATGGAGAGATGATTCTCGCCGACGGCAGGAGAATTATTTCGAGTGAGGCGACTCCAGTCATGCAGCCGAATTCTTCCCTTTATGTTACACTGCAGATCACGGGAACCTTTGCCAATTCAGTGGAAAACATCTTTTGAACAGTTATATTGAACACTAATTTTTTTTTTTTCCAGATCGCAGAGATGCGGAAGGGAGGCCCAACATCATTGTAATGCATTCTGATTTTAGGATGATCGTGTTGGCCAACCGGCCTGGCTTTCCATTCTTGGGAAATGACTTCTTTGGCGCACTAGGTAATTTGCGTACAAAACCGTTGTCGTGTAGCCAAGGCCGACCCCCACGCCACAGGCCTGCGGCTAGCATCTCAGAGAAATAGCTCTGTTTGTCTGGTGGCTGAGGTGTGAAGCTCACCTGTAATTTGGTTTGTTTTCCAGGAGACATCTTCAGCTGTCATGCTGTGGACAACCCCAAGCCCCATGCGGAGCTAGCCATGCTGAAACAGTATGGGCCCAATGTCCCGGACGCTGTCCTGAAGAAGCTGGTGGCCACCTTCGGGGAGCTGAGGGCGATGGCAGACCAGGGGACCATCACGTACCCTTACTCTACCAGGGAGGTGGTAAACATCGTTAAACATCTTCAGGTAGGATTACATTCACACAAACCATGCCGTTGGGTGTTCAGTGATTCTATCATCATTATTATTATTATTATTGTTATTATTATTACATTGTATTTACTCCAGTAGATTTCAGTTTTTTGTGTCACAGAAGTAACACTAAAAACACAGAGAATTTAATGTCTAGCTTGAATTCAGGCTTTTTCTCACTGAACCCCTAGGCGCCCAAGTCCTTCTAAGCAGACAAGCAGGCACTGCTGGACAGTGTGATTCGCGTAAATAATGCGCGTCTTAGCCAAAGCGCTCGCTGCCGCACCATGGGACTGTCGTTCTTGGCGAAGTGTCCCTGGGGTGCCCCCCCCACGTAAAGGCCACGCCGGGGAGGGTTTCTGCCAGGCGGCATCTTCGCGCAGCATATTCGCACACCGTCCATGTGAGAAAGAGAGCATAAAAACACTCAGTGTTTTGTCTGCCAGAGGTGTCTGTGAGTCCAATAACAGGTCATTAAAAAACGATCACGGGCAATACAGTGCATCGCACGGTCGGAGTGTGGGATTGCAGACGTGTAAAAATAATATTAAAAACCCTTAAAATAGGGTTTTATAGTAGAATTCTCACTGAAATAACTAATAAATGCTAAAGCTATTTTTCGGTTGGAAGGAGGTTTGCTTTTTGGTCAAATAAGTTAACTAGGAATTCCAACCTTTTTATTCCAAAAATTTGCAGGTGTTCTGAGGATAGAAATTGAATGGGCTGTGTGCTTTAACACCCATAACTAATGTTGTGATTTATTTAATATTTTGAATGCATTTTATAACAATATCTGCTTTTTTCCTGTGACGGGTTCGTGCCCCATCCTGGGTTGTTCCCAGCCTATAGGCTCCAGCAGGCCTGCATAGCACTAGAGGCTACAGAAGATCACAGTTCCATTGCAGGCCTGTCAAGCAGTAGTAGAAGCAAATTAATGCGTTCTTTTTCCTGTGAGCACTTGCAGATCCCTTTTTTCTACTATGCATGAAAGGTTATTTGTAAGCAGTTTGTTAAATGCCAGCTTCCTTATTGATGGGTCTGGAGAATCTTGTCAACACAATTGGTCTCCTGCATAGTCTCCGATCGATATCCACTGAGCCAGAAGAAAGGGGCTCACAGCAGCCTCTCCTGCTCTCCTAGGCTATGGGGGCAAAGCTCAGGCGCTTATTAGTGCTGGTCGTGCTGGTAATTGGAAGCTGATTGGATCCAATATAGAGCATTGCTGGGGAGCAGGGAGGTCTGCGCTGCTCCTTGTAGTTTGATTGACAAAATTTATTAGCTTGTGATAAATATAAATTCTGCTTAATAACTGTTTATATCAGGACATTAAACATGTTGCTGCTAGGGTCTTATTGACCCGATGACAAAAGGTGTGTGTGTGTGTGTGTGTGTGTGTGTGTATATATATCAAAAAAAGTATCCTTTTTTTTTTTTAATAACCAGGGAGTGTTGTGCCATATCATTGATATGGAAATTGTGTCACTGTTATTTATTGTCTGACTGTTTTTAGGCCAGGATTAGAAAAGATCAATATTGGTTAAGCCTCGTGTATGAATCCCAGGATTGTGAATCTTCTACGAATTAAGCCAGTCCTCTTCACAGGATGCCCATCGCCATAGCAACTGGCCTGTGTTGTGGCTGGGGACATTAATCATTATTGGAGACCGCACCTGTATTGCCGTGACCCCCTCGCACGTCCAGGCAGTACCTGCTTCCCTTATCCCAGCGGAGAGGGAATGAATGAAGAAAGCAGCTGTTTCTTCAGGGGTCCGATCTTACCGTCTGCTATCCAGGCTGTTTGTTTGCTCAAGAAAGGAGTGATTAGCTCTGGCTACAGGACCCACGTCAGAGGACAGGACTATACTGACTTTTATGGAGTGCTGGAGACCTATTTGATGCTTTATTAAGTGTGCATGTGTTCTCTGGTAAAGCATGCAGACACCAACGCCTTCCCAACCTGCCAGCTTAATCAGAACCGTGTGCTGTCTTTCCTCTCTCCCATTGTAGAAATTTCCAGAGGAAGGCCTGGCCAACGTGGTACGCAACGTCTTCGACTTCGACTCCTACAACAAGGAGACACGGGAGGTCCTGATCGCGGCCTTACACAAGCACGGCATTCCAGTCGGGGCCAAGCCGACCAGCGTGAGCCTGGCTAAGGAGTAAGGGGGACCCGCTTCGCCGGGACGGGCCAAGGGGAGAGGAAGAGGCTTGTTAGGGGGTCAGATATCCTGCACTTCCAAGACTGGGAAGGGATTTCTTAAAGTCACCGTTCGCTGTTTATGTCCGGCAGGGCTTTTGTATGAGGTATGAAGAGTACTTGAAAATGCATTTTTACAGGAATGTTTACAGGAATCTGTCCCGGAGCACAGTCCAGCCAGGACAGCTTTGACCTCATTTTTGCAGTCCTGCTCCCAGTGGCTGCTGTGTCTCCAGTTAATTCGTTGGTCGGGAATGGGAGAAATATGAGAACGAACCCCCGTTCCCTAAGGAATTAAGCGTCATTAATAAGATTTTGTTTCTGACACCTGACCTTGCATCAAGGCTGCTGATTCGCTGTCGGTGAATGTTGCACAGTCGTTCTATTATGGATCGTCGTATGAAAGGTAATATGAAGTATTGGCTCAGGGCATTTAGTCCTGTGGTGGTATACTGTGCTATAAAGGGACAGTAAGAATACCTTTGGGATATGATCATTGTGTGTATAAATCGCTGTTATCTAGATTGGAGATGACAGTGATGTGCGGGCCAGTGTAAGCGGTCACTGAGGGGTATCGATACACACATCCCCCCCGTCAGTCTATACCCCTGTCTCAAGTACGCAAATGTCCAGGCTTTGCATTCAGGCAGTAGCCTGAACACGTTCGTGATAAGCTGGCCTTTACCTGCACTGGAGTAAAACAGGACTTTATTCCGAGAACCGAACAGCGCCGTCTCAAGCCTTTACTTAAAACTGACATTTAAGTGAAGCTGTGTGTTGTGTGAAGATACAGGTAACCATTTAGACAGTTTTCTGTTGCACACTACAATTTTCAGAATAATTGTTTCATTTTGTGTAACAAGGAAGTTAAGCGCGTCCTTTTGGGAGGATTTGCATTCATTTCACTGTGTAGTTTTCTTTGAATAAAGGAAAATATTTGTTTCTTCGGTCTCCTGTAGTTTCTCTGTTATTTGATTGTGTACTGATCACTAAAAGTGATATCTTCTTGATTAATCATTAAGCGTATTTGTAATAACTAAGCAGAAAAGAAACAAGTATTTTCTTTTATTGATCATGATGCCTGAACATGTTTTTATTTGTCATCATGATTATGGCATGGTGTGTTTTGGATTTGGAAAGCAGATTTGTTTAATATTTTATACTTATGTTTTCTAGATAGGGATGGGGGCGTAGCTAGAAATTCTGGGCCACCTGACAAAAAGTCAGCTTGGGCCCCTGCGCCCCATTTTATGTATTCAAGGGCCCCTGTAAAGTTCTGGGGCCCCTGAATCTGTCAAGGTATCCATGCCCCTATTGGGCAGGGAACCAAGAGTTAATGATGATCTCCCCTACAAGATCAGATTAATGAGAAATGCAGGGCACAAATGAAAGCTAACCTGGGTGTGTAATCATCCTCCATTCGAAGGATTCACGGCAATAATATAATCACACTTCCATGATTTTTCTCTGGATTATCCAAATCCTTGGAGGACTTGACATTTTTTCTGAGGGACATTAAGAACATTCCTTGCACTTATTAAGATGTTCACAGGTAAAATTGGAAAAACAATGTTTTTTTTTTTATCAGATTTTTGTGCCAACTTGTATTTGTGAATTATGTACAATTTTGGCTAAAGGCAAAAGTAGTTATTCTTTTTTTTTTTTTAACATGAGTATACGCAGTCATCATTCCTAAGAAAAGTAAAAAAAAAAAAAAAGAAGAAGATTAAAAAAACTGTAAACAGCAATTTAGTCACAATGACTGGAATCAATCCCAAGCACAGCGGGGTGTTCATTCTGAGCAGAGATCAGAAAAGGCTTACATCTTACATCTTACTCTGCGTGGTGTCTAGTAGCTTTGGGAGGATTATCTGACTATTTTTTTCATTGCAGCGGATAATTATTGTGTAGTGCTGACTGCAAACATCTCCCACGGCATTTCTTTTCTGATACTGATCATTATCAATATCAAATATAGTGTATTTTAGATAGATCAGCACCCTATTATCCAATAATAATATATTAAAATATATATAAATATTTTTATTATATAATATATATATGGTTTTATATATATATATATATATATATATATATACACACACAAAATATTCATGTTGCGTGTTTATTTTTCTGGCTGCATGTTGTATACAAAGAGGGGAAAATACAAGCTGCCATTAACAAACACCATTAAATGGGCCTGGTACTGTGGGCTTTTTCAGGTTAGCACTGCCGGCGTGCCAGATGACTGGATACTGGACCATCAGCCAGTCTGGGAGTGCCCGGCGCAAGCTCCTGTGTCCTGCGGAGTCCAGCCCGATAGATGTGAAGGTAGTGAAAGGGCGTAAACGTCTGCCAGTGCTTAGCTCTGCCCCTTAGAGAACTTTTATTTGAGGAGACACAAAGAATATAATATTACGCTATTACTTATGTATTAATTAACCACAAGCTAAGCCTTAGTTACATACTGATCTCATGTTTGTTCATCAACATCTTTTACCTCAAGTTGCTACTATATTTGTCCATGATTTGTACTTCAGTAGTAACTGAGTTATGACTAAGCATGTGTGCCCCCCACAAGTATAGTGTTATTGAATACTTTTACTAGGATTTCAAGCTCCTTCTTAAAAATGAACTAGCGCTACCAGACAGGAAGTGACATCACAGAATGGGCATCAATCATAGCTTCAAGGAAGAAGGAAGGTGTGTTTACCTTGACTCAGTGCTAATGGATGCTCGTGTCTCAGGGCCCGGTGTACCTGCGAGTTCAGGCATACCCCCTCGAGAGGCATGAATCCAGAGCACTGAGCTTCAGTGAGGAGCAAAGCCATTGGCAGATCCCCATCAATGACGTCAACATAATCTGTGATGTCACCACTGACAAAGGTAAGTCCCTGCATTGAGGAAGGTTGACCTCCTTTTATGTCGGCGATGACCTTCATTAAAAACTTCTTTCAGATTCTATATACGTGGCTACCTGCAACCCAGTGTCCCTGTACGCCATGAGGGGCAGAGGGGACACCATCCAATACATGGATCTCTATGATGTCTTCCCTCGCGCTCTCAGCGGTGTCTGGCAACCCTTCGTCACCGTGGCTGCACTAGGCAACCCGCTGGAAGGCCAGATGGTGTTGCACGAGGAGCAGGTGTGACTCCACTTCGCACGAGTCTCACCCCGCATTCAAATGCGGTCGCATCACATCGCATGTTTACATATCGACACCGTTCGGGCTGATGATGTGGACTCAAAAAACAAGCACGCTAGATTCAAACAGTGATCTAAAAGCCTGTATACTGTCGTAAATGTTATGGACATTTCGTTTATTCTCTATCGTGAGCTTGTGAGATGCAATGAGCACAGCCCCAGAAATCTGCTTTCAGCACCAAGACCTAAAAAATGAAAATAGCACTGGGTTTGCAGTTTATAATTAGTGGCTGGGTCACAGTTTTAATTTAAAATCAAGCGGCGATCTCACGAGTAGCGTGAGCAGCAATGCTAACCTCGGCTATTTTCCGCTCAATTGGGCTAGCGTTTTTTTTTTTTTCTGTGGGAAAATACAGAAGAGCATGAATATTTGTACGCAGTTTTAAATACGTTTTCTTTAGCATTATTTCAGTCCATTACCTTACTCGGCATTTAACTTGAGGTAAAAAGCAGTGAATTTTCTTTGCTGTCAGCTCACCAGTGACCTTATACAGCCACATTACGTGGATCTAGTGTCAGAAATTTGTACAGAGTTCACTGTGCCTATGTATGGAACTGTCACACACAAAACTGCTTTTATTTTTTGATGACTGTCAGAAGGCATGCTATTAGATGCTATTAAGGCCTGTTAACGACCTGATGATGGAAGAGCATCTTAGCCAAGCATATGACATGTGCACTGCGCTATGTGAGTGTAATATATGGAAGGAGCGGAGTAAACAGTGCCTCATGTGGACAAGCTTAGAATTGCGTGGTGGGGTCTTTTTCCATCCAGGATAGAGCAAAGGTCCTGTAGGCCAGAGACCGGAAACTGTCCCCCCCATAGGACTGGCCCATCACACCATGGGTCTCCATCCTTTGGTTCATCCCACTGAAAGCCCTACACACACATAGCCTAGAAAAATCCACAGCAAGGCCTTATTCTGCAATGTATCTGTTCCATAGCACTTCACTTGCCTAATAAGGTTTTAGAACAGAAGAGCACACGAGGAACAAATTAAGAAAAAAATACTCTCAGAAAAACAGCTGTTGTGTGTTATATAAGAAGGAACATTCTAAAAATATCTCTGGAAAAAAAAACATCACTTATTACTTCTGTCCAAAGCATGGAATTCCAGACATCACCAAGAGTTCACCCGGGGGTCACGGCTGTCCCAGTACTGCAAAAAGAAAGTCCAAGCTGAACACGGTGGCCGCTGTCCTTGACAGATTGCCAGAAACGACTTCAGAATTCATTTGACGGTGACGCAGGCCTTCTATTAATGTCACAGACGGTGTCTATCGCATGTCACTGAAGCCATATTAAAATCGCTTCGATCAAATGAGGTCAGGATGCCCAGTGGATTCACATACCTTCCATGTTAGAGTAATTTTGAAGACGTAGCAGATGACGTCATGAATTAAGGCCTGTTTAATGAAGGATTTGCGCAGATTGACAGAATCCTGGGTCCACAAGGCCGGAGATTAGCAAAGGCATTTGCAGAGTAAAGATAATGATGCCTGTAGTTTTTATTTAGATACAGTATTTTTCCAGATAGTCATTATTCATGACAGACTCGCATCACTGACAGATGCACTGAAGGGATACTTGGGATGTGGCCCCAGGAAGGTCCGCAAGTAAATGCTAAAAATGCGTTCTGACAATTTGAGCCCCAATCACCCCTTAAATAAAAAATCCTAACAGGCACTTTAAGGTCTGGCCCCCTCTGCTGGCCATTCTAGGTAATACTCAAGTCATGCATATTAATTTGCACACTGTGTAACCTTATAAGCATTTTATGGAATAAAAAAAAATGTCTTTCAACCTCACTTGACTTTTCCTGTCTCCCAGAGTAACACCGTCCTTTACCTGGACCTGGTCACAGGGGCAGTACGTCGCCTCCTACTGTCTCAGGAGAAGGAGGAACCATCCAAGAAGTCTTCTAATTGGTGGATCAGCAAGGAGAATCAGGTGATGAGCACCAATACTGAGTCACGCTTCAAGACAATGCTACTTATCGTGACTGACAGTCAGCATTAAGCCTTGTGCTATGTTACATTGGTCTCTAAAGGTTAAATATGAATCAGCTTGTTTTATTTTCTTCTAGGCATTTAAAATGTGCCGGGAATTTGCCCATAAAAACTGGCTCCTGTTCTACAGAGAAGACGGGTGAGCTCTTCTCCTCTCTAAGCCTGCTCATTGCTACCCCTGTGAGTGAGCTCTTCTCCTCTCTAAGCCTGCTCATTGCTACCCCTGTGAGTGAGCTCTTCTCCTCTCTAAGCCTGCTCATTGCTACCCCTGTGAGTGAGCTTGCAGCACAGTGTGAAACATGCTCTGTCTTGGACAGCAATCAGCTGGACGTGTTGGACGTCCTGGAAGGCCGGCTGCACACGATCTCCCTGCCCATAAAGCTCAAAGCCGTCTTCCTGGTAGCTGAGGACCGATGGCTGATCGTCGAGAACAAGACTGACAAGTAGGGTCACTGCTCCCCCGAAAAATGTCTCATATCTCAAGCAATGTACAGGAAAGAGAATTAAACCACCACGTTCTACCTTCTCAGATGAACGATAGCGTTGGTTTGTAGACAATGGAATAAAATTGAAATCATGAAGGTTTAAGTCTGAGCCCCAATGGCTTACGATCTTTCTATTGTAGTAGCACCCAATCAGTTCCAAGACGTTACTTCATAGCCATGCCCTCATAAGTGTTTCCCAGGAAATGATCATTGACCCTCTGTGGGATGAACTCCACAGACTTAAACTTTTGTACTTGAATGTTGTACTATGTGAGTACTTCAGGAAGAAGAGAGCAGAAATAAGTTTTAGTCAAAACAGCATCTGTAGGTTCTTTTCTGCAGAGCAGCAGCACGCCCTGGAAACTGGCATAGTTTGTTTGGATGTGCGGCTCTCCAGTTGTTTAAAAATGCGCGAACAAACTCATAATTTTTAGGCTGCAAAGTAAACTATGGTAAGGAGGAATAACAGGACTCTTCTTGTAGTGGTACTACCTGCCATGTTCCATTTCCACAGTCGCTAGTTTGATAACATTATTTCTGTTTTTTTTTATGTATTTTTTATAATAGGAAGTTCCTGTTAACCAAGCCTATGCACATGGGAGTGGAGGATTCTGGGGTTTGTCAGCTGCACGCTATCACCGAGGACGCTGTCAGCACTGGGTTTGGGATGACCTCAGGTACCTAATATTTCCCCGGAGGTTAACCTTTGTCTAGCTGTTTAGCTTGCTAAAGCTAAGGGTACTGCAGTGTATACAGACAGACACTGTGGTGTTGTTTCATCAACTTTACCGCCAATCAGTGCTGACCCAAAACTAAACTACTCTAAACTACTATATTAAGGTGGAAACACAAGTTTCTTGTAGTATTTAGTGTTTTTGTTAATCAGACAGATTAGTGAATAGTGAAAATGGTGGACCAGTTCTTAAGCACTGTTACTGAATAATGCGTGGTATCCTTCAGTGTTCATCAGTGATTATTTGAGGCGTGAATGGTTTTTTAGGTTAAAGGTGTAAAAAGTTCTCGAAATGGATGTAAACCGGATGAAGGAATGGTGCCCCTCCCATGGTTACACACCCATGGCCACGCCGTGCCCGTGAGGAGTGCTATGCACAAGGACATGATTGATGTTCAGCTGGTCTGGCTCCCTGCAGCTCGTTTACGTGACATAATTCATCTTACTTTATGTTGATTGTCAGAAATGATTGTTTTTTTTTATTGTATATAGCCACATGGATTTTTTTATATACTGTATATAAAAGCGAAAGACCTTCAGGATGTTTTTTTGACTCTTGAAGAACCCAGTGTCCAGTACAGCCTCTCATAAATGCCACCTCCACTTCTCAGCGTCTCATGCCAGCACTTGCCTCACAACGATTTGTTACCGCTTATGACAAACATCAAGGTCAACAGGGAAGGCTAATGTGTCCCCAGTATGTCTGCTAAGATATGGTGATGCATGGCCATGCCAGACAGGCTGGAGAGCCTCAAACCAGGCTGACCTTCTTTACTAGGGTGTATCATGATGTAATGACTATTTGCTGAATTATGCATTGGGCAAAGGCTAAAAGACTTTTTAAATTCTGAAGAGAAACACTAAATTATTTATAACGTGGCGTAATAAAGATACCATTTTCTTGGGCTGATCGTGAAAGAACGTTGAACGTTGAGTTGTTTTGTTGGCCAAGTACACTTACGGCCATTTTGTTTTCTGCAGGAATAGAAAGGCATGTTCCACAAGAAATATCCAGTGACCAACTGCCCTCGGAGAATCTGAGCGTAGCCCTGGGGCAGAAAATAACTTCTCCCAATCGAGTCCTGTCTGATGCCAGCTCCTATGCTACACTAGTGGTGGGCTTCCCTGACCTCATGGTGAGATCTAATGTCATGATCTTGATATACTTCCTAAACTGCATTGTGAAGCAGTGGTACATTTAATGCAGTTATTAATTCAGATGAACTGATTTAATTATAACTTGCAATCAAGGATGCAGCAAATCTCCAGGAAATGGTAACAAATCTCTGCTGCGCTTCCCATTGTGTCGTTCCTGTCCGAGGACAGGCACTGATTAGTGGTATCCCAGCCTGTGAGGAACCTAATATGATTTAATATTCCTGTTCCTGACTATCCTCACAGTCGCCCAATGAAATCTACAGTTTCAAGAGGAAGTCGCCTCTGGGCTCAGGGACGGGGGCAGACTTGTTCTTTGGTGGGAGTCGTCGCCCTGGTCCAGCCAAGCGGATGAACTGTGCAACCCTTCTGGGAGCCAATCAGGTGGTGCGAGCCCTGCCGACGGGGGAGGTGCCCCTGGCTGACATCTACCCCAAAGGTCAGAGTCCTTAGAGCCTTTACAAACACACTCAGTCTTGCAGAACTCTATAGGCCCATATGGTCTGAATTTCTGGCTGTCTGTAGATCATGGGGGCTAATTTATATAGTACATGCATCATAGTTGTAATTTATTTAGCATATCTACAATAGAAGTGTACGTACCTTTGAGAGTTTCCAGTCTTGCTGAAGGACCCGATAGTAACATTTCTCCACTGACCCTGGGATTCAAACCGGTGACCTCCCGATCACAGGCACAGCATCACTAACCTGTTGAGCTACACATGACCACTGCTCAGGGAGGACCCTAAGAGTTTTCACAGTTAATCCAAGATATGGTTGTGATTTAAACCCGGGAACTCCTGTTTACTACACTGCCTGGCCAAAAAAACTGGTCGCATTTAATAATACAGATGGTCCCCGAGTTACAATGGTTCGAATTACCATTTTTTGATCTTACGATGGTGATAGCGATATGACAAAATTGCTCAAATATTTCCAGTTTCGGGCGGCAGGCAAACATAGCAGCGTATGCAGGACGATACGTCGGGATGCTGCTGGGATGTAACATCTCCCACTTTGTGAGATGCCTGACCCTTGCCAGTGATCGGCAGGGTTCAATTGTCTGAATTTTTTTTTCTGTGGTTTTGGTGTTTCAAAGCCGATCTCAACTTACGATATTTTCAAGTTACAATGGGGTCATCGGAACACATCTCCTTCGTAAGTCGGGGACTACCTGTAATAATAATGATTATTATTAATACTAATAATAAGAAGAATTATTACTATTATTATTACGATGACCCCATTGTAACTTGAAAATATCGTAAGTCGAGATTGTCAAAACGTTATTGTTATTGTACATTTTATTTATATAGTTCTTTTACAAGAACTCAAAGACACATAGAATAAAGTGAACAAAAAACAAAAATGAAAAAACATTATGGATAGGGAAAATTTTATGCTTGAGCAAACAGTTTTTAGCTTGATTTTAAAATCTGAGTCATAATTTAAATCAGCAAGTACTTAAGACCCAGTGATTAGATCATTATTCCAGTTCAGTAACATGTAGCAATTAAATGCAAAGAAATTAAGTCAGCTGAGTACCTGAGTCTACTGAATGGCCAGGTTTCCCATCAATGGATTTTTCCTTCCATAATGAAATGGGCATATTCCAGGACAGAATGCCAAGATTCATCAGGCTTGAATTGCCAAGGAGTGGTTCTGGGAGCATGAGGAATCATTCTCACGCATGAATTGGCCCCAGAGTTTGGACCTTAACCCCCAAAAATCTTTGGGATGTGCTAAAGAAGACTTTACGTAGTGGTTCAATTAACCTATCATCAATACAACATCTTGGCGAGCAATGAATGCGAATCTGGATGAAAAAAATGTTGCATAAGCATTGACAAACGTGCACCATAATCAAAGCTAAAGGCGGTCCAACCAAACATATAGTGTATGACTTTGGTTTTTTGGCCAGGCAGTGTAGGATAGGATGGTACCTTATTAATCCCTTGGGAAGGTTCCTCCGGGAAATTTATGGCGCTTTTCCACTGCATAGTACGGCACGACACGGTTCAGTACAGCTCACTTTGGTTTGGCTCAGTTCGGC